>CM054184.1:16000524-16348024 GCA_028829895.1 Sinotaia quadrata
AATGCACACCAAATGTTTCGTCTGCTCAATGTATGGCATCTCATTATGATGGCTATATGGCTGGTGATTTAGATTTATTTACGTTTTGATATCCCATCAGTCACTATTCATATAGCACACAAACAAAATGTTTTAATTGAAGGAGATAGATAGATAGATAGATAGATAGATAGATAGATAGATAGATAGATAGATAGATAGATAGATAGATAGATAGATAGATAGATAGATAGATAGATAGATAGATAGATAGATAGATAGATAGATAGATAGATGGATAGATGGATGGATGAATGGATGGTTAGGCAGACAGACAGACGTTGGACGGGCAGACGGATGGATAGAAAGATGGATGGATGAATGGAAGGAGGGATGCATGCATAGATAGATAGATAGGTAAGTAGGTAGGTAGGTAGGTATACGACAGATAGATAGATAGATAGATAGATAGATAGATAGATAGATAGATAGATAGATAGATAGATATAAGACAGATAGACAGATAGATAGATAGGTAGGTAGGTAGGTAGGTAGGTAGATAGATAGATAGATAGATAATTAGATAGATAGATAGATAGACAGATAGATACATAGATAGATAGGTAGGTAGGTAGATAGATAGATAGATATGTAGATAGATAGATAGATTGATTGATTAACGATCTAATGTTCGGTATTATTTTTATATGCGTATGTGAGTGTGCGTCTGAATTCTTGCAAATTACTTTATCACTGTCTTGTTTATTCTTGGGATGCATTTGGTCACCATTTTTTTTACAGTAATAAAATGCGTTTTACAAGCAAAAATGCAGGCAAATATCATATACTCATTTTTAATTGCCTGTATTTCGTGGTATGGAGGCAATTATCATTATCAACACTTTCCTCCACACAGCAGTTCTTACACAGAGCAGTATGTGTTACTTTATCTTGTCTTTTAGACTAACAAAGCTTCTTGTACAAAATACTCCTTGCTTTTAATTTGGTTTACAGAATAAAACGATTACTTCCTTAATCTGCGAGTATTTGTATTGCCAACATCCGACGAACATCAATTTTTGTTATGAGATTACGGCAGCTCAAGGGACATCATGCGGAGATAATAAGGTACTCACGTCAGAGGTCAGACTTATGACGTATGTGTTTGAAGTGGAGAGGCTGGTTGTTTATGAAATAGAGCTTTTTACACAGAGCCACAAATGAGATTAAGAGTCAGTGTCTGGTTTATTTCAATAGATGTATTTCTCTTTTACTATCTCAAGTGTGAGTCAAATTTCGTAGATCTCTCTCTTTCAATACCTGCTCACTTTTCAGTTGCGTTTATGTTATTAATTTATTTATTTGATTCATTATTTACTGTATTTATTTATGTTTAGGATTTAAGTTATTTGTTATTTATTTTTATTAATTACGGGAAAAGATGCTTACTACAACTGTATTTATAGAACTTATAAACCAAAGATACTTTTTCTTTAAATATCAGTCTCCATAATTTTTTTCCCATTATGTCAAAACTCTTTTAGTTTTATTTTTTTTATTCATTTCAAAAACAAATGAGAAATTGTGGTAGGTTTCAAATATAATAATTTATATCAAATATACTTTATTATATTAAAAGGTCTTATGCTCCTTTTAACCAGCACAATCACACCTACACGTGCATGCATATGTCCACACACACGAGATATATATTACAGACTAATTCACATTTTATACAAACATACATATCTACAGATACATATCTTCTTACAAATGCGCAAGCACGCACATATACGAGATATGCAATTACAGATATATTCACTCATGTCTTTGTGTGTGTGTGTGTGTGTGTATCTATCTGT
Organism: Sinotaia quadrata; assembly: GCA_028829895.1. NCBI lineage: Eukaryota > Metazoa > Mollusca > Gastropoda > Architaenioglossa > Viviparidae > Sinotaia > Sinotaia quadrata. The sequence continues at coordinate 16,002,366 of CM054184.1, forward strand.
CTATATCTGTATATAGCCATAAAAAATCTGGCTTCGTCCTCGACAATCGTATATTTTACACATTAGTGTCAAGGGAGGCAATCGTATATTTTACACATTAGCACCTTGTACATCAAAATTAAAACTGAATTCTTTCCGTACCCTTATTATGAGAATATAACTAATATGCCTATTATATATTCCTTTGTATTTACTACTGACTGGAAGGTTAAGCTGAGGATTTTCATAATGACCCCATTTTATTAAATATATGTGTACTGTATTATTGAAAGTTATATTATACACTTATGTACACTTTTGAAACAATACTAAAACTTTACAAATAAGGAGTCTTCGGTAACCCCGCCCACCGACGGAGGTTGAGGGTGTGAGCTAAACTAGGTGCGACCTGTTTCACCCCATTTCGCCAGCCCTCCTGCCCACCACCTCAGACGCACCGCGAGGCTGTGGGGCTACCCCAGAAGCCGCAATAGACCCTTCATCTGCACGATGTTCTCATTCTTGGCCTGCTTCGGGGGGGGGGGGAGGTAGGGGAGTGAGAGCGAAACAAAACTTTACAAACCTACCGACAGAGGACGGTTGAGGGTATGCGCCAAACTGTTGCGACTTCTCCCTCCTTCCGCCAACTCTCCCGCCCTCCACCTCGGAAGGCTGTGGGGTCCCACTGGGGCACTCCAGATCAATTAACGAGATGATCAACACAAATTCCAGTTGTTAAGTTAAACTGCTGTCGATCCCGATCCCCCCCCCCCAAAAAAAAAAACAAACAAACCCATTTACAATACCCTTCTACTGATGGGGGGGGTTGAGGGGGGTGTAAACTGGTACGACCTTTTTCACCATTTTCCGCTAGCCCTCCCGCCTTTCACCTCGGAACGTAATGTCAGGCTGCGGGGTCCCACTGGGGCACTTCAGGTCAGAGAACGTCTGATGACGAAATGATCAATGCAAGCTCCAGTGGTGACGTAGGACTGTTTTGGAAGAACAATTTCGAGAAATGATGCAATCACAATTTCTCTCGCTAGCCAGTGCTTTTTTGTTGTAGTGCTGATTGGTCAATGCATTTCAGGCTATTTAACTGAACGCTGATTGCAGTTCTTTTATTTAGTCTTGAAAGGCAGTACTAAATCTGTCAAATACTTCAATACTTCTAATTCAGGTTAAATATTACATACAACATTTTTATGTAGTTTATCTAGTGAGAGCAGTCTTAAAACTGATACATTTTAATTTTACCTCTTCATTCGTTCATTGAGCAGTCATTTTAGACTGGTATTTAGTTTTCAGTTGTAACCGATTATTTTTAAAGCATGTTCATCACGTATTTCTAGTTTGTTTGTTTGTTTGTTTTTAACCAGACTTGTGAGAACGGAAGATGTGTGGACGTTAGTCAGCCCCCTTTAAAAGGAAAAGGTATGTGTAAAATATGTCAGTTAACGAAAAGGAGAAATAAGTGTATGGAATTACTAATACCAAGTGACTAAGTAACCAAGTAACGCTAACGCTGTTAAAGCAAGACGGAATCAATAAGCATACACTGATTCATTCATTCATTCTTTCTTTCTTTCTTTCATTCATTAGACACCTTCCAAGCGATCGATGAAAGGAACACAACTTTCAGTCTCTCCTGAGACAGGAGCTGTTAATTTAGCCTGATCGCATTACCTAAATATTAAAATATTTAATTCAATCAATACAGGACGTACTGTTATAAAAGACAAAAGGTACCTACACGTTAAGTTTAATCATTAAAAGTTACAAAAAAAGGCAGACCGGATATTTTCCATTCGAAGCCCAATGTGGGGCATACGGAAGTAATTAAAATAAATTATCTAAACTAGTAGATTTGACCCTGACCTCCAGTAGTGAAAAAAAACCCCAGAAAGTATCAATGAAAGGCGGAAGTAAAACCAATCCAATTTAGCCACGGTTGATATTAGCAGTAGCATACTTCTGCATGCATGGGTAGGCATGTGAAAAGTACCTTGACTCGCGTGTCGTAGGCATCACGTGACGATGGTGATGACGCAGATCGAAGAACGAATTTGAATCACTTTCTTCAGAGATACCCTATGCCTAGGAAGATTATGTGATTCAACAAATATAAAAATGTGTGCATATGTAAGACATATAGACTGTTAAAAAAAAATCGGGCACATGACCCTCTGTAAGAGAATTCAGGAATCATTGATATATTATTTATTTCACCCCCATTGATACATTGTTTATTTCACTCCCATTTATACATTGTTTATTTCACCCCCATTGATACATTGTTTATTTCACCCCCCATTGATACATTGTTTATTTCACCCCCATTGATACATTGTTTATTTCACCCCCCATTGATACATTGTTTATTTCACCCCAATTGATACACTGTTTATTTCACCCCCATTGATACATTGTTTATTTCACCCCCATTGATACATTGTTTATTTCACCCTTAGTTTTAGTAGAAAATACAGGGTTCTTCTTCTTTCTTCTTTCATTTGTTGGTTGGTTCGTCATTGCTTCCTCACTTGATTCAGGACTCAGGTTTGGTCCGTGCATGGCATTCTTTATCCAGTCTCCAGGTCTGAAGTTCCTTTGGTTTGGAACAGCATGAGAGAAGAATCTTCGCGACGTTGACTTGATCACTAGTGTGTGTGGTAATGACTTGAAGGGCAAGCTAGATCTCTCTGAGATAGCTAGAATGGTGATTTTTTATTTATGATTGACATAATTTTGATTTACTTGTTATCTATTTCCTCTTATAAATTCTTTTATTAATATTTCACTCATTTTCGTGTTATTTCTTCTCCTCTTCACTTTAAAATTTATATTGTAACATATGGATTGTCTCTCTTTTGTTCTATATTAAGTGATGGTTACTCACTTTGAGCTCGTTGTGTCACCGGAAGTGTCACTTTAATGTCGGGTTGTCCAAGATTTTAACTAATTTACTGGAGACCGACAGTCACTCATAAGCACTCATTTTCGAAATATTTGTAACTGTACTCGTTTACTTAATCGCACGCAATCCAGGACAATTAGGCCTCCATGCGCATGTCTTTCTAACCCGGAAGTTAGGAGGTCAACCGACCCACAGTGCTGCTCGCTGTTATTAGAGTTAGGGACTTAACCTATCAGCTTAATGTTGTTCTGCTTGAGGAGCTGATACTGTGGAGTGCCAGATGGCTTTGAGAGAATATCAGCATCACTGTTCTGCAATGTTCAAGAGGAACACAAGGTACCGACAGTAATAAGGTGAAAAATAAACTTGTGACTTTGTTATACAAAGTGCATGAAAGACTATTGAGGCAGTGACTAAACCAGGTTATGTACAAACTATTATCACTTATCTCGAATAACTTCATTTCCGTTCCCTGTTAAGAACTGTGATGTAATTAGTATTGACACTGATCTGTTGAATTATGTGTTAGGATATAAGACTGTATAGTTAATGGAATTATTCGAATGTGGTTTTATATGGAAATATTGATGTCAAGTAATGTTCTTTTATTATATTTTTTATATGTGTGTTTAATTGTTGATGTCATAAACTTATTCTTAAATTTATTGACCTTCTTACACATATTGATAATCTTATGTCAGAGAAGAAAGTGGGTGGATGTGGCTCGCTAAATATAGATTAAAAGATGTATTTATCTTCCCCTTTGGAAAAAAAAGGTTTTTACCTACAGAAATACTGTTTGACATTAAATGTTTGTCTTTAATGTTGTGGAAGAAAGAAAACGTTTACAGTGCCCGCATATCCACCAAGTGAGGGAGACGAGTGGTACCTGCCTGAAAATTAATAACAGTATAAATTAAGATTCTCATCACTTGTAATTAATTATGGATGATTAATTAATAATATTAATAATAATAATAATAACCATTAACTAGGTGGGTTGGCATCACACCTATTATACAGAATGACTAAGTTCAAGAGAATCTTCATATATCATGATTATACTAAAATACCTTTGCTAAGCGCCATAAAACAATGATCACGCATGTACAATTTAAACCTCAAGTGTTGTGCTATTCATTACGAACGACACACGACGAATTTCTTTTATTTCACCGTTATTGGAAATCAGGGCAAAATTTTTCTGAAGACGGTTGCCTCTCTGGAGATTACCCAGGGGTGCATGACGAGCTGAAAGGGCAAAATTGTAGCAGCTTTATCGCTTCTTCCCCGGCCGCCTGTTATCGGACCTACATCTTTAACCTATGCTGCAGAACGTGTTCTAACTATTCAACCAGTGCGAAAGGTCAGAGTTCAGTTTTAATTTACTGTTGCTCGTGCCTCTTGTTTTCTTGACTCCTTGTTGTGGGTGCTTTGTGGTTCTTGCTGCCGGTGATGGTAGAGTTATTTCCCTTGCTCTCCTATCAAACGTTCCCTATAACTGTTTTCTCTCCTGCGTGTAATGTTTTGCGCAGAGCGCAGTGTGTTGTTTTCTGCACGTGTCAAGTATATATATTTTACAATCGTATGCAGATGTTTAGAGTTTTAGTACACATATTAATATCGCATGCAGATATCTAGAGTTAGAGTCCACATTTGATAACCATCGTGTGAAGATGTTTGGTGTTATATTACAAAGTTTTGAATCGTATTACACGCGACCGCGAAAGCGGCGGGAGCCGGAAGCGCCCCCTACATGACCAACTAACTTACACGCGAAAGCGGCAGAAGCCGGAAGCGCCCCTTACATGACTAACCTGAGTTGTCTAGAGTTATAATACACATTTTAGGATCGTGTTTAGATTTAATAACATTTTAGAACCATATATAGATGTCTAGAGTTATAACACGCATATTAGAACCGTGTTAGGATTGCTACAATTATCTCCCTTCTGGTCTTTTGTTAGAAATATCGCTTACTTGATGATTTTGCATGCGCAATGTCCTGATGTACTGTATGTGTCCAGTTGTTCAGTCAAGTCTGCCTGATCGTACTGTCATGACCTTGACTGACTTGTCAAGTCAAGCAGCGTGTAATTCATGTATATGTCATTCAGTGAACTTTATAATAATGTATTGTCATACTGCATTTAGCACCTTGAACCGTCGGCACAACGTGCAATACAGGAGTCAGAGAGTTAACATGACATCACCCACACACACAGAGTACTTTTCAAAGAAAGAAATGTGCACGCAATGCATGTATGTTCGCTGAATTGACTTTATGTGGGTTTTTTTTCACAAATACTTTTCAAATATATTTCTGTATTTCTAGAATATTGCGTTCTAGAGTAGTATGTGTCCAGTCATGTGTATCTAGAGTAATGTAAATTTCGTGTTCATTGAGTTAATTGTTTTTTGTATAATAAGCCTTTATAGAGAGGAATGTGTACCTTATGTTGTGTATATTCAATTATTTATCCTATTGATTTGTGTAATAACTTTCCATATAAAGTAGCGTGCATCTAGTGTTGTGTATAGTCAGTGATTTAAATTAATGTTTTTACATAATGTCAATCTAATGTTATGCGTAGTCAATGATTTAAGATAATTCTTCGCAAAATAAGCTTTCATATTTAGTCATGTGCATTTAGTGTTAGATAGATAGATAGATAGATAGATAGATAGATAGATAGATAGATAGATAGATAGATAGATAGATAGATAGATAGATAGATAGATAGATAGATAGATAGATAGATAGATAGATAGATAGATAGATAGATAGATAGATAGATAGATAGATAGATAGATAGATAGATAGATAGATAAATATATTCAGTGAGTTAACATAATGCTTTGCATAAGCTTTTTAAATAATGTGCACCCTGTATTATGTATATTTAGTGATTTAAAATAATTCTTGCATTACTAAGGTTTCCATAGAAACTAATTTACATCTAGCGTAATAATTATTCAGTTAGCTATCAGGTTTATCAATGCCCTGTGCGAGATATTTTGTTGCACCCAAAGACTTTTCTAAAGTGCTTAGAAATTAGATTCTTTTAAATATTTTGGCGCCTTGTTCAAGTGGGTGGGGGGAGGGCACAGCTCGATTATGCCATAAAGCCTGCCCTAAATGTAATATACCTGACACGTCAGAGAGTTTGTAAGAAGTGCAGGAAATAAATAACAGAGATTTCTATATATTTCTATACAAATGTCGACACAGAAGTTTGTACATACACTTACTATGGTTTTCGTCTGTCTCAGATTACCCTTTAGAAGTGTGTACACACAGTGACTATGGTTTTCGTCTGTCTCAGATTACCCTTTAGAAGTGTGTACACACAGTGACTATGGTTTTCGTCTGTCTCAGATTGCCTTTTTGGAGACCGAAACCCTATTGTCTGCGATGGTATTAAACCGACAGGCTCCTCGTGTAAAGCTCTGAATTACGACTGCTGCAGCACGTGTTCTGAGGCCGTCCGCAGCGGATGTGAAATAGACTCGGTTGTCCTGTCTCGGCAGCTGGTCTTTTACCTTTCCGCCATGTTCCTTCTCGTGAAGCTAATGACTGTTTTCTAAGCTCTGGCTTTTCTGACTGCTATCTGCAGCTTCACTTCTTTGAGAACGACAACGAAAAGACAAATAACTGCAGCTTGTGAAAAGGAACAGGAGGAACGAACGACAGCAAAAAGACAAATAACTGCAGCTTGTGAAAAAGGAACAGCAGGAACGAACGACAGCAAAAAGACAAATAACTGCAGCTTGTGTAAAAGGAACAGCAGGAACATCGTGACCGACTTAGTCCGTGTTCATAATAATGGGCTATTTCTTATGTGCGTCTTTACCAGAAAGAATTATATGTATGGTCTTAATTTTTCCCTCATTACCATATAAATACATCGTAACGAAGTGAAAACTAGAAGAGAAATACCGTAAATAGTGTGCAAGATCAAAAACTTCAACATCGGTCGAACAAGTGTCAATGGTGGTGAAATGCGTATTGAAAATGCTAAGCAGTTACTGCTTTATCTGTTTGTTTGTTTCTTTCTTGTTTAGTTGTGGTGCGAGGTGGATGGTGTTCTTTTTCTTTTCTTCTTCTGTTCTAGTGTTTGTTGTTATTTTTTTGAGAGGTTTTAATGTCAGATCAGATTCAACACTGTAATCATACCTGAACGAAATAGCGCTTCATAGTTTCATGTTTTGGTAATCTCCCTTTCCTCCAGTAATGTCCCATCAATTCAGACTGTGAAGTCTAGTACATCATGAGGAGGTGACAGAGAGAGAGAATTGTAGATGTTTGTGAGATCAACGTTTACAATGCACTTCGTTCTGACGTGCTCATGTTTTTGATTCTATTGTTTTGTCAATAGGTCTTGTGATAAAGTTTTTATTATCTGCTGGGTATATTTGCGGACTTAGATAACTGTATGTCCCATTGCCGGTAACAGGTCCCAATTTGTTAAGAAACAAATTTTAAGTACAATCACAATCTGGATATTCTTAAGTACGCTAAATTTTGAAAACTTTTACATTCTAGAAGAATACATAAATTCCAGAATTTCTTGGTAATATACGCCAAGGAAATTGGCTGTTGAAGATAAGAAGAAATCTATTTTTAATTTAGTTGAAGACAGAAAAAAAGATTAAAACTATTTTTTCCTCTTTTGTTAGATGGATGGAGGGAGGGGATTCAATGATCGAAAAATTTTTTGTAAAATCTGCAATGCGCTGTATTAGTAAATACATTTTAGCTGACTGTTTTTGTTTTATACTTGTAATTATTTTTTATTGACTTAATAAACAGAAAATTTTCTTTCTGTAACGCCTGTGTGTGTTCAGATGTCCATGAAAATTGCAGGAAGCGTGTGCGAGAAATTCACTATATTTAATTGACTAATAAGTAAGTTGGCTGAGTAATATAGGCAGGACCAAAAACCAACATTCTCCCTGATGAACCATCTAAATTGTAGACAGTTTGGACTCAGATTTTTTTTTCATGGTTTCCTAACTGCATTTATGTAAAAATTACTGTTTAGTAGTTGTATCTCTTTCAAATATTAGTCAAACCATTAGTTGTGCTCTCCATTGAACACCGAATTTATTAACAGTTTTGTGACGTTGAGTGGGGGGGGGGGAAGAGATTTGCTTTTTTCCTGAGCGCAACCCACCTGTTATTATAGAGAGAGATAATACTGAAGTAGATTTAAATTACAGATAAGCAAAGATATAAATAAATTAAAAGTAAACAAAAATGCCGACGGATATTTACGTCAGCTAGGTGGCTGCAGAAAAGAAAACATTACTTGATTATATTAAAATTATGGGTGATAAGAAAACTACTTTTAATACTAAGAATGAATACAAAATAAAACAAAACAAGAGAACATTTTAGATTATGAACTAAAAGGAACATTTAGTTTTCTTAAACGAATGGGACTAAACTGTGAGAAAATGCGGGGGGTGGGGGGGGATAATTCACGTAAAGAAAAGAAGTAGTGAAAAAAGAAACAAAACAATTAGAGGATGGGGGTGGGGTGAAAAAGGAAATACAGATCTGAAAATGCACATCAGAGAATGAAATGAAGAGACAGCTAGAAAATAGGAGAGAAAGAAGGAATGAAGAAATGCACAGAGAGAGAGAGAGATAAAAACACACATGATTTTATTTACCCAAAAGACAGAGAGTGAGAGAGAGAGAGAGAGAGAGAGAGAGAGTGAGAGAGAGAGAGTGAGAGAGAGAGAACAAAGGAGACATATAAAAGGAGAGAGAGGAGGGGAAGAGAAAGGAAGACAAGAATGAAAGAGGAAAAAAGAAGAAGGTAAAAACAGAAAGGGACGTATAGAGAGAGCGAGTTAAGGAGAGAGAAAAAGAGAGAGAGACAAAGACAAAAGCAGAAAGAAGGACGAAGAGACAAAGAGAAAAAGAGAGAAATGGCGGCTCAAAAAATAAGAAACATGAATAAGAAAACAAGAAAATAACTGAAAGAATGACAAGTTATACAGATACAAAAACAAACTTTAAAAATGGGGTTAGAAAAAGGTCAAGGCGAAACAGCGAGAGATTTTAATAATGTTCACAAAACAAAAAAAACAGCAACTACAAGGGGATTTCCAGTATTTATAGGCCTTTCTCAGTAAAACTTTGTGGATGAGTCATACAGCAAATATCCGGAAAGGGTCTGGGAACTGTCACCTGTGCTTAATTTTGTTTGTCCCAGTAACCCTGTTGACACAGCCAGGAATGATAACATATTGTCAAGCATTGTTAACACCGAAAATAAATTTGGTCAAATGTTTCGTCCTAGAAGTGCAATGGTGCAAATTTTATTTTAGTCGTGTGTTTTCATACTCTGCAATACATATTATTCAGTATTCTTTTCGAGAAGCATAACAGTGTTCAATGATAAAGATCAAAGTAAAATTAGTTTACTTATCGATGAATTCACAAATTGAAAAAAAATATTTATCCTTACTACATATTGTGACGTTTCGTCCGCCTTCTCAAGAATTAATTCCAATTTGACGATTCATAATAATAATAATTGAAACTTAAATCATAATGATTAAATAATAATAATATCCAGACTTATGATTATTTTATCTGAGAAAATTACTGAAGGGATAAATCACGCCTATAGGAGATGCTCAGTGTGGGTCCGAAAGGCAATCTAACTTGGGTCTCTCTGGCATGCTTATTTATATATTCTAAGAGCTGTTGCTGATATTTTAATTTACTGTGGCTTACACTTCCAGCATTGGATTTTGAGCATACGCTGGCTGGGGAACAGTCCTTTCCTACCAACTCTAAACTTGTAGTGGCCAGAGCAAGTGACAAGTTGGACCAGGAATTACATAACTAGCTTGAAGCTAAGTCTAATTAAAGTGTCAGGTTTTCAAGTTGAAAACACTGTTTATAAAGATTTAAAGTAAGAAAGTGAAAAATATTATAACTAATTGAATTAGTATCATTATTAGATTTCAGATATTATTATGAAATAAAATAATGTTATCTTTCTTTCAATTAACATGAGAAGGTGGGCCGAATCACCACAGCAATCAATGTAGTGTTTACTTTTTTTTTCTGTTTTTGAACTGCTGTATACTAAGTCATATGTTTAATCTACCTTGAAAGAAAAACTGTTTATATATTGAACACATGCATTCCAGTCAATTTCTTTGCTTCTATCTAACCAACTATCTATTAGCTAATCATCTAATAGGCAAAGATGAAAGATGGTTGGATATAGGTGAAGAAAAAAGAAAAAGAAAGAAAGAAACTAACAAGTAAACAAATAAAAGGGAAGATACCAATGGATACATTTAATATAGATATGTGGCCCAAGCATAACTCATACTGATATAGCAAGTCCACACTCACTCGTACTGATATAGATAGCCCACACACACACATACTGACATAGATAGCCCACACTCACTCATACTGATATAGCAAGCCCACACTCACTCATACTGATATAGCAAGCCCACACTCACTCACACTGATATAGCAAGCCCACACTCACTCATACTGATATAGCAAGCCCACACTCACTCATACTGATATAGCAAGCCCACACTCACTCATACTGATATAGCAAGCCCACACTCACTCATACTGATATAGCAAGCCCACACTCACTCATACTGATATAGATAGCCCACACACACACATACTGACATAGATAGCCCACACTCACTCATACTGACATACATAGCCCACACCCACTCATACTGACACGTATAGCCACACTCACTCATACTAACTCAGTTTTTTCTAGAAATTTCACATCATGTAGCATAAAAATTACCAACCAATCCGCTCACTTTACCGTTACATGTAGCTGTGACGCAGGTACTTCGTTTGTACGGGTGCAGTTGAACTCTCCCCTCTTTCCCATCTGTCGTTTTTGTCTTTGCTGGTATGCTCTGTATGCCACGCCCTTCATTCAAGTGAGCAAGGCAGTATTCATTTTTAAAATAAACTTATGGGGGAATTGCCAGTTTGTTTGCCAATGCGCGATAGAAATGTTTCAAGTTGCACTCCACACACTTTTGCCTCCTTGAGTACCACAACTTTCATATTTGCTTAGATAGATAAGCAGTCCAACAAGTAGGGCTCTTGATGAAATGAACAGAAATGTGAGTCATCTCCTACGGAAATTGTGCAGAAAGCCACAATCATATATGGCTAGTTTGTGTGCCTGTGTGTTTGTGTGTGTATGTGTGCGTACACGCATAATCCAGTACAATTACTATGAAGAATCAGTACTATGTACCAACAATTTATTTGTCAGTTTAATAATTTGCAATCAGAATAGCTTCCCTTTGGTCAAAAGTTAGCCGTTTGGTATTCGTTACTCACAGCGAATACATTCTTATATCTGTCGCTATGATGCAGTCGACACCTAGTTGTGGTGTTGCGTTTACCTCTCTCCTACCTGAGCATGGGTGAAAGTTTTCTTCCTAGGACGTTCTCGCCTTTGGTGGCGCTCAGGCATCGCTCCTCTCACTTGCCTCGGGGAAGGGGGGGGGAGGTGGCAGAGGGAGGATATGTCTTTAAGTCCGTCGATCAGTCAGATTCTGGTTTAAACTATAAATATTTGTATCGTAAAAGTCAAAGATTTCTGAACACAAATGTATTTTTAAAATCTATTTTCATCCTATGCTACTGTTGTATGATGGGAAAATATTCCCACATATATATTATATAAATTTTCATTTGTGGAATGAGTGCGTATTGCGTCCTGTTTACCGAGAAGGGAAGCCCTGGAACGAATGAGAGACATGTGTGGAAGATTTAGGGACTGGCGTTTGATGTCTGCGGTGTTTGAAGTCTGCGAGCACGGCGGTCAGCGTGTGGTCAGTGTGTACGCTTAGCGGGTGGTTAGAGTTGTTAGAGGGACATAATCATCTTAGAGCTAATGAATTGAACAGGTCAGAAGCTGGTCTAAGCAGGGTAATAAAAACCACAGTGAAAATGTTATCTTCACTACTTCCTGAAAAATCGTCTGAGGGTGACGACTGAAAGGGTAGTCCGCCCAAAACAACACTGGGTCGTATATGAGAGAAGAAAACCCTGGCTATATAGGTAAAAGCGTCTTTGTATTTGTGTGAATGGTTAAGTTTTATTAGGATGTTATATACTATGTTTTATTTATGAATATATTAATATTCTTCCTTTCAGAGGCCTATGCCAAACTTAGTAATTATTAATCGAGCACTGGACTGGACACTTAGGCTTTGCAATTGTTTGTGTTGCAGGGTTTTTTCTGTTATTGTGTATTCTCGGCTGCTCGTTTATAGCTGCCTGTTGTTTGCCTGTGTGGCTGTGCCTGTGTGGCCGTTCTACTTGTCCCGGCTGAATTGGGACGTGTCGATCTATTGACTGGAAAATGTCAAGTCTACAAGACTGACGTCATTTCTGTGCTTAAGCTAAGTGCCTATTCGGACAGTGACTTCAGTATAGAACTATAGATGAACTGGCTAAGGATGAACTTAATTTTCTAAATCTTGTTAACTTCTTTTATTAAATTTCTTGTTATTATTTTAAAACGCGTGTTTGTTAGTTCTATCGTTATTTTCGTAGTTCAAATGATAATGTAATGATTACGTCTTGTCCTCTGTTCGTTTAATTATAATCGTTTCTATATATATATATTATTCATAAACATTAAATCTCAGCTAAATCTGAGTTGGGGGCGGAGCCAAATTGGCGACGTACCAGTATATCAGCGTAACAGTTGCAGATATACATATTTAACCAGTGACCCATACTCTGCACCGGCACTTGTAGATGTCTTGTATCATAGCTAATTATACAGAGTTGGTATAAGTCATTATTACAGAGTCACCCCAGAGTATAGCGGCGACAGCTACTGCTTTGTACTATAAAAATAACTTCACAACTTTACAATACAGACTAAACAAGAAATTTCAGAGGATATTATTAAAAATCTCATAGTTTATTAACTCGAACTGCAATTACTGGATTAAATAAAATATAAATTTCAAATAGTCTAGACGGAATGCATTTCGAAGGTGAATTTTTTTTTCTCAAGACCTGGAGAGTAAGGAAACTTAAACACAACTATATAATTACAATGGGAAGGATTTAATGAAGTAAAGTATATTTATTTACAATCTTTTCATTATTCATGTATAATTTTTAGTGAACTAGAATGTAAATATTAACTTATTATTTTAGTATAGTTTCATTTTTTATGTAATTGAAATCTTTTATTTACTCGGTTTTTTAGTTATTTAATAATTATTTTATTTAATCGGAATATTTATATTTTGTTTTTCCTTTATTTGATTAGAATTGTTTTATTTATTGATCTATTTTTAATAAAATATCTCTTTACTTCTTTATTTATCACTTTAGTTAAGTGAAATGCCTTTTAATGATCAATTTAGTTATTTACTCTTAATTTTCTTCCACTGAAATATTTCAATTCAAAATGTCTTTTGTCATTTACTTATCAATTGAAGCTAAAGATAATATCACAAAACAAAATAAGTCCACAGGCAAAATGACGAAGTATAAAATATAAATAGTTAAAAAAAAAAAAAAAGAAACCACAAGGAAAGCAAATTTACAAAGGAATTGTTTAAACAGACAATGACACACAGAAGACAATTCTTTCCCGGCTGAAGTATGTGAATCTTGGGAGCCATCTTGAAAATACCTATTCTCTCTTTAACTCTGATGTCAAAAAGCAGCACATTCCAGGGTGATGGGCCCCGAGAAGTTATCGAACATTGAGCAACAGATCTATAGTACGCTTTCTAACCCCTGAACAACGTATTTATGATTACGTAGGAATATACATGTGAGATCAATGTGTTAATGGCTAGAACAGGTTAAGTAATACAAGCTACGTGTAGGAATATACATGTGAGATCAATGTGTTAATGGCTAGAACAGGTTAAGTAAAACAAGCACACGAAGAGATAGTATGTTGTGTTCTGTTGTGAACAGGATGATGTTGTGAAGACTGTAGAGAAATTAAGTGATACGATTGGTTCTATCGCAGATGTAGTGTTTTGAGCCATTTGCAGTTTCTTCAGAATGAACATATTGTTAATGAGAGCCACAATAGTCAAGTCGAGTGGGTACCAGTGAACACGCACACGTGGAAGGTCTTTGTAGCATCAGCAATAAAAATTTGTGTTGTTCTACAAATATTCAAGATGTGGCAATGTAGTTAGAGAGAACTGCCCCCACAAAATAAGACCTTGACCTTAATAGACTGATTATTTAATGGAGGAGTCACAAATACTTACATATGCAGGCCGAGATAGATATTTATATATCGTTTTATGAGTGATAAGACTTTTGTTTCGTCATGTATCATCTTTAATTTATTACTCGTGAGCCAAGACTTAGTATCAAAAACACCTGTACTCTACACGGTAGAGAGAAAGTCTTTGGAAACCTTGACTCGCATAGGATGAGTATAGTCAGTGTAAGAGTGGTGCTATAAATACAGAACTAAAGACAAGTGGTTATTTAGAGACACCATAAATATGATTGTATTCAGCTGGAGTGTTTGGTGTTTACTGTCTTAAATTTTCTTTACAACGAATGTTATCAGGACCAAAATAGAGCAATATCATGGATATCACGTATATGTTGAAAATGGTGGGATCATTACTTCTTGTCGATAGCATCAAGTGCAGACAAATCAAGAAGTGTGAGAAACTGAAGTGCTTCTATTTTAAAAAGCATATAAAGTCAGCATGAAGTTTACCAACAAATATGGCGGTATGATGCTTGCTATTTAACCTCTCTGATTACTAGTAAGTGAATGTCGAATACCTTCTCTCTCTCTCTCTCTCTCTCTCTCTCTCTCTCTCTCTCTCTCTCTCTCTCTCTCTCTCTCTCTCTCTCTCTCTCTCTCTCTCTCTCTCTCTCTCTCTCTCTCTCTCTCACACACACACACACACACACACACACACTCACTCACTCTCTCCCTCTCTCTCTCTCTCTCTCTCTCTCTCTCTCTCTCTCTCTCTCTCTCTCTCTCTCTCTCTCCCTCCTGATAGCGGAACAGCATCAAATATGGCTGACCTATTTAGTTGTTATTTTACACAACAATATAGTCCTATCTAAACACACGTTAAACAGTATTGTAGCCTCTGGCGGCCATCTTCCTAATATTAAAGAAATGAATAAATGCTTCAAAATGCAAACATGGTAGAGGATCTTTAGGTTTTCTTTAATTTAATTAATTCAGAAATTGCCAGTATACGTAGGCCTTCATAAGCTATATGCATAATATCTCTTTCTTAAATCATTAGTGTCATTATGCCAGTATACGTAGGCCTGCATAAGCTATATGCATAATGTCTCCTTCTTAAATCATTAGTGTCCTTATGCAAGTATATCAGCTATATGCATAATTAATGTTTCTGTTATCACTGGTCTTCATATATGTAAATTAAGTGGACTGGAAATCTAGAGTGGACTCGTATGAAAAAATAATTCTGACACTGTCTCACTAGAACAAGATGATTAAATGTTTCTATCCCTTCCAGGCATAGTACGTCATTATAGAGGCAACATGACTGATATGTCTTTCTTCAGTACTGCAATGAAAATAGGTCTCCGGCTATTTTATCCCACCGGCTTACAGTAAAATAAATTTTAGAGATCAGTTATTAAAAGCTATTAGAAGAACTCTGGGAGTGTAAAAGACTGATGATTAATCTAAGGAACAGTCTTCTTCATTACATTTTATCACTCTCCCTCTCTCTCTCTCTCTCTCTCTCTCTCTCTCCCTCCTGATAGCGGAACAGCATCAAATATGGCTGACCTATTTAGTTGTTATTTTACACAACAATATAGTCCTATCTAAACACACGTTAAACAGTGCATTGTAATTTCTCATTTATTGCAGTTGTAAAACATACATTGCATTGTAATTTCTCATTTATTGCAGTTGTAAAACATACAGTGCATTGTAATTTCTCATTTATTGCAGTTGTAAAACATACAGTGCATTGTAATTTCTCATTTATTGCAGTTGTAAAACATACATTGCATTGTAATTTCTCATTTATTGCAGTTGTAAAGCATACATTGCATTCCTGAAGACATCGGGAACCTGTTACGGTAGTAGTTATCAAGAATTCGCTTTATACGACTCATATATTCAACGACAGTTAAAACCATAGTATACACTCAACAAATGACCTATATTACAATAAATTTTCACCTTTGACCCTCACTGATGACCGATATTCAGTGTAACTTTAGTGAACTTGGTAGTGTAGTACTAGATAGTGTACCTAGAAATTTAGTTGCCGAGAACTTTAGTGTACTAGATAGGGTGCCAAGAACTTTAGTGTAGTAGATAGGTTGCCGAGAACTTTAGTGTACTAGATAGATTGCCGAGAACTTTGGAGTACTAGATAGATTGCCGAGAACTTTAGAGTACTAGATAAATTGCCGAGAACTTTAGAGTACTAGATAGATTGCCGAGAACTTATTTATAAAGTTTGTTTATTTTCTCAAATACAAAACGAAGAACATAATTTTCAGTAAATGTAAAGGCGTAAATTTAAACTTCAATCCTAAATTGATCCTCTATATATATACAGTGTTAGAACAAAACGTTTCAAAGAAAACTTCAATCCTAAATTGATCCTTTCTCTATATACAGTGTTAGAACAAAACGTTTCAAGGAACATAATTTTCAGTAAATTTAAGGCGTAAATTTAAACTTCAATCCTAAATTGATCCTCTATATATATACAGTGTTAGAACAAAACGTTTCAAAGAAAACTTCAATCCTAAATTGATCCTCTCTCTATACAGTGTAAGAACAAAACGTTTCAAAGAACATAATTTTCAGTAAATTTAAGGCGTAAATTTAAACTTCAATCCTAAATACAGTGTTATAACAAAACTAACAGGAATAGATATAATGCACATATAAATACACAAGTTTAAACGATTTTACTTTCAGCTTCCTCACCACTTAATTTCAATAACGTATTCTCCAAACTGTAAATACAAACAGCTAATAATAAAGTAACGTATTCTCCAAACGCTGTAAATACAAACAGCTAATAATAAAGTAACGTATTCTCCAAACTGTAAATACAAACAGCTAATAATAAAGTAACGTGTTCTCCAAACGCTGTAAATACAAACAGCTAATAATAAAGTAACGTGTTCTCCAAACGCTGTAATTACAAACAGCTAATAATAATAAAGTAATGCCCAACTTTCAATCTGCACATAGCACGCACTTGATGGTCAAGACAGTGTGTTCGCTTTTTCTCTCTTAGTCAAACATTAAAACTGCGAGAGCAACACTTAACTGGTAGAACCATTTCTGCTCTAGGGCAGTGACTGAATTGTTATCCGGGCTGGAAGTGGATCTTGACCCTGGTCCTGCAATAGTACTTGGTACAGTAGTAGTAGTGGTAGTCGGTCCAGTAGTAGTCGGCCTCGGTGGCCTGGGAGAGGTTGTGGTGGGAATGATAGGTGAGCCCACGTTACACGTTTCACAACACACACGTCTATATTCCTGATTTGCAGGATGACACCCTTGTTTGTTACATGAAACCTGTCGATTCCCATACTCACAATCTGCAAGTCAATAAGAACGATATATCAGTGCACAAAGTCGAACTACACATGGTTATGAAAGGGCAAAGACAACGAATCATTTCTACTTTCACTTTCTATTATCGTTGTCCTACAGACTTATTTTAGAGTTATTTATTTTTGGCCCAAAGACATGCGTAAATGTATGTGGATCTGTAAACGTTATGGTTTTAACCAGTTACAGAGCTTCGAGATTGCTACGGGTGACTCGCGGTTCTAGAAACTGATGTCATCGGCAAAATTAGCGGATTAAACACCCACCCTGTTTTCCATCCCCTTTAAGAAATGAACAACACCGGTGATAACAACTCCCTGAGAGTTATAGTGTGACAAATGCAGACCGTCTAGTACTCAGTGCCTTGTTTAGGGAATTTGTTGAACAACACTTGAATATGATGGAGTCACTCGTAAAGGGTCTGTGTACTGTAGGTCTGTTAAAGTGTCTACCACTCTTAATTAACAAGTGTTTAAGCTTGGCTGTCAGCTCTACGAACTGACATTCACTTCAAATGCTGAAATGGTCTAGGCGGTACCGGAAGTAAGATCAAAGTCACAGGAGTGTTCCTTCCCCAAAGTCGTTTCTACGAGCCAAATACAAGAACATGACACGTTGCTGACACTGAGCTCGTTTTTATTTTTGTTGAATTAATTTATACAGGAGGTGGGTGTCTGAGCATGACAGGTTATGACATAAACAGTAGTTATTTTACGTAATACACCATAATGTCTTTAGTATGTAATGACCCATGTTGCAGTTGGCTAAATAATATCCTGTACTTTTGTTGCTATGTAATATTTAGACCTCCAGCTTATAATCAATTAGTTGAAAGATTGCAAAAAGAAACCAATCAGTCATCACTTCAGACGTCAGAATGAAAACCACGTGACCGCCATAAAGTAAGACAGCCAATCAACATTTTAACAATAATTTCTCTATTATTTAAGGTCACTGTCAGGTCATGTGAACTGCTATTATCGAATTATTTTTTTAATTTTAATTCATATTTTAATTAATTATAATTATTGCATATGATTGGAACAAAAATGTTTCTAAGTAATATTTGAATGTTTTCATTATGTTTCTTAGACAACAGTGCTAAGGGAAATGTGTGCATTAAGTCAACTGGTTTAAAATAATGCGGAGGAACTAGACTAGAGGGACGAAGTATAGATGTCTTAAGAACGAGTGAAAGAGTTATTAACATCTATGGACCTAGTGTTAGTCAGCTTGGTTAAACGGTTACGTCTTTGACAGTCAACCAGAAAGAACAGTGAAGGATGACTCTAGAAAAATAACAATTAACTTGTGATAGGAGATTAGCTATCTGGGTACATGACTATAGAAAAATAACAGTCAACTTGCGATAAAGAGATTAGACAAGTGTACATGACTATAAAAAAAATACGTGCTGTACTGTTTGGCACACGATAAAGTACAATCTGGCCTCACCTTTAATAAATGCTGTACTGTTTGGCACACGATAAAGTGCAGTCTGGCCTCACCTTTAATAAATGCTGTACTGTTTGGCACACGATAAAGTGCAGTCTGGCCACACCTTTAATAAATGCTGTACTGTTTGGCACACGATAAAGTGCAGTCTGGCCTCACCTTTAATAAATGCTGTACTGTTTGGCACACGATAAAGTGCAGTCTGGCCACACCTTTAATAAGTAGGGTACTGTTTGGCACACGATAAAGTACAGTAAGGACTCACCTTTCTCACGTGCATACTGTTTTTGCACACGATAACGTATAGAATATGGCCCCACCTTTCACACGTCTGTACTTTGAGGCACACAACTCAGTACAAAGTCTAGCCACACATTTTACAAGTGTGTACTCTTTGACACACGATAAAGTACAGTATGACCTCACTCTTCACGTGTCTACACATTTTAGCATAGGTTTATGGCCTCAACTTTCACAGATTTGTACTTTCTGGCACACGATTAAGTATAATATGACCTCACCTTGCACAAGTGTATTCTATTTGTCACACGAACAAGTAATAGTATGTCCTCACCTGCGCAAGTGTATTCTATTTGTCACACGAACAAGTAATAGTATGGCCTCACCTTGCACAAGTGTATTCTATTTGTCACACGACTAAGTAATAGTATGGCCTCACCTTTCACAAGTGTATTCTATTTGTCACACGACTAAGTAATAGTATGGCCTCACCTTTCACAAGTGTATTCTATTTGTCACACGACTAAGTAATAATATGTCCTCACCTTTCACAAGTCTGTACTTTTTGGCACAAGTTTCACAGCAGCGAGCCCTTCCTACGTCTGAATAACAGATATTTGGATTGTCCACCACAGCCTCTGCGCAAAGCTTCCCGTTCAAAATTATAGTACGATCATCTCCAAATACACAGTTGTCTGGGAAAAAAAAACAAATATGTTGAGAAGTATTGAGCATTTATCGAATTAATTCTTTTTCTTATAGCGGCTTCAAGAGGTTAGTACTTAATTGTTCTCAGTAATAAATGCTTGTCTTTCTTCTTTGCATACTTATTGAGGACTAAACAACGCATTGCTTCCAGACATTATCTTCATTTAGTTAACGTATTCTTTCTTCATTTATTTCCAATTAATGAATACTAATTTATGCATGTTTCATTACATTAATATTTTTTTTATATTGAATATTAAATCATGCATTTCTTTCGACACGTTTGAACGCAAGTTAACGAACATTAGATAGTAATTGTTCCATTCACTACACTTAACGATTTCTAAATAACACATTTCTTTCTCCCATTATGAATACGTTAATTGTGCTAAATTTATTTCCTAGACAACCTAGGACAACACAGCTATTTTGAGTGTGTTCACAATACTCATGTCATCAACGAAACCGCAATTCAAAGTTCTCCGAAAATTAATTTCTTAAAAGAGTGTTAAAAACAAAAGGACGGTTTGAAAAATTCATCTGGTCAGATGACATCAGAGGTAATAGTGACGTCAGACCCCAGGTGATGGTTGAAAGATTTGTCACTCGTTGACGCTCGACAACTATTAAACGTCATGAAACGGTCAAAAGCTGATAATGAATGAAAATTTAAACATAATTTCAAAACACATGTGATGTAATACGTTGCATTACTGATTACAAGAGACTAGCTAAATGATCCTTCTTTTGAAAGGATGGTCAAGTATGCTATTAAATAAGCCCAGAAGACATTGTATGTTAGACGATTATGCTTTCATGGTAGTATCTTACAGAATTAAAATTAGCATTTGGCTAGCGAAAGTTTTCATGTCATAAGCTTGATTAATGCTGTTAATTTGTCAGTTAATCAGCTGGATAATAATAATTTATGTTTGCTCTTTGTTGTTTTGCTTATGTTTAATCTCTTAAATTATGAAATTGTGTCATTTATTTCTGATTATATTAGTTTTGCATTTAATAGGAAACATATTTTATATTTTTCTGTGCTTAATGTTTTTTAGTCAACTGTTTTTATATTTGTTTGACACATTTGTAAAAATATATCCTTTGGCTTTGTTTCGATTTATTGGATGTTTCTGTCACAGTTTTGTTTTGCTCGTTAGGTACAAATGAATTATCGTAAAATTTCATTTTAACAATCTTCAGTTTATAATGTACGCTTCACTCGGTTTCGTAGGTGTAAGATTTCACTAATCATCTGAAAGGCGTTGTATTCGTTAATTTCCAGACATTTGTTTAGAGTTATCGCTCCTTGATATGTTGTGCTAGACCCCCACTTTTGTTCCGGTTACTGCTACAGGTGTCATTTTCATTTAATATCCTAGTTAATGTGTTTTGTTCTTTTGCTTAAGCATTTTGTGATATTGTTTAAGATTATAAACAATACTTATTCTTGTGTGGCAGTACTCCAATATTACTTCGGGATCAGTAATTTATCTTGAATTTGGCCCGAATCAGAATTATATTAATTGTTTATTACGAGGTTTTAAACAGTCTGATTTGAATCAATAATATATTCATTAACTGGTACAGGTACGTACTTAGCCACAATTTGCTCTGGTTCAGTAGTCCACAAACAGTTCACTTCTCACTTAGCAGTCCGCGCGTAAGGTTTATTTATTCTGACTTAAAATTGTTATTTAAATAGAATTGTTATTTTCTTTACACTCTGTGCTCTGATATCATAGCCATTATTTGCTCTGTGTCTATATTCTAACTAATGTATCCACACTCGGTATTGTAACAGTTATCTGTTGCAAAATATTGTGTCCAGGCTGGATATTGTAAATGCTATTGTTTGTGGCTCTGTATAATAACTAATGTGTCTAGTTTCGATATTGTAACAGGTATTTGTTGTGGCTCTGTATAATAACTACTGTGTCCAGGCTGGATATTGTAAATGCTATCGTTTGTGGCTCTGTATAATAACTACTGTGTCCAGCCTCGGTATTGCAATAGTTATCATGTGTGGCTCTGTATAATACCCATTGTGTCCAGGTTCGATATTGTAACAATTATCTGTTGTGGCTCTGTATATTCACTATTTTATCCAGATTCGATATTGTAAGTCGTCATTTGTGGCTCTGTATAATAACTATTTTGAAAATTTTGAAATAGTTATATGTTGTGGTTCTGTTACAAAAACTATTGTGTCCAAGTCTGATATTATAACCTTTATTTGTTCTGGCTCTGTATATAACTAGTGTGTCCAAGTTTTATATTATTCTTGCTAATTTTTTTAGGCTCTCTATACTAACTATTGTGTCCAAGTTTTATATTATTCTTGCTATTTTTTTAGGCTCTCTATACTAATATTGTGTCCAAGTTTTATATTATTCTTGCTATTTTTGTTTTGAGGCTCTGTATGCTAACTCTTGTGTCCAAGTTTTATATTATTCTTGCTAATTTTTTAGGCTCTCTATACTAATATTGTGTCCAAGTTTTATATTATTCTTGCTATTTTTGTTTTGAGGCTCTGTATACTAACTATTGTGTCCAAGTCTGATATTATAACTACTAATTTTCATGGGTCTGTATTCTTACTAATAATATGTCCAAAGGTGATATTAAACAACTATTAGTTCTAGATCTATATTCTAAAACTAACATGTCTGAACTTTGGTATTGTATCACGTATTTAAGAATCATAATAATAAAAATAATAAACAAAGCATGGTAAAGTTCTTAGTCGTATAAACTTCTTAAGCGCTTTATATTTACACATAAAATACACGTCATATCTTAAACACTGAAGACAAATAAAATAAAAGTGAAATAAAAATTTTAAAAATCCAGTACAAAATGATAATAATTAACAAAAATGTGTAACCATAAAAGACAAGCAGAAATAATCGAAGTATCAAATAGTAACAAGAATTAATTGCAAATGTGAAAGAGAAACAATTTTAAAGAATTCAAATAGCAGATGAAATTAACTGAATTTGTGAAAGAAAAACATAAATAAAATTAATGTTCAACCTACAGCTAAACAAATCGATGACAGTTTTACCCCGGCGCTGTCTTTTGACTTTAGTGTCCAGGGATTGGTTATTTATTCTGACTCTGTATTCTGACTAATATTTCCAGACTTTGTATAACTATTAATAGGTCTTGATTTGTCAACCAAAATTAGAGGTGCCCTGACTCAGTATTATAATAGATATGCGTTCTTGCTCAGTGATTTAGCAAAAGTGTACACTGTTAGTGTGTTCAAGAACTTGTTTTAGGTTCTGCATTATAATATTAAATTGTTCAGACTTAGCCTGATAACTATTGTCTCCAGACTCAGTGCTATAATATTAAATTGTTCTGACTCAGTCCACTAACTTTGGTCTTCATGGCTCAATTTTCTGCCCAAAATGTGTACAGACTGCGGTAGGAATCTTGTTAACTACGTCGACTAATTAGCACAATTTCATACTCATACACAGGAATGAAAATGTTTTGTGTTCAGAACAAATTATCACACCATTTCATTAATTAGAAAAATGTATAATACCATTTGACTAATTAGAACAAATTACCATAAAATGTGACTAGTTAGAACAAAATATCATACCAATTGACTAATTAGAACAATTTCATTACTCACATACAGGAATGAAAATATTTTGTTTACAGAACAAATTATCATACCATTTGACTAATTAGAACAATTTATAACTCCATTTGACTAATTAAAACAAATTACCATACCATTTCACTAATTAGAACAAATTACCATACCATTTGACTAATTAGAACAAATTACCATACCATTTCACTAATTAGAACAATACCATTTCACTAATTAGAACAATTTATAACTCCATTTGACTAATTAAAACAAATTACCATACCATTTGACTAATTAGAACAAATTATCATACAATTTTACTAATTAAAACAAAGTATCATACCATTTGACTAAACAGAACAAATTAACATACCATTTGACTATTTAAGACACATTACCCTTTCATTTAACTAATTAGAACCCATTATCATACCATTTAACTAAACGGAACAAATTACCATACCATTTGAGTAATTAAAACAAATTGTCATGCCGTTCGACTAATTAGTACACATTAACATAACAATTGACTAATTGGAACAAATTACCATACGATTTGAGTAATTAGAACAAATTACCATATCATTTGTGTGATTATAACACATTACCACACCATTTGACTAATTAGAACAAATTACCATACCATTTGACTAATTAGAACACATTATCATACCATTTGACTAATTAGAACAAATTACCATACCATTTGACTAATTAGAACAAATTACCATACCATTTCACTAATTAGAACAAATTACCATACCACTTCACTAATTAGAACAAATTACCATACCATTTCACTAATTAGAACAAATTACCATACCATTTCACTAATTAGAACAAATTACCATACCATTTCACTAATTAGAACAATACCATTTCACTAATTAGAACAAATTACCATACCATTTCACTAATTAGAACAAATTACCATACCATTTCACTAATTAGAACAAATTACCATACCATTTCACTAATTAGAACAAATTACCATATTATTTGACTAATTAGAACAAATTACCATACCATTTCACTAATTAGAACAAATTACCATACCATTTGACTAATTAGAACAAATTACCATACCATTTCACTAATTAGAACAAATTACCATACCATTTGACTAATTAGAACAAATTACCATACCATTTGACTAATTAGAACAAATTACCATACCATTTGACTAATTAGAACAAATTACCATACCATTTCACTAATTAGAACAAATTACCATACCATTTCACTAATTAGAACAAATTACCATACCATTTCACTAATTAGAACAAATTACCATACCATTTGACTATTTAGAACAAATTACCATACCATTTCACTAATTAGAACAAATTACCATACCATTTGACTATTTAGAACAAATTACCATACCATTTCACTAATTAGAACAATACCATTTCACTAATTAGAACAAATTACCATACCATTTGACTATTTAGAACAAATTACCATACCATCTGCTGAGGGCGCATCGTGATCGTAGACACATTCACCGTTAACGCACCACTGCGATATAAGGAACTTTAATTGACTAGTTATATAACAAACACAGTGTCATGCACAGTATAAGGAACTTTATTTGACTAGTTATATAACAAACACAGTGTCATGCACAGTAAAAGGAACTTTATTTGACTAGTTATATAACAAACACAGTGTCATGCACAGTAAAAGTATTTGACTAGTTATATAACAAACACAGTGTCATGCACAGTAAAAGGAACTTTATTTGACTAGTTATATAACAAACACAGTGTCATGCACAGCAAAAGGAACTTTGTTTGACTAGTTATATAACAGACACAGTGTCATGCACAGTAAAAGGAACTTTATTTGACTAGTTATATAACAAACACAGTGTCATGCACAACACTATCACTATAGTGAAACAGTTCTTTTAATTTAGAAAGTATGGACAGAGCTGTCATGAAAAGATTATTATTTACATTCTCTATCTAAACAATAATTTATTATACATAATATGCCATCGTGTAATAATTTATTGTCTAGAATAACAACCAGACAAGTTATAATTCAGATAGACATACAATCAACTTATAATACATGCAGACACAATCATGTTATAATACAGACACACAAATAGGTTTTAATACAGGCAGACACACAATCAAGTTATAATACAGGCAGACACACAATCATGTTATAATACAGACAGACACACAATCAACTTATAATACAAGTAGACACAATCATGTTACAATACAGACACACAAATAGGTTTTAATACAGACAGACACGCAATCAAGTTATAATACAGACAGACACACACATTAGTTTATACCCGTCATGAACGACAGGATATGTAGGAAACGATTGAATGGAGTTAAAGGAAAACGACATTTGAAGTCGAAATGTTCCTATAGTTTCCTTGGTAAAAGAAGTCAACATGGTTAAAAAAAAAAAAAGAAAAAAAAAGAATAAATGGAGGGAATTAACTTATTTATTTTGTTAACAACTGCAATTTTTCTTTTTGTTGACTCGTTCATCGTTGAGTCTTCTCTTACTAAGGTTGCCTTGTAGAAAAACATGAAAGTTTTCTTATTTCCTTCCTCTACATTTTTCCTCTGTAAGGCGTGTCTTTGTAGGAAAACACGAAATTTTTCCTTGAACTGAGGTACTTAGGGCTGCCAATTGTATTATTCTTTTAAAACAATTTATCACAAATGTCATGTCTATGAACCTCTGTTATTCTTAGTTTCGATAAAACTCCTTTAATGCTATTTGAAACCCAGACATAAATTAATTCAAAAAGTAACTTATAAACAATGCAAATCAATTAAACGCCGATAGTTTTTTATTTATTCAATTTTTATTAAAGTTATTTTTGTAAGTCTTAATTAGGAAGAAAATAAACGAAATATTAAAAAAAAACGTTTCGGTACCCTGGTAAATTCGAATACCCGATAAAATAATAATCTAAATTATAAACATTACGAAGACATATTTATATAAACGTTAAACTCGGCGGGGAAATAATTATATAAACGTTAAACTCAGCGGGGAAATAATTAGATAAACATTAAACTCAGCGGGGAAATAATTATATAAACGTTAAACTCAGCGGGGAAATAATTATATAATCATTAAACATAGCGGGAAAATAATTATATAAGACAGCGATATAATATTATATAATCATTAAACTCAGTACATTATAATTATATAAACATTAAAGACAGTAATGAAATAATTATATAATCATTAAACACAGCGGGAAAATAATTATATAAACATTAAAGAAAGCGATGAAATAACTATATAATCATTAAACACTGACAAAATAATTATAGAAATAATAAACAGGGAAGAAATAATTATAGAGACTCTAACCACAACGATTAATTAATTACATAAGCATTAAACAGCGAAGAAATAATTATATAAACAATAAACACAGCGTTGAAATAATTAAATAAAATAATTAAATAAACATTAAACAGCATAGAAATAAGAATATAAACATTAAGCACGGCGATGAAAATATATATATAAACATTAAACACTGACGAAATAATTAAAGAAATATTAAACAGGAAAGAAATAATTAAAGAAATATTAAACAGGAAAGAAATAATTAAAGAAATATTAAACAGGAAAGAAACAATTAAACAGACATTAACCACAACAATTAAATTATTAAATAAACATTAAACAGCGAAGAAATAATTATATAAACAATAAACAGAGCGTTGAAATAATTAAATAAACATTAAACAGCATAGAAATAATTATATAAACATTAAAAAGTGAAGAAATAATTACAGGAACATTAAACAGCGAAGAAATAATTGCATCAACATTAAACACTGAAGAAATAATTACATAAACATTAAAAAGTGAAGAAATAATTACATAAACATTAAACACTGAAGAAATAATTACAGAACATTAAACAGAGAAGAAATAATTACAGGAACATTAAACAGAGAAGAAATAATTACAGAAACATTAAACAGTGAAGATATAATTATATAAACATTAAACAGCGATGGGAAGTTTTTTTAAAATTTTAATATCGACTCTCTATAGTCATAAACATATTAGTGTTAGTTTGTGTTAAGACTAATTTCAAGATTCGTGTCCTGCTGATATACAGACCTTCCCGTTACCACACGTGGTATATGGAGCGGACGCGAGACTAGTACAGCTTTGTTTGTCAACGCCGTCTGTACAGAACATATACGTGCAGACATCCTCTGGTTTCTTTAATAGTCCCTGTAGAAAGTGTAAAGTTGCTTTAAAGATAGATGGCAGCACCCTTAGGCTCTAATGATAATGCATTTTAAGGCTGTTTGAAAAACCATGTCCTTCTACAGGACTAAATGAGAGAGAGAGAGAGAGAGAGAGAGAGAGAGAGAGAGAGAGAGAGAGAGAGAGAGAGAGAGAGAGAGAGAGAGAGAGAAGCATGCAGAGGGAGTGACAAAAAAAAAATGGAGAGAGTTTGATAGTGTTAACGGTAAAGGAAGTTTCAATAATCATTATAAATAAAAGCGCACACATATCTAAGCGTTTTTTGTGTAGGTAGTACTCGTTAAGTCTAACAAGCACTCACGCATGAACGAACTCACGCAAGGTTGCATTATGTGTTTTCCTAACAAAATTCTAACCACACCCATTTCATTTCTAATTTCAGTAAATACGCAGGTTAGCAGGTAAAACAATATTCTTCATGAATAGTCGTGTATTTCGTTTTGTCTGAATTTACATTATTTTAGGGAACCTACTGTATACATCAGTTTCAAACACATTAATGACACAATAAAATTGGAAATAAATTAGTGTCATCTATTGATAACACGCTGTTCTGTGATATTATTTTCTGCCGAACATTCACCGTATCACTCCTTGGACGTAATGGACAATAATGTTTAATTTTAAAACTAAAGTGAAAAAAAAATAAAATAATAAATCATTATTCTTCAAGAGGACATTACAAGACTCACGATAATACTGCGGTGCAGTGAAGTGGTGGGGCGTGTCCATGGAAACCACGTTTCTGGAACTTACCATCTGATTGCCAGCAACAGATATTACCCAAGTCCAAGTAAGTTTGCGGACAAAAATAACTTGCAAGAGTGGATATTTTCTCTTAATACATTTACTAATTTATTTTATTTTTTCCATGATGTATCCGTTGGTGTCCAACTATGCCGATCGAAAGCTAGTGACAAAACGGTTCATCGCCATTTGCATCGCATTTTGAGTGTGTAGAGACACAATAAGAAGTAGTTTATTTGTTGGATAATTAATTGATACAGATAATTCAACATAGCGTCAAATGCTTTAGACATTACACTAAGAAATACAAATACACAAATTATACAGTTTGCAGATGATTCATCACTATACTATGCAATCAGACGTAGCACATAAATAGACTATAGAGTGAAGAAATAGAAAAACAATCATTGACACGAAGAATCTGTTACAAGTCCCACCCTTCACTCAATCACTACCTTATCGACAGCCACACCAGAAAAAATAATCCAAAAAGCACTCAACACTTTCCTTACAGAACCAAACACAATAGACCTTCTTTTAAATCAGTTTTAGGCAGTGACTTCAAGAAAAGAAACTAATTTTTAAAAAACAGCCACCATCTGCATTATAAAGAACAAACCACATCCGCATGAACTATAACAAGTAGAATGCCCTATTCTGAATATGTTGAGAAAAGGAAATCACAGGAACAAGCCAAGACAGAGAACATCAAACGTAGAAAATTCTATCGCGGTTCCTGTGAGAAAAAAGTTATCAAAAAGAAAAAAAAATATGTATTAAATTATTAGTTCGCTTGGTGCTGTGCTCGGGATTTAACGTTTTACTCTAAATGCTGTATGATGGATAAGGGAGTTTCTTTAGAGTATATTCAGTGTTTGCCAAAGACCTATTGGTAATCTGAGTGTAAGTTTGATGTTTGCAAAAAAATAACTGCGCACTGTGTAGGAAGTGATGTCTG
Organism: Sinotaia quadrata; assembly: GCA_028829895.1. Taxonomy (NCBI): domain Eukaryota; kingdom Metazoa; phylum Mollusca; class Gastropoda; order Architaenioglossa; family Viviparidae; genus Sinotaia; species Sinotaia quadrata. The sequence continues at coordinate 16,031,900 of CM054184.1, forward strand.
ACAATAGCATTGTTTGTTTCTGTAATGTGCCATTCACTCCTTTATTAATTCGTGAGAGACATGATTAGTGCTTAGATCAAATACTTCTTAAAGCTGTCTTAGTTTGGCCGTGTCAGTCTGTACTGAACTTCTTGACATAAATTATAGAAATGATTGAAAGGAGGGCACTATAGTAATAGTCGGTAACACTTACCACACATAGAGAGGATCCTGCACCCATAGTAATAGTCGGTAACACTTACCACACATAGAGAGGATCCTGCACCCATAGTAATAGTCGGTAACAATTACCACACATAGAGAGGATCCTGCACCCATAGTAATAGTCGGTAACACTTACCACACATTGAGAGGATCCTGCACCCATAGTAATAGTCGATAACAATTACCACACATAGAGAGGATCCTGCACCCATAGTAATAGTCGGTAACACTTACCACACATAGAGAGGATCCTGCACCCATAGTAATAGTCAATAACAATTACCGCGCATAGAGAGGATCCTGCACCCATAGTAATAGTCAGTAACAATTACCACACACAGAGCGGTTCCTGCACCCTTCCTCCTGCGACATTGCTCGTCAGGAGGGTACATCTGGCCAGGCCGCAGCGATGTATTCAGGGGTAAATCTGCACTTCTCGGCAAAGCGTTCCAAAGGCATTGGCGCCCTTGCCTTTATAAATGTACAGACATATGCCATTGAAGAATAAATTTACTAGATTATTTATATAAGAAGATATGTTATTTATAAAAGGATAATTTACTATAACATGGCTAATACTATCACAATCTCTCTATCTCTCAATCTGTCTGTGTGTCTGTACATTTATTTGCATATCCATCCATGTTCGAGAGTTTCTCTACTAGAGTTTGTTTACCCGTTCGTCACTTTCGTTTGGCTTTGTCAGCATCATATATACGCCTACTGTCAACATTATAGCTGCCCCCCTCCTCCTCTCGCCAACATCATTATTATCATTACTAACATCATAAACGTCGTCATTGTCATCATTATTATCGTCACTGACACCAAATTTCTGCTATTTACAAAGTGATCATTATCATTACCTTTACTCTCCGTCAACAGACTTATTCTGTAAGAAGACGTGTGTCAGTGAAATTTCTCAAATATTTACTATTTACAAAGTGATCATTGTTATGAGTCTGATAAAATCTGTGTCATGACTTCTTGACCCACTTGTTGTTTTCAAAAATTAAAATTTTGAAAACTCCTTTGTTAAAGTTCTCCCATGATACATCAGTATCGAGAAGCTTCTAGCAAAGAGGTCAGGACGTTATGTAACTTTAGGCCATTGTCTAGATTTTCGAACCAACTACATACCACGTGACCCATCACGTGACGCGCTTTATACATTTTAATAAATACGTGACACTCGCCAAAATTGTCACTCCGATCCAGAAAACGGCGACCGTCGTACCGTACCTGTACCACCGCATTCGTGAGTCGATAGAGGAACACCGACGCTATTTTGCTCTGAAGATAACACCTCGACTTCTCGCAAAGGTACTGCATTTATTTAATTGTATCTTGCATTTTGAACCATGTATGTAATTTTGTGCTATTCATGCTACTTTAGCTTAAGCACGGTTCGCTTGTAAATGACAAACCTAAAAGTTATTGTATATAAGTTATTGTAACTCCTTTTCATTGTAACTTTAATTTATATAACTTTAAATTCACTAGTGCCAGGAGTGTCTGTGCACGACATGAATTTCCTATGTAATTCAAATTATTGCGTGTAATTTTAATGTTAAATTGTGAAGCGCTTTGCTTGATTTGAATTGTTCCTTTGTATGAACTCTGAATTTTAACGTTGTAAATATTTGGCATTTCATACGTCATGTACTGTTAAATGTAACATACGTGAAATCATTTATATCTTCGAATCTAAATTGTAAACGACGCGTTAGTCGAATTTCTAACTCAGTGCATTTAAATACGAATCGTGCTTAGGTTGGGCGAACGTTAAACGCAGAATGATTATGAGAACATTCTTGTTTTCAGGTCGGTTCCTAGTTCCTAGTTCCAAGTTCCTAGTTCCTTGTTCCTTGTTCCTAGTGCCTAATTTCGATGCCTAGTTCCGAACTCCTTGAGTCGAGTTCTATTCCGATTACCGTCCTACCGCCATTGATGGAAGAGTGTTGACGCGCAGGTCTTCACATCCTTTGTCTACAACTCGCATTCTTCGTCCGGCGTGATAACTGAGAGACAGTTTTCTATCTATGCTAGTGTGCATTTGCTGACGATGATAAGTGAGGTGGACCGGTTTGGACTGGATTTGGAACCCACGTGGCGTCAATCAAAAGCTAAGTAATAGCTGATTGAGCAAGAATCACCGGGAACATTTCTTGGCATATTTCTCAAAGAACAGTGACAAGCATATATTTAATTGCCGAGTAGAATTAGACTTCACGCTCGTATATTGATTATCTTGTTAATTGTTAAATCTTATTAAATCTTATTTTAATTGTTAAACCTCTTCGTAGTAAATTTTTATGCATAATAGACCTAAAACTACATGGTTTGGATGGGGGCGATTGAGCTGAATGACGTAATGAATGCATATTAATTAAGAGGAATTTAACGACTCCAAGCCAGCTTTGTACGCAAGTTGTCAGTTCGTAAATCTGTCGTCTGCACTACAAGACACATTTTTAAGTTCAGTCGAATGATAATTTGAGTAACCAGTCTGTGTAGGATAGAGAGAAGGAATTAATTTAATCTAATCATTTTAAAGTCCTTAAAATCCTAGGCAGGGTCTATAAAGAAATACTGGAAACGTAACAATCATTATCATTATCATTTCTCTCCGTCAACAGACTTACTCTGTAAGAAGACGTGTGTCAGTAAAATTTCTCAAATATTTACTATTTACAAAGTGATCATTATCATTATAATTTCTCTCCATTAACAGACTTACTCTGTAACATTTCGATTGGTAACGAAAGTTCTCAAATATTCGACACTGCATGAAGAGAACTTCCATTGGTTGAGCTTGTTCGCCTCAGTATATCCAGCGTTATCAGCGGCCATGATGTGACGATCCTTTGGACAGGGGTTGTTTTCACCGTCATGCCTCATTGACAGGCTGCACGTGCACAGCATAATCCGATGTATTCAAAGGCACCCCCACATATAATGTTTAAATAAAAATAAATGTTTATTTAAAATCCAAATCATAAATTTAGGAGACTGAGGAATCATTGACAGCTGTGATTTAATTGCTAATAAAAAATTGTCTTCTAATAAATGCAATGTTAAATCATCGTACGTTACATGTATAAGAATAATAAAGGAAATTGTTCATAAGTGAAACGTTTTTATCTGTAAGCAGCTAATAATGTATAAGTGTATTGGCTAATGAAGTGTGTACGCAATTAATTAATATTATTTTAAAAAGCTTAGCTGTTGTAAATCATCTCTCAATCATCTGTCTACAGATCAGTTTAATATTTTAAATAAAGCATTGGGCCCAAATAAAACGATTCATAGATAAAACATTCTCATTTAATAAAGAAGGATCCGTTCATGACATTATTTATTATTTATATTAATATAAGACTATTACTTATTAATTACATTAATATAAGCTAATACAATATTCAGTAGCATGAAATGAGCTGGCAATATACAACACTTTATTTTATAGTTCATATCTAGGATGCTAATTAATAATTTAAAAAACTTGCCTCCACTGGGAGGAATCAATCTACGCTGTCGTCTCAGCTCATTAGAAATGTTTCTTATTTTTATTTTACAAAATAATTTCGTACCTTAGTCCAATGATATATGACAGCAGTAAACAAGCTGAATACAAATATTTAATTGTGCAGTAAAACAGAAAAACAAAAGCGCATGTAAAAAGGTGCAGCTCTTCTTGCATCAACCTAAATATATCACCGATATACAGTAAACGCATGCACCTCGTTACATAAACCGAAAAAAACAAGCCAATAAACAGTCAATAAACAAAATCACGAGTAACTAAGAAACTAATTGGAAAGGTAAGCATTGTTTTAATTGTGTGAATTCTCCATTCTGTGATGTAACGCTATCGTGTTTACAGGACGAACATTTGACGTATTTTATTCCAATCTATTCTATTTTTCGCAAACCTGAGTCAAGTTGGATTAAACTGACAGATAATAAACTTAAATGGGTTAATTAAAGAATGATATTATTCCCTTATATAAAGTTATATTTTCAGGATATTATTATTTGCAAGCAATGTATTTATTTTCTGACTTGAAAAACAATAATACATTAATATGTATAATATTTGTGGCTATAAAGTAACAGAAATGAGAAAACTGCATTAGCAGACAGTCAAAGTGTTTTATTTATTTCTCTGCTCGAGAAAGCACGTCACTACATATAGTATGATCTAACAACTTCAAAGACTCATAACACACGTCACTGCATATAGTATGACCTCACAACTTTACAGACGCAGTACACGTCACTACATATAGTATGACCCAACAACTTTACAGACTCAATATACGTCACTACATATAGTATGACCTCACAACTTTACAGACTCAATACACGTCACTACATATAGTATGACCTCACAACTTTACAGACTCAATACACGTCACTACATATAGTATGGCCTCACAACACAAACTCATAATACGCACCGCTGCATATAGTATGATCTCACAACTTTACAGACTTTGTACACGTCACTCCATACATTTTGACCTCACAACTTCACATACTCATAACACACGTCACTGAATATATAATATGATCTCACAACTTCACAGATTTTTTCTACACGTTACTTTATAAAATAATAATAAATAGCTACGATTAGAACTGCATGTCAGCTGGCACTGTTATTGTAGGCTATTGATGTTGCAGAAATCCATCCGCTGTATATTATACCACTGAAGGTATGTTGTTTCACTTGTAAGTCTAAATGTTATATCCATGTTATATATATTTAACATTAACCATATTCTTACATTTACCACACAATTCCATTACTTTATATTGTATGGTGACTATGTATGTAAGAGTGTTCTGTCAGGGAACACATGTGGACAAACTCTTAAATCCCTGTGCTTTTTCTAGTAGATCAGCACCATCTTTGACGGTTGACCTTTGACTAGCGCTGGGCCGTGAATGCAACATCAGAGCAAGAATGCAAAGGATAGATTAGGCCGCCTGGGCCGTTGTCAGTATTAGAGCTAATATAATAAATATGATAATTGATAATTTAAGTCTGATACTGCAACAGGGTCATTAAATATAACCCGGCATTTGACATACAAATGTACACATATTCGCATGTACATAAATACATACACACAAACATGCGTGTAAGTATATGTTGTTGTAAACAGGGGTGGCTGCGTATTAACCTGGTTAATTTGTAAAAATACATGCATGAACAGAAGTGTTGTAACGGGATGACAATGTTTTTATTTAATATAACGTGTTATTTGGTAAACATTCTACTGCTGAGTTTACAAGAGTATTGAGTGTTTATTTTCTGAGACGAAAATCATACGTGCTTGTTAGAAGAAGAAAAACTATAAAACTGCAGTTTGGTGGACACATACAGATAAGAATGCCCAAAGTGATGCATACCTGGTCTACCTTCAGACTAACCCCTATTTCACACAGTCATCAGTTGATGTAACAGCTGCTATCTGAATAAACTTAGTATATTTTTCATTCACAAGAATTACTGGTATATTAATTAACCAGACTTGATATTGAAAATAACTTTTAATATATTGAAATATGCCAGTCTTGCTTGCACATTTACTGACCTACACCTAAATTTTACAATATCTCTTTATCTTCCGTAGGTAAGCCGACGGAGGGCAGATGAGGGTGTGCACCAAAGCTGGTGTGACCTTTTTCACCCACTTCCGCCAGCCCTCCCACCCTCTAACTCGAACACAAGTGTGAGGTTGTGAATTGGGTCACTCCAGATCAGAGAACGTCTGATCAACGCAAGCTCCAGCAGTGACGTAAGACTTCTATCGGTCACACATACGCACACCCATACTGTGGCAAATTGGGTGAGCGTTGGAGCATTGTATCACATCCTTCAATAAATAAGAAAGTTATACGTGTTGTACATATATAAACATAATACTGACTTTTATCCCTCAAACGTTGATGTGATCAGAACATTTAAGATCCATTTAGACACAGTATCACATCCTTCAATAAATAAGAAAGCTGTACATTGTACATATATAAATATAATACTGACTTTTATCCCTCAAACATTGATGTGATCAGAACATTTAAGATCCATTTAGACACAGTATCACATCCTTCAATAAATAAGAAAGCTGTACATTGTACATATATAAACATAATACTTACTTTTATCCCTCAAACATTGATGTGATCAGAACATTTAAGATCCATTTAGACACAGTATCACATCCTTCAATAAATAAGAAAGTTGTACATGTTGTACATATATAAACATAATACTGACTTTTATCCCTCAAACGTTGATGTGATCAGAACATTTAAGATCCATTTAGACACAGTATCATTAAATGCCACGACCTTATAGTTTTTCAATGTTCCCTCCATGAAATTTCTGACGGACATGCCAAAAATGCACAATTCAAACCACATCTCCGTTTTTTCAGTCGCCTATGACAACAGATTTAAATGTACACAACAAGCTAATACATATAGGTCAGTGATTCGTTCATCATTTGAATGATTTTCTACTTAACTTTTCGCCTAAGAAATGTCCAAACAATAATATGACGTACATGAACTCCAAGAGATTTTTTTTAAAATACTACTGCTAGAAGTACGTACCCGTGTCCCAGTTCGTGTGTAGCAGCGAATATAACTGAGAAGCTTCCACGATCCTCCACAAGAGAAACCGCACTTCCAGATGTGTCACAGACTGTTCCCACTTGAGCGAGTCCTACCATTTATGAGAGATATAAACTTAATCACAAAGAAGATGTCTCACCTCAAAGGCTAATGAATGCTACAGCGGTCTCAGAGAAAACATACATTTAATCGCAAAGAAAGAATTATCACTTCGATGGCTAATAGAGCTACAGAGGACTCAGTTATGTATATTCTAAATCCTACACAAAAATTAACTTCCTCTGGCTGGTGTTGTTACAGATTTCAATTAAATCACAGAGAAAATATTTTTCATGCCATAAAGCTACATTTTCTGCGGAGGCCTTATTGAGTATGTGGGAAGCATTGTAATACTGATTTTCATTATCATACACGAATTATTAAATGTAATAATTCAAATTCTGTTAATTCAAACAACATTTTGAACTTTGGTTCATGATAAAATAAATTTCAAGTTTAGTCCAGGTTAAATACGATCTCTATTGGTTAAAACCGAGAAATATAATATACTTTGAGAGAAAATTGGACATTTTGTATGCAGCTGGACAGTAAAATAAAATAAGTTAACGCTGTAGTGTACGAGTTGTCTTTCCTCTTTGTGCATATATTGTGCCATGATCTAGAGAAGATAATGTAGGCATGCTTTACCTTCTACACCCATTGTTAAGCCATCCGAATCGTTTACAAAGATATCAAGCCTGAAAAAAAGAAGACACGTCATATAAATGTGGATACAAACGTACAGCTCCAATTGACAAATAAGTAAAATATATTATTATAATCTCCATTTCAGTAGCTGAGGATTTTATTAATCTCGATATCGGGAATCGATCAAGGAAGTGAATATTTTGCCAAATTCAAAATATTAACATTTCATTGCAAGATATTATTCATCAAAGACCATATAATTTAAAACTGCCACAAAAATATGAAAAGATCCCGTTATGCAAATGCTAACCTTTACTTTACGAGATTTCTTCAAATAACTAAACTAAGTACAGCATGGCTAACTTTACGAGATGTCAAACTTTACTAGATGTCTTCGAATAACTGAACTAAGTATAGTATGGCTAACTTTACGAGATGTCTTCGAATAACAACTAAGTATAGCACATCTAACTTTACGAGTCGTTTTAAAATAACTGAACTAGGTACAGCATGGCTAACTTTACGAGATGTCTAACTTTACGAGATATCTTCGAATTACTGAACTGAGTACAGCATGGCTAACTTTACGAGATGTCTTCGAATAACTGAACTAAGTATAGCATATCTAACTTTACGAGTCGTTTTAAAATAACTGAACTAGGTACAGCATGGCTAACTTTACGAGATGTCTAACTTTACAAGATATCTTCGAATTACTGAACTGAATACCGCAAGGCTAACTTTACGAGTCGTTCTCATTCTTAAATGAAAAAGGCAGTGTGGTTAGATTTAATGACACCATAATACTCTACGCTTTTGTATAGAGATTTAAAGAATTCCCAATAATGATTATACGTTCATTAGGTAAATATATTGTCAGTAAAGGAAAATTGAAAAGAAAACATTCTTACTGTTGGACTGATCACCAGGCATTAACTTATCGTATTAATAGAGACAAAATGTTTAATGTTTTTATAACGCCTCTATTAATACTATAAGTTCCAATTCTTATATACTAAGCAGAAGTAACACAACAGGAGAAAGAATAATTACCCGCTAATTACACATCTTTAAGTGAAATATATATATATATATATATATATATATATATATATATATAATATTTATTTCTTAAGACAGTTGCAATACTTTAAAAAAATATTTTATATAGACTTTATCCTTTCGTTATTTCATACATTGATGGTGTCGAAGTACGGTCTTGTTGTCGGCCCATTCTGTACATTCTTTAGGAAATATTAGGAATTGTTTCTTTTATGGAGATCGCCTCAATCTCTGACTTGTGACCCTAAGATGAGTCGTATTATATATATATATATATTGATGGGTCGCGTCATGTGACTTGATAATTCATTTGTAATTCTTTCACTTTTACTTTCACTTCTTAACTGGCATACATTGGGTTGCCAGGTAAATATCTTTCGAAATTTTGGGTCGTGAGCTGCCGATGGTTGTACATAAAGAAAGTATCAGTGAGGTGTTGTGTATAAACTTGTGTAATAACTCTGCACACGAGGCAGTCTTTGTAAATAATATATGAGTTGAGAATTATTTATCCATGCAGTAATTCTGTTTATTTAAGAGGTCCGGAATGAAGTTCTGGAAGTAGTTGTGGAGATGCCTTTGAACGGTAATGCTGTGAAAAAATGTGTGAGTGGCATCTGGTAGACTGCACATGCCCAGCCATAACATGAAACAAGCAGGCGAGTATAGAGACACCAACGCAAACGTGGTGCCTGAACTGACGAAACTTCTGATTATATCTTGTAAAATGTGTTGTCCGTGTATATGTGTTTCATCATAAATGCATGTGTGCGCGCGTGTGTGTACGAAAGTATGCATCTATCTATTTATCTCTCTATCTATATATCCAGACAGCAATTAAAAGAATTCCTTATGAATAATAGAGAAAATGTGTGTTAAAATTACAGTATATCTTAGTGCTTAATTTACAACGACATGTCACGAGTCTTTGACTTTGGACGCGTTTGTGAGCGCGGTACAAAGTTCCAAATAAACAACATGGCTTGATTATAGTTACCCAGTAAAGAGCACGGTGTTATCATAGGTTACCCACTAAATAACATAACGTGGTTATAGTTACCCAGTAAACAGCCTGGCGTTCATAGTTACTCAGTAAACAACATGGCGTGATCATTTTTACCCTGTAAACAACATGGTGTGAGCATAATTACCCAGTAAACAACATGGCGTGATCATAATTACCCAGATAAACAACATGGCGTGATCATAATTACCCAGTAAACAGCATGACATGATCATAGTTGGGTAGTTTGGTTGTTCTAGCCCAGTCATAAAATTTGTTAAGGACATTGGTCGCGGAAGCACCATCAGCTGGTGTCATTGGTACTCGTTCCGTTACTGTCCAGGAAGAGTCGGCCTCGGTCTGCAAAATAAACTCAGTCCATAACTCCAACAGAAATCATCTACAGGTTACAGAACAAAAACACGACATATAATAAGGGAACTTCTGTTTTGTTATTTGTAGTGGGAGATAACTTGCTACGGGGGGTGAGGGGCTCATTGAGTCACCAGGAGGTTACGTCACTCGAGCCTCACGATGTCTTCCATTGTAATTAATTTACGGCAACTGACAAAACACAAACACATCTACATTTATATTTAAACAAGCATAGTTTAGGAATTTATCATGATCTCCTATCCTTCCAGATCATATATTAACTTCCTTCATATGCAAGGGTATACAGTGTGATGATGTGAATTTTATATCCTAAACTCAAAATGTTGCCATCTCTGACGATTAATGTACTCTTGACTTGAAGAAATCGGTTTGAGAGACTATCGAAATAACATCATCAACTAAGATATGTTAATCTGTAACGAGAAACAAGTTCAGTTACGTAATATTTTCAATCAATCACATCACATATAATGAAATGTTCTAAATGTGCAGGAAGCTCTCCATTATAATGCCATACATGACTAGAAATATACTACATAGCTTACTCCATTATAGTATCATATATAACTAAACAAATACTACACGGCTTTCTTCATTATAGTATCATATATAACTAAACAAATACTACACGGCTTTCTTCATTATAGTATCATATATAACTAAACAAATACTACACGGCTTTCTTCATTATAGTTCCATACATAACAAATACAAATACTCATAACTTTCTGGAACTTGGCCTGCTCTTGTGACTTAATAGAAAGTAGCCTTACTTAGTTTTCTATCCTAGTACCGGACATAACTAGATCCACACATCACTGTATATCTATCTAGAAAGTAATATTACTTAGTTCTCTATCCTATTACCGGACATAACTAGATCCACACATCACTATATATCTAGAAAGTATCTCTTGAGTAGGTGGGCTTAGTGAAGTCTAAAATAAGATGAAAGAGGTATTTTAATTTTTAAAAGAATAAAGCAGTTTGGAAAAGAAGCAAAAGATCCTGACATCGTGAGATTTGTTCGAAAATGTGGGGAAATTCGAAAAATATCAAAGTGAATTGCATTGTACTATTTCGTTGACGTTAAAAAGAAATAGCTGCAGAATAAACAATTAAAGAAAAGAACAGTTTTGTTTTAATGGGATAACGTAGAAGTGACGAAAGATAATTTTCTTTATCATCATCGTCGTCGACAGTATTATCATTATACTTCACATTCCTTTCACAAAGTTTTGCTTACTGTATTTTCGTATTTGTGAACTCTTCTTCTGTCTTCTTTTTGATTGTTTGTTCTTAATGAAGTTTAATTATTGAGAGAAATAAAAACTAAAGCGTCTTTTATTCGTGCTTACGTCACAACGACCAACCATTGCCAGGTCTTACCTCGACAATCATGATACTTGTTATGCCAATGTGCATTGTATAAGGCAGAGTGGTGATAGTCTTGTATATCATATTCATCTGCAACAATCGAGTAAAGCGGACATTAAAATCATCATGCAAGTGTGGTACAACGAAGACATTAACAATCGAGCAAAGCGGACATTAAAATCATCGTTCAAGTGTGGTACAACGAAGACATTAACAATCGTATGTTTGGCACTCATACACTTCCGATTTCAAGTGTGGTACAACGAAGACATTAACAACCGTATGTTTGGCACTCTCATACACTTCCGATTTCAAGCTTTAAAGCATGGCATTTTCCATTGCTGTGTAATTTATTTCTGTAGCAGGGAGAGTCTCAGTGTCTTTAATCTAAATGTATGAATGTTATGTTACAATTCAAAACTCTTTAGTGTAAATGTACAAATGTTACAATTCAAAACTCTTTAGTGTAAATGTACAAATGTTACAATTCAAAACTCTTTAGTGTAAATGTACAAATGTTACAATTCAAAACTCTTTAGTGTAAATGTACAAATGTTACAATTCAAATCTCTTTAGTGTAAATGTACAAATGTTACAATTCAAATCTCTTTAGTGTAAATGTACGAATGTTACAATTCAAATCTCTTTAGTGTAAATGTACAAAAGTTACAATTCAAATCTATTTAGTGTAAATGTACAAATGTTACAATTCAAATCTCTTTAGTGAAAATGTACAAATGTCGTGTCACCACTTAAATATCTTTAGCCTAAATTAAACACTGTTCTATTTACATTCAGTTCTCTCTGGTCTCAAAAGACGAACATTATGTCAGCATCAAGATCACAAAATAACAACTTTTATACGCATATAAACGGCTCAAACTCGGCCCAAGTGACGACCTTTTTGGCTCCTTTATTTCCAAATTATTCCTATAACGACACAAGACAGGACTAACCAAAGTCTACTCAGTTTATAGCGATTGAGACAAGACAAGCTTTAGTTTGCTCAGTCTAATCCAGCACAAAATAATGAGCCTGAATTTGCTCAGCCCAGACTATTCCTGTTCAGTTTAATCTAGCGTTCACGACAAGACCAGATCTAGATTGCTCAATCTGTACCAACGTAAATTGTACTCTCGCATTCGTAAAGCAGTAATCCAGAACTAATATCCTGGTAGCTAAGCATGACTCACTAGTCACAACGGCTTTGTATTAAAAGAAAGAGAGCACCAAATACAGAATTGTGCCTTCCAGAACAGCCCGCGTGTTGGATCGAACAATCGAAAATGTCTGCATATTCCTCAAAAGAAAGTATGTTACGGTAACTGAAAACATTCCTTGAAACTGATATAACAAAATTATATTACGTATCTCAAAATTATACAGTTTTGACTTACTGCTCTTAATGCAACAATTAGTTTTATTTTGTTCTGTTTTTGTTGTTTTTGTTGTTGTTGTTGTTGTTGTTGATATTAACTGGGTTAGGCCAGAACGTCTGCGAAGGTGATTTGTGACATTCGGTGTATCCTCAATAAATTCAAAGCAACAGCAATATAAATCCCATCATAACATAATCCCATACTTTTATTACTCAATAAAGATGGAAATTCCATACAAAAAAATCACAACTAAATCAGAGCAAGTAATACATTTTGTATTTCGTTTCACCATTTTCCTTTAAAGCCAATTAGTGTTGTTAAACCCCCATTTCAGAACAATGAGTACAGTGGACGCAATATGGCTGTCTTTCAACCTTATCTTTGCTTACCTCTACGTGTACTAATGAGATAAAGACAGTGGTAAAGAGTAGAACACACAGCATAATCACACTGAGTGTGAATAATACGGCTTTGCGGATACTCATCAATTCAGAATATCTCGAAAAACATGTCCAATTGTTCCATTAAAAATTAACTAGAAGCTATTTGAATAGTAAATTGTCGCTGCTAGACAAATAAATATAACCAAATGCAAGAAGGAAATATAAAAATACCCCGTTCAGAATGATAAGCTGGAATCGACGTAGTTCGTTTATGGCACTTGATTTCTTGGCTTCAGCGTTGGTCTCCTTGCTGCTAGAATACACTCTAGGAGAAAGAGGGAAAAGAGTAAAACATTAAAACAAACGCAACTGTTCGGGGTACATTTCCTACTATTGTACTATTGAAACAGAACGCAAACGTGTGGTTTATATTGGATGTAATAGGCTGGTGGGGATGGAGTATTTCCGGTTTGCGCCCATTTGGAATCATGAGTCTAGAATGAATAATGCATCTAAACAGAATCGCCATAATGCTCTCCTGAATCATTTTAATATTTTTAATTCAGCCCTTATATATCTGAAATGAAGTTATTATGGCAGAAAGATTGTGTGGTAAATAACTGGAAAATATATTTTCGAATTTTATAGACTCTTCCGACTTTTATGTAATCAACGTCAGCTAGGTAACTGATTAAGACCGCTGTGGACTCGAGTGTTTATCGAGACCGGAAGAGCTTAGCTTTTGGTGTAGCTACCATACGTTAGGTGGACAGCGAGTACAAGCCTCGAATTCGGTCAGTTAATGATCGTTGAAAGCAGATCGGTGGCATGTAGACTACGAAGTCAGTCATGTGCAACACACCATGTTGACAACATAAATTGTATGCATGAACCAGACTACAGATGACACGTGACACTTATCAAGGACACGGATAAATAACATGTACATAACTAATAGCGGAAGGATAAACATGGGTTTCATGACAAAGCTATAGAGAACCGTTTTGGTCACTCTTCAACAAAATCTTTTGCTAAAGCTGGTCTATAAGACGGAGCCGTATAATTAATTATGAGTCAGATGTGTTTTAACACTTAATTACCGTATGATAGAAAACAGAGAGAGAACAGGGGAGTCTGTTTTCATCAATAGAGATTATGAGAGAGAAACTCTTGATAATAAGGTCGCATGATTTATTTACTAGAATAGGAATAATATTGTTGTTGTTTTTTTAAAAAGTATCTAACAACATATTCTGTTTCAGATTTAGTGTGGTGAAATATGTGAAGCACGGAATCAAGGTCCTTGTTTCACACTCAATTATTAATATTTAAACTATGCTTTAAAACTTGCAATAATTATTTGCAGAGTTTTGTGGTTTTAAAGAGTGGCCTTCTCGAGATGCCAGTGAGAAATGAGTAATGACCACAAATGCTGTGAAGTAAAAGGGGGAAGAACTCAACTCTTGGTACAGTAGAGCAAACAGGCCAGAATCCGCAAAGTTAAGTCCACAGTGAAGTGGGTGTAGATGTGTGATTTTCCACGAATAGATTTCAAAAAGAGAAAAACAATATTAAAAAGTATCTATGTATATCGTCTGTGAACATAACAACTATCAAAGAAGGACTATATGAAATAATGAATTCTTTAAGGCAGAACAACCCAACCGATGGAGGGCGGTTGAGGGTGTGCACCAAACTAGTGCGACTTTTGGCACCCACTTCCGCCACCCCCTTCTGCCCTCCACCACGTAAAACAAATGTGAGGCTGTGAGGAACCCACTGGGGCACTCCAGATCTGAGAACATCTGATGACAAAATGATCAACGCAGGCTCCAGTGGTGACATAAAAGTGCGCTCGATCCACCACACATACACACACACGCGCACACACACACACACACACACACACACACACACACACACACACACACAACACACACACACACACACACACACGCGCGCGCGCGCGCACATACACACACACACACAAACACATACACTTTAAGGCAAAAGAAGTTATTGGGGCTGTCTACAGAGTATTGTAAAAATAAACTTAATTCTTTTATTAATATAAATTATATAAATAATTGTGTTTTATAAATTCTGAGGTTAAATCTTTTTCAGTTCATTTTGTTTTACCCATTTTTTTAGGAATCACATTTATCTTTGTTCCTTGATGACATATTAAAGACACTAGACTGTTGTCAAGGCTGATAAAATGTTCTAAAGCCATTCAGTGGATTAGAAATCTTCCTGTGTATTCACTAGGTTTCACAGATGGCCGTTCTGTGTGATTGCTAAGATCACAATCAGCTGTTGATCCCTTCTTTTTGTAGGTCTGGCCATGACGTACATAGGAATGCAGATTATTAGAGTGAATAGATTGGTTAATTGGCCGCTGATACTAGATTAACATTTAATAAGAGAGGTGATCAGTAGGTCCGAAGACACATGTCTAGGCCGAGTCCACTAAAGTTAGTCTTTATTGGTCGACCAATGACAGAAGCAAGTGAAATTGTATTCTTGAAGGAATGCAGAGATTTATGTATAAATTTAATTGTCTTTCGAGACCTAACATTGACCAATTGTTAGTGAAAGATTTTTTAGTAGCATGTTTGAAAACTGTCTGCCCAAGACGATTCCTGCCGATTCGTTTTGCTTTCAGAAGTTAACCTTATTGCCGTGGATAAGTTATAAGATCTCTCACGGTAATTTTGGCCCAATGAAAATTATACTCATTTTCTGTTTCCTAGACTGCCAGATTTTCCCTTTTTCCTTCATTTGGAAATAGCATGTCCTTGTGTTTGGAATTACTGTAGATATTAGATAATAACATGTGAATAAAGATCAAGAGAGAAGAATTTTTGACTGACATATTTAATGACCCATCAACTATCTGCAGTGCTGTTAGGAGACATGAGTTTTGTTTCGTTTCACGCTGTAGGTGTAGCCTTGATTCATTTACCTTCACGCTGCAGGTGTAGCCTTGATTCATTTACCTTCATGCTGCAGGTGTAGCATTGATTCATTTACCTTCACGCTGCAGGTGTAGCCTTGATTCATATACCTTCACGCTGAAGGTGTAGCATTGATTCATTTACCTTCATGCTAAAGGTGTAGCCTGGATTCATTTACCTTCACGCTGCAGGTGTAGCATTGATTCATTTACCTTCACGATGCAGGTGTAACCTGGGTTCATTTCGTTTCACTCTGATTGTGTACCTTGAGTTTTGTTGTGTTTCGCTCTGAAGGTGCAGCCTGGGTTTGTTGTGTTTCGCTCTAAATGTGTAACCTGGGTTTTGTGTGTTTCGCTCTAAAGGTGCAGCGTCCACTTGTTTTAAGTTTCATGCTGAAAATGTAGATTTGTGATAGGTTTGATTTATATCTGTGGTGCAGAAAACACGGCGTTTCTAATTAGATGATAACTCTCGTCTGCAACATTACATTTGTGTCGAGCTGGTTTAAGATGTGTTGTGTTACAGCTGTGATAGAGCCTGCTTTCTGACGTCACGAATGGTAGCTAAGAGTGTGATTGTATTTGCATATCTTAAATACCATGTCTGCTTACATTTTATTTCAAGCCAGGTCCATCTAACTTGTCTCGTGCCATGTCTGTTTACACGTATTTCATACCACGTCTATCTACACTTATTTCGTTAGTGTAATTATGCATTCCTAAAGTTTACTCACCGTGAGTAGAGATAATAGTCAATGACAGACAAAATGTCGATGAATATCTGCTTCTTTTCCTGTCTCTTGAATAGTTTACGTCTGTGTCGTATTGACTGAGATGTAGAATTCAATCTTGCCACCAAGTCTTCATAGTTCAGTGCTGAAAGTTCAACATATTAGTTTTTGATAAGATTTTATTTAATTACTGTCCAACCAAGAACTAAACAAAATAAACATCAGGGAAGAAAAGAAACAAACAAGAAAAATTATTTGGGATAGAAACGTTTTTGAATAACGACATGGAACACCACTCTATGTAATGATTTGGTTGGGGGGGGGGGTATAAACATTTTCAATATTGATATGTAACAGCACTCTTTGTAATTATTTTTTTTTTTTTTTTTGGGGGGGGGGGGTAAGAAACGTTTTCAATAATGACATGGAATAGCAGTCGTTGTAATGATTTGGGGAGGGTAGAAACGTTTTGAGTAATGACATGGAACACCACTCTATGTAATGATTTGGTGGGGGTAGAAACATATTCAATAATGACAAGGAACAGCAGTCGTTGTAATGATTTGGGGGGGGGGGGTAGAAACGTTTTCAATAATGACATGGAACACTACTCTACATAATGATTTGGGGGGGGGGGGTAGAAACGTTTTCAATAATGACCTGGAACTGCACTCGTTGTAATCTCTCTCATAATCGTAAGTCAAAAGTTAAAATCACTTAAGTAACCATTTTACACACGCTCACACGCATTCGATGCTTTCATTTCGTTCCAAATGTATTAGTACAATACACATTTTCAGAAAATGCAAGTGTGACAGACTTTGGTTATGAATCTTGTAGACTGAACTGCTATTGTACAGTATTTGCTTATTCGTACTCTGACATGATAAACTTATCGGACAAAATGTATAAAGTGATCTTATGCGCCATGGTTAATTCAGTATTGAGAAAATAATGACCACTCACAGTCCGGTAAAGTGTCCAGTGGATCTACTAACGGGGTGAACACCCCTTCAACTTCAAACATTTCTTTGTAAATATGACGGCCATTTACTTGGTTGTCCTCGTACTCCCGCCTTGAACGTGGGTTGGTGTTGTTGGACATTCCTACATTTTTTACGCTGTAAGTCTTCCCACTTGCGTACAGAACACCTTCCTGTGAGGAGAATCATTGAAATTCCAGACGTTTTCTACACACTACGCCTGATTTAAATTCCAGAAGTCTTTTACTCACATCTGATTTAAATTCCAGAAGTCTCCTACTCACTATAACTGATTTAAATTCCAGAAGTCTCCTACTCACTACATCTGATTTAAATTCCAGAAGTCTTTTACTCACTACAATTGATTTAAATTCCAGAAGTCTCCTACTCACTACATCTGATTTAAATTCCAGAAGTCTTTTACTTACTACATCTGATTTAAATTTCAGAAGTCTCCTACTCACTACATCTGATTTAAATTCCAGAAGTCTTTTACTCAGTATGTCTGATTTAAATTCCAGAAGTCTTTTACTCAATACATCTGATTTAAATTCCAGAAGTCTTTTACTCAGTCACTACATCTGATTTAAATTTCAGAAGTTTTACTCACTACATCTGATTTAAATTCCAGAAGTCTTTTACTCACTACATCCGATTCCAGAAGTCTTCTAAGCCCTATACCATATTTAAATCTCAAATCATTTGTCTCTTCCGACATGAGTATAAAGCAATATAAAGGATATTTCTATTTTGTGAGAGAGTACATTTTGTCAGAGGCAAATAATAAATAATACAGTGTGTATATTTTGTCAGACAAAACTACCAGAAAATTTAGAGAGAACATCATAAACAAATAATCAGTAATATACAGAGTGTACATTTTGTCAGGGAAAACTAAGAAATAATTGAGAGAGTGTATATTTAGTCACAGAAAAATAATAAATAATTTTGAGGGTGTATATTTAGTCAGAGAAAAATAATAAATAATTTTAGAGAGTATATATTTTGTCAGAGAAAAATAAAACATATTTGACAGTATGTATATTTTGTCAGAGATAAATAACTAATAATAGAGAGTGCGTATATTTTGTCAGAGGAAAATAATAAATAATTTAGAGAGTGTATATTTAGTCAGAGAAAAATAATAAATAATTTAGAGAGTGTATATTTAGTCAGAGAAAAAATTAATAAATAATTTAGAGAGTGTATATTTAGTCAGAGAAAAATAATAAATAATTGAGTGTGTGTATATTTTGTCAGAGAAAAATAACAAATGATTGAGTATGTATATTTTGTCAGATATTTTGTCAGAGAAAAATAATAAATAATTGAGTGTGTGTATATTTAGTCAGAGAAAAATAACTAATATTATATAGAATATAGAAAAAATAACTAATAATACTAAGTATATATTTTGTCAGAGAAAAATAACAAATAATGGAGTGTGTATATTCTGACAGAGAAAATTAACTAATAATACAGAGTATATATTTTGTCAGAGAAAAATAACTAATAATAGAGTATATATTTTGTCAGAGAAAAAATAACTAATATTACAGAGTATATATTTTGTCAGAGAAAAATAACTAATATTACAGAGTATATATTTTGTCAGAAAAAAATAAATTATACTTATATATTTTATAAATTTATAAAAATAAATAAATTGAGGTGACACCTTACCAGATAGGGGGGTTCGTTCTTGTGTGTTCCCCGAGTGGCTTGGAAAGCAGCATTGTTTTCGAGATCAACATAAAAAGCAAGATCCTGCAAGAAATTAGAATGGCGTCAATTTGCAAAGTGTGGCTATGCACATGATAAACAAAAGTATTTAGCCATGTCGGATATTAGAGCGAAGTGCATTGATGCTTGCAGCAATTTGCAATTTGTCAAAAATTGTAATGTCAACAAATTTCGGGACACATAACTCAGATATATAATTGTAAAAATGCATTCTAAGCTAATTATAATGCAGTAATAATAGTACAAGAAAAAGAAATGGGAAAACCTGTAAGTCCTGGAACCCGACAGAAAGATATAGTTCTGCAGGGGAAAAAAATCTACGCAATAGAATTTAACGTTGTTGATATAATTTTCCGAAAGCTTGCACTTTCTAACATGCAAACTCTAAAATTCACTTAAAGAGTATACATACAAATTACCATTTGGACATTTTAACTATGCAAATGTCTCTTAGAAGATATGGTATTTCACAGTTTCACAGATCGTATCTTTGTACCTTGGAGTTTTCAGAGTGTACTTTTCGAAGTTTTGTCTTCCCTGCTGGGTCAGTCGACATGGTATACACTGGACAATTGGGATCTATATCCGGGTTTTGATTTAAGTTCAAATGGATAATCTGACCGTTCAGCACGAGGTCCACAAAGATTGTTTGTGGCATGTATTGGTCATCTGGCTCTAGGGACACTACTCCCTTCACAAATACTGCAAAGAATTAACGCAAACAGTTTGAGTATTTGCTAGAATATAGACAAAATCCATCTGAAACAAGTTCACATATATTCTTAAATGATGGGAAGACAATACTATAATTTTACAAGAAAAAAATGTGTTCTGGATTTGAACCTATTGTTTCATTTTTTACGTATCTATGGGTTTGGCATAATGATCCACAATCACGATTTAAAAAGATCAAACAAACAAACTGCGTTTTATTTTTTTCTGTAAACTAATTTGCATGCTGCTTTTTTTAAAATCTAATTTTGTTTGTCTTGCATTACTGTTTATCCCTGTCAGGCAGATATTTCTGTTTTGGATTAGAAACTGTAAAATATATAGTTATTGTTTGTTGTAACCAAGAGATTATAAACTTAGTTTGTTTTGATGGCAGTAAGAGTCAATCCTAAATTAAAGTGATGAAAGTGAATGCAAATTTATTCAGTATCTTTAACATACGCACGCACGCACGCATGCACAGAATTACCTGCACATTCTCCAAGCTGCTGTCCATCCAGGAGGACTGACCAAAAGAGCCAGACTAAGCTGTGTACCAGATTCCTCATGACAGTAACATGAATTGTGTCACAGCTGGTCACAAGTGACCTATTCTTCTCTTAAATCTAAATCCTGACGCTCTCCAATTTTGAAGACTGCAATTAATAATAAATTTGGATATGGATCAAATGGGCATGTACAATGGTTGTACACATGTAATTAATGCTGCAAAGTTACATATATTACACATACATTTGGAATGTAGAGTCATATTTTACTTATTGACTCGTTTTGATTTAGCCTTACGTGAAGACTTTTAACTTAAAGGTTGATTAAAGTGTACTTAATAACAATTATATAATAATAATTAATAAGTATATAATTATAATAATAATTAATAATTATATTAATAATAATTTGCTAGCAGTCCTGGTAGCAACACATATCTGAATATAATGTCAGTTGTAAATTGATTGATTGAGTGTAGGGGGCGCTTCCGGCTTCCGCCGCTTTCGCGCTTCATTTGTAAAGCAGATTAACCACCTTTTATAGTATCTCTGATTTTATCTATTATATTTAATGATAGGTGTCATATTAATTTAACTGATAACTTCCTAGGTATCTATCTATCTGAAGTTTCAATAATACTTACTGATAAAGCTTCAAAGGAATGCAACAAAAATATCTGTAATTAACAGCCAATTTCTTCCTCTTCGCAGACACAGAACTACAAAAATTGCGTTAATGATTCAAAACAGTGACACTCATGACGCTTATGACGCGAACTTACGTCAGACCTAAAGCTTGCACGACGCAAAGTGCAATTCGAAGGGGAGAAAACTCCTACAAATAGTTTTGGTGCTCGATACCGGCACTGGTTCTATATTTGAAGAGGTCACAAAAGCAAATTCGCTGTCACCAAACGTCCGCCATTTTGAGAAGACCTAAGCATTGTAGCGTCTATGGTAACCGCGTTTACGACCGTTTTCGATATATTTATATCCAATTTTATGAATCTATAATTCATAATTTACAATACAATTCAAACAAGAATGGAACGGATCTTCAAACCTATAATTTCAGATAATAATTAACGTGTACAGCGATAGCCCTACGTTGGTATACTTAAGAATTCTATATTTATGAAAGATTTTGAAAAAAAAAAATTAATTATATGTATTTTAATTAATTAAACAGATTTATTTTCCTTTTATATTTTAAACCCTGGATATGAAATCTGATTATTCACTATTATTTTTTAGTGCCCCTCTCTACTTAGCTTGACTGACATATGACTATGAAATGGTACATTTTATACTACTAGCACAGTTACGTAAATCTACAAAATAATTTTTTTTAGCCATTATATAGTGGAAACCTTTTTATAAAAATGGCACAGCTGTTTTGATTTAAAATAGTCGTTTCAAATATTTAGAAGTAATTTTTTTATTTTAAGTGACCAAATTAAACATTCAAGAAATTATTTGGAACCCTAAATTTGCAGCATACATACATCTAATATTTCATGTTAACAATATTGTTTTTCACATTTGAAAAATGCTTGTGAATAAAAATATTTAAACAATTCTAGTCACATTAAAAAAAAATAATTTGTATATATTTAAGAGGTTGTCTTGTATTTTTATCGAAATTAGAGCACATACTATAATCTTTATGATGAAATATCCACTTGACATTGCTCATGAGTATGGAAAGGTAATATACACAACTAGCAAAATATCGTGTTGACAAAATTCGTCCATATTCAGAATAGATCAGTTTTATTTAAACAGCTTGCTCTCACAGTAAGGAAATACATCAGTGGATAAAGATTGTGTATTTAGAAAAGTACTCCTAAAAGCACAAACATTAGACAACATATATAGAAAAGTACTCCTAAAAGCCACACACATTAGACAACATATTTAGAAAAGTACTTCTAAAAGCCACACACATTAGACAACATATTTAGAAAAGTACTTCTAAAAGCCACAAACATTAGACAACATATTTAGCAAAGTACTTCTAAAAGCCACAAACATTAGACAACATATTTAGCAAAGTACTTCTAAAAGCACAAATTACAAGGCCGACACTCTTCATCATTGCAACCCATAACTGGAATTCGTTTACTATGAGGGTTGTATTGCCATATCTTGTGAAACTCTGGTTTCGTCTATTATTCCTGTTCCTACTCGATCCGACTTGGATTAAACAATAATTTTTTTTTACAGAACTACGGTTATCCTAGTTTGACTCATCCCACTGAGCTATATATAAATGGAGAGGATATCCAATGATAGCAAGCACTGCCTATGTGTCGTTAACGGAAGTTTCAGTGCGACCATTTTGAAAATACCAGCCATACATAATAGTGCTAAAGACTACGTTTTGGAAAGCATTCACTAATTTTTTTTAAATATGGCTTAGTTAGCATTGTAAATTATATAATCATATTTAATTCATTTTATTAGACATTTATTATAATAATCTTTATTTTTGTACTGGATAAGGATAAAGTCTTTAATATTTTAAATTTATAAAATAAACATTCTTGAAAATATTAATTTGTAACATTACACTTACAGAATACAATCATTGAATGATGTCAACAATAGTTTGACATCACATTTAAAAACAACTTTGTTGAAAAAAATTCTAATGAATATTTTCAGTGGGTTTTGTGCTTTTCTGCATTCATTGTCCAGTTTTTAATAGACGTCTTATTCTATAGAAATAACAGATGAAATATAGAAATAACAGATGAAAGCATAGACAAACAAAATTCAAAACGTGGTCAAAAATGACCAGAGGACAAAAGTAGAAAACGGACATGCACATTAACAGTCTCACAAGTACTAATACTATCAGAAAGAGATTACGGACTTAATATACAGGTAGCCTGTGGAAACAACAAACTCCAAAATTTACAAAGCACACAAAACAAGGCACTCAGCATATCTCTAAGAACATTACTTGGACATTAAATACTCTCTCTCTCTCTCTCTCTCTCTCTCTCTCTCTCTCTCTCTCTCTCTCTCTCTCTCTCTCTCTCTCTCTCTCTCTCTCTCTCTCTCTCTCTCTCTCTCTCTCTCTCACTCAGGACAATGTACACTATAAGAACGAAAAGAAAAACAAGCGTTAAAACATTGGGTAAATAAGGCTATACACACGACATATTAATAAACGAACATGCAACTGCACGATAAACAATAGAACATCTCAGATTTTAGGAAGAGCAAAAGAATAAATTCGGAAGAAAAGATGGACAAAACTCTCACCAACACAACAAACAAGCCGCGCAAACAACAAACTAAACATCAGCAACCACATCAAGGACACTACAGCCACCAACCACGGAAACAACCTTCCTCTTAAACGCATAAGGTAAAAACACAGCACAAACAGATCGCTTTAGAATACATACACATATAACGTCCTCATCACTTACATTCACACCGACGGTTCAAAAACACAAAGGCACTTTTGCACCAATTCGCTCCAACAGCGGCACAAAAACGCATACACAGTAAGTCTAGCTAGACAAAGTACAAACACTGCTTTTGTAGTCTAACATATTTGTATCTCTAATGGGTATATGCATTAGCTATACTGAAAATTCATAATGCGGTTCTTTACAAGGTCATTAGTAAAATCCAACAATAATAATCTCCTAACAGTCTACATAGCTTCGTTTCCATAAAATCAATTAATGCTAGCATTAATTAACATTAATTAATTAATTTAAAAAATTAATTAATTAATCAACAACTCAACAATTAAAGAATCTCCATTAATTCACAAAATTCCGTCGGCTGACATTCGGAGACAACAAATGTATCAATATTCGAAATCATTCAAAATTAGTTTATCATTATAAATCCCACAGTAATATACCTTTTAATCATCATACTTGACAAAGAAATGCGTTACACTCAAAACACAGCTCCTTCCCATCATTAGGATTTCGCAATTATACAAAGAAAAATGGCACTTATATCTCTTGCGTTTATATAATGCATCGTATTATAACTTGATTAATTCATTACAGTCTATCTCGAACAATCGTTATTCATAGAAAACTATGTAACGGAACTCATAGTGCGTTTCTTCTTTTACTTTGATGTAACGTGTGAACATTACTTAAATCATTTCGGATATTCTTCTACATTGTTATTATTTTTGTTTCTCTTTCACCCTTAGAAATCTCTCTGTAAGCTTGGGTCCTGCTGTCTTGATTTGATCGGTTTTTTCTTTTATCATTTTCTTCCACTTTTATCTTTGGGGAGTTTAAGTGAAGGTGAGTTTGGAGGTTGGGGGTCCAGGACGACTTAGCCCCATCAAACTGTGTGATGTATGTGTGTATGTGTGCTTGTGTCGGTTATGAATTCTGATAATGCTTTGTATACTTACATTACATATTGTTCTGTTCCATTGTGAAAGGCATTTCTGTACGGTCTATTTTGTCTTGATTTAGCCCAAACCTCTTCTCATAAAATGATGACGATGGACTTGAATGACGTAATACTACGTCATCAAGCATAATACTTTATCTCGTCGATACCCACTTCAAGGGGAAAAAAAAGTGATCGCCTATTTTGCAATATTATTTCAGTCTTCGCTTGTGATTAATAGTATTTGTAAGGGAACCAAGTTGCTTGACTATTTTATAATTTTATTCAAGGAGTAATTATTTAAATTAACTGATATAGTTTTCACTTTTGCTTTACAAGGGCTAAAGCAATTTCATCCGCAGAAGCAAGATCAAGGCTAAGGAATGCTAAGATAATTCTTGTCAACGAAAAAATATTGACGCTATATGTTTTTAATCTACTGATCGCATAGGAACTACGCAACAGAATCCTCTAGTCCTAGAGCATCATGGATGCCTAAAAGGCTTGGCTGTTATGTTAATTGAGAATCTTGTAATAAGGAAAAATGTTGTCTTGTTTGCAGTATCCAGTTCTACAATGTCCTGGGTTTTGGATATCACTCTGTGTTTGCTTGCTTGGTCTTGGTCGGGGGACCTGTCAAGGTGTTGTATACATTTCTCTTGCAGTGATCGGATCCTTAGACAAATATGTTTAAGCATGAGTTTTTATAAATTTGTTTAAAGAGAGATTATGTTTGACTGGCGGTTCAGTATTCCGTCCATAGTTGTTTCCCTTTGGACATTTTTTCCACGAACGAATGTTTTTGCACATAATTATATCTTAACCATTGCATGAAATATATTTAACTTTAATTACTTGTGT
The DNA here is from genome assembly GCA_028829895.1 of Sinotaia quadrata. Taxonomy (NCBI): domain Eukaryota; kingdom Metazoa; phylum Mollusca; class Gastropoda; order Architaenioglossa; family Viviparidae; genus Sinotaia; species Sinotaia quadrata. The sequence continues at coordinate 16,057,922 of CM054184.1, forward strand.
GCACTTTCTTACTTCACGAAATAAATGTATAAATTGAAGACAATTTGTATCACAGCAGGCGGCTTATAAAAATCATAATTAATCAGCAGATAATTATTTATTTAAAAGTGATTTTGATTTGATTTGGATGTTGAATAAATTTAATATTCATTTTATTGATCAGTCCAAATAGCAAACACTGTGCATAACTGCTGTTAGACATGCATGACTAGTTGCATAACATTCTTAATATTAATAACGTGTTCATCAAATGCTTCACGTTCTTTATTTGGTTCGCGAAATTACTCGAAGGTTACAACTTAAATCGAATGTCAGATGATTTATCATACGAATTCGGCTGATTGTTTATCTTTTCATTTAATGTTGCCATAGTCAATAATCAATTTAATTGTCTTTCCTATGTCAATGAATGTTTGGAATGATGTTAATGAAAGCGGTAAAAAAGCAATTAGTCTATTGATTTTTGACTCCAAATGTTCATTTTAACTGTTGTAATTATACAAAAATGCCTCACACACACACACACACACACACACACACACACACACACACACACACACACACCAGTTAATGATTAAAGAATGGTAATTGTAAATTAAATTATCTTGTCTGCAATTGTGTTAAGAATGTCCACATAAATTTCTTTTTAGAGTACATTTTTAAACATAATTCAATTGTAGTTTAGGCATGTAAAAAATATTAATAATATTAATATAATCTTTTTAGAGTACATTTTTAAACATAATTCAATTGTAGTTTAGGCATGTAAAAAATATTAATAATATTAATATAATCTGTTATTAAATAAACTCTCATCTACTGTTATTAAATAAATTTCATCTAGTACATTATTCATAAATCTCGTCTATCATTGAATAAATTGTATGTACTGTAGAATTAGATAAGTCTCATCTAAAATGTAATTAAATCATTCTAAACTAATAGAAATATCTTCCTTTTTTCCAGAAAATGTAGTACACGGATTGGTATCGTATGCAATGAGTTATCAGTCAATGCCCAAGGTTATCTTCATAGATATCATTCTGGAAGGCAAACGCCGCCAGCTGGACTTATTTCAGGATAAAGATACGGATCTTGACTGTCCTGTGTACACGTTATCACCCGATCAGGAAGGGAAAGCTGCATTTCACAGAGTGTGGTTGGAAAAGTCAAAGGTAAACTACTTGTTATGGTGCCACTATGTTAAAGGAAAACTGCCGTGTGTTGCTGCAGAAGGTAAGTCATTGTAAGTGTTGAGATGCTGGTAAGGGCAGATTGCTGTTAAATGATACTGCTTTTTTAAAGGTAAGCTGTTGTTAAAGCACTATGCTATTAAAGACAAACTGGTGTTCAAGATGTTTTCAAGCACTATGCTGGTAAAGTTTAACTTGTATTCAAAGTGTTGTTAAAACACTATGCTAGTATAGACAAACTGGTGTTCAAGATGTTTTCAAGCATTATGCTGATAAAGTTTAACTTGTATTCAAAGTGTTGTTAAAACACTATGCTAGTATAAACAAACTGATGTTGAAACGGTTGTTAAAGCACTATGCTATTAAGACAAACTGGTGTTCAAGATGTTTTCAATCACTATGCTAGTAAAGACAAACTGGTTTTCAAGATACTTTACACTAAAGACTGATTGAAGTAAAGATTTGTCTGTTAAATGTAGGCTGTTATAAAGTGCAGATGGTATAAAGAATGAAATGGTATTACAGACGTGGTGGTATTAATCTTCTAAGTGACTCGACGAGCCCCCCAAGTAAGTATCTCTCACTAAACATAGAACAAAACAGAGATAATAAGTACATTACTAAAAATAATTTACATACTTTACGAGTGAAGATGATAGGAAATGACATGAAAATGAATGAAAAATTAATAAACTGATTTATAAAAGAAAATATATAACAAGTAAATCAAAAATGCATATCAAATACAATTTAAGTCATTAATCTAGCTATCTCAGAGGGATCTAGTATGCCCTAAAAGTCTGTTTATCTGTCTGCAAAACCTCCTATAATGTTTGTCATCCATCTACGGTGTTTATTCTTTTGAAGCAACAGTTCTCTTAAAGTACTAGTATAAACAGAAGCACACTCTGTGGCACTAATGTTCAGAGTAACACTTACCTTTTACACTACTTATCTGATCATTTTACCTGCGACAATACGACATCATGAAGATAATTCTCTCACAGATCCAACAAAAAAGGAACTTTATACCAGGAGTGGATCTAGAACGTTATGTACGGACCAAACCAGAGTCCAGAAACCGACTGAAGAAAACAATGATGAACAGATGGATGCATAATTAAATATTTTGCAACAATTAGTTGACTCTGAACATGTATCAGAGACAATCCCCTGAGTTAACATAGTTCACTCCCCTTGGAAGAGAATTATAGATTAAAATGCATGTAGTACTCAAACTAATATTATTACAATTTACAATACTCATATCGTACACACTAAATAGGATTTTAAATTATTATACTCTCACACAAATACTTAAGCAAATATTGTACCTTTAGTTTCTGCCAAAAGAAAGGGTGAAAGAAACAATGTATCAACGATTCCTGAATTCTGTTACAGATAATCATGTATTCTGTTTTTCAATCTAAATGATTTCCCACACACAAACCTTTTACGATGTTTGTTGAAATGGACTATCTTCACTTCTAGCCATAGTGTAGGATATCTCTTGAAGATGTTATTTGAATTCGTTTATTGATCCGTATCTTGACATTTGTCACACGACGTGTTCAACACACCTTGACTCTTGAGCTAGGATATTTTTCACTCACACACCCAAACATAGACAGAAGTACGGTACTACTAATCTCACCAGTGGCTAAGACTTCCGACTTTTCATTTTTATTCTTTGGGGTTTTACTCACTAATGGATGTCAGGGTCAAATCTACAAGTTTAAATAATTTATTTTAATCATTTCCGTTTCCACCACAATGGACTTCAAATTTTAAATAAAACATCCGGTCTGCCTTTCCTTGTAACTTTATGATTAAACTTAATGTGTTTGCACACTTTTGCTTTTATAACAGTACAACTTGTATTGTTTGAATTTTATATTTTAATATTTATGATATGTTACTGGCCTAGTTTGACAGACCTATCTCAGGAGAGATTGACAAGTATATCATTTCAATTATACATGTTACGAGCGCTGTTTTAAAATGTAGTTTTCTTATTACTGTCGTATTTTACATAATTTACTTTATATTTACTACAATGAATGGAGGTGTCTACTCTCATGATATGCGAGATATTACTTCATTCTTTCAATTCTTCGAGCTTTGAGGCGCACTCTGGTTTATCAGTCTTTTATGTCCTATTGTACTTGACAAATGTTAAAATACCACAAATATCGTTTCATACATTTGCTAACAAATGGACTGAACGCTACTTGTCCTTGATGCCCAGTGTACATCTTATTGATGTGTGTGACGGTATGATGTCCTGCAGTATTTTATTTATCCCGTTTAAAGAAATATCTCTATCTATAATTATATTATGCGGTTTGTTTGGTTCTGTTTGGGAATGTGTAAATGTTGGGTCTGCGTAAATTTAATGTAAACTATTTTTCTATCATAAATCAGTAAATTAAATATTTAACAAGATGAAGCATTTATACTAATTTGTTATCTGTGATGCGATAATATCTTTCTGAAAAGAAAGATTTAGCATCATGTTGACACTCGTATCGCCCTTGCTTGTTTTTTTTTATTCAATGTTATGAAAAAGATGTGAAATTGGTACTTCAGTTTTCCTTTTAATTATCTCTTTTGTGTCCTGTCAGATATAACACATATTAGTTTTGTATACTGTTAGTGAGTGGGGGCCCTTCTTAGCAAGTGGTATAAAACGTCAATTTTTATTTTAGTAGCGGATGGGGGGGGGGGGGGCACTTAGATATTGATCAGATGTGAAGACTGAGCTAATGAACTCACCACGGATTTTTCAGAATTTCGCAGTGTACCACGACATGAAACACGCTGCAACATTCCAAGCAGTAAGAAGCGATGACGTCACTGGCAAAGCGCATCTAGACTTGGTAGGTCCGTCTTGTATCCAAAGTTGTTAACTGACAAACATCTGCAAGTTCATTCATTCGCACAAGCTATTTTCTCCTGGTTACTCACAACCTTGCTAAAATCTATTTTATTTCATGTGACCTATAACAAAGGATAGTAGGATGAGGGTCATTGTTGTTAAAATATAGTAAACATTTACAATAACATATAGACAGAACTACGTTTAAGCACATTTCTCGCATACAACATACATGTTCTGATTATCACCATAGTAACAGTCCCTTCAAAGAAATAAGAACTGACTTTGAGAAATGCAAAACGCACGGTGCATATAAAACTTTGCAGGCAAAGTTTTAATTACACGCATAGATAGAATTAATAAATTATTTTCCTTTCGTTTTAAATAACCTAGTTTTAGTAATACAATGTCTATATTATTATTAGTCAATAATGATCTACAATACAGCATCACAGTTTAAGGATGTGTGTAAGTATGCGTATTGGCGGGGGGGGGGGAGAGCAGTAGAAACATGGAATATGTTAGAGGATATCTACAACTGTGAGAGAAATATCGTGCTTGTGAGTGCGTGTGTCTGAGAGCGAGGAAATAAAAGTGAGAGGGAATCCGGAATGGGGTAGAAAAAGATATTACATAATAGGCCTAAGTGCATGTTACCACGCTTATAAGAAATACAGATATAACTGACGGAGCGTGTATGCACGTATATGTGTAAGCATTTGTGTGTACGTATGTGTGTTTGTATTTATATATGTGTGTGTAAATGTATGCATGTTGGTGTGTGTGTGGTTGCGGGTGTTTTGGATGGACATGACTGCACATTTGAACGCAAATGCATGAATACGTAGTCTCTTTTTTGGTGCACATGATACTTGTGAAAAGGACGGCATAGTCTACGCCGACAAGAAATGCTTCCACGTGAAGAGCACTAACCAGTTCGACAACCAAACCAACAACAGTACCAACACAGCATCACGATCGTCACTGCAAAATTCAACTGGTGATAAGGTGAACGGTTCACACATCTATTTCCACCAGAGAAAAGAGTTCAAAGTTCACTCCCTGGAAGAAAACTTCACTCGGGATCCATTTGTCATGTTAGCAAAACGTACGTGCTACTATCACTCTATGTGTTCTTTTTTTTCTTATCGTAGCTGATAAAATGATATAGTTACACACACTTTTAAAATAAATCTTTACCAGGTGTCAAACGGCACATATTCAAAATTTTACTCTTTGCCACTACAAGGTACCCATAATAAGCAACACAAGTAAGATCTTATTCCCATTTTTACAGACATTTATACAGCCTTGGCATACGCGTTACTTGGGCATTAGTTCCCTTTGGTAAGGGAGACAATACTGCAAAGTTACTTTGAGGTTGGACTAATTACTAGAGATTTTTTTAAGGTAAATGAGCGCGCGCGAGGAATGGAGATGCTAATTCTACTATGTGGTGTTGTGTTATGGCAGTTCTGTTTTTGTTCTCCATTACAAGGATTAGGAGAGTCTGATACTTTGGGAGTTGAGTAATCATATGCTGGAATTCTGCGCCAAAGTTTTGGTGTTGGAGTCATGGGCTCAAGGTGATTTTTCCAATTGCAATCCTCTGGATTCTCGAGTTAGTGGCCAGTACTTTTGTCAATAAAAGTCCACATTAACATTATTATTAGATGGCATTATTGTAATTATTTGGTATTAGCATTACTTGGCACTGACATTATTATTATTTGGTATTAACATTATTATCATTTTGGTATTAACATTATTATCATTTTGGTATTAACATTATTGTTATTTGGTTTTACCAGTATTATTATTATTTGTTATTAGCATTATTTTTATTTGATATTATTATTAATTGGTATTACTATTTATTATTTGGCATTAACATTATTACTGTTTGGTATTAATTTATTATTTAGTAGTAACATTATTACTAAATGGTATTACCATTATAATTATTTGGTATTATCATTATTACTGTTTGGTATTAATTTATTATTTAATATTAACATTATTACTGTTTGGTATTACCATTATAATTATTTGGTATTAACATTATTACTAATTGGTATTAACATTCTTATTATTTGGTATTAACATTATTACTGTTTGGTATTAATTTTATTATTTAGTATTAACATTATTACTAATTGGTATTACCATTATAATTATTTGGTATTAACATTCTTATTATTTGGCAATTTTATTATATCTGAACGGTAAATGCTGTAATCACGCAGTTAGCTCTTCTGACTTTCAAGCAGCGAGCTTACACACCTGCAAACACCAGAACAGGCTCTTATTGATTATTTATGGCTAGGATCTGGTATAAATTATAATAATCATAACAGTCCGTCTCTTCTCTTCATACGTATCTCGACATAAAAGACAATACAGACTATTATTACTAATGAAATTACAGTATTATGAACCCTATGCTACAGTACACAGACTATTACTACTAATCACTTTATCATCATATGAAAGAAGAAGGAAAAGAAAAAAATTCATATTTAATTAAGTACAAATTTTAATTATTTAACAAGTACAAATAGATAATCACTAACAGCACAAGTTAGCAGACGAAAATATCCAATAACGAAGAAATTAACATTTTTAAATTTTGAATTATTGCCCTTTGTGTGTGGCTTGATAATTTATCTGGAAATACAGACTCATTTCTGATTTCGTTAAGCTATGGATGTATTTATGCGCAACAAGAGTTCTTCACACCCACTTCCACGGAAGTCACGTGCAACCTATAAACGGGAGGTAACTCAGGACGTGTATATCGACGTTGTAGGCCTTGTCGATTATCGTAACTATTTGAAGTGAGTACTTTTCAAAGTGCTTAACGATTTTGTGCGCGTGTGTTTGTATGCTTGTTTTCTATTTGCTTGTTTAGTTGTGTGTAGCTTGTTTTATTTATCTGGATTGGTTTTGTTTCCGTTGATATGTTAATGATTTGCTTTTGTACTTAAAGTTTGCTTTGTCATGTGGCAGCAGCAGCAAACGATTGTGTGGGACTACTGCACAATTGTGTGCGAACAGTATGAATTTTGAGAAAGAGAGAACTTATAAATTTAGAATAAAAATAATAATATTCAACTGACAGGTTTGGGGTTGCATCAGTAATTTATAGCATATTCTCCGCCTGAGCTGTTTACTACAAATTTGACACTTAGAAATATCAGATAAGCAGTGCCCAAGGTCGGGTCACTTTGACATTTAACAACTTACATAACAATTAAGTTCAGAAATTGGGATAAGCAAATTTTTTCTGCCACAGTGTGTTTGTGTGATTTGCTAGGTGTGTACTAGTCTTGCTCTAGTCTCGTGAGTGGATGGAGGTAGGTGTGTCTCCGTGTGCGTGCATACGTATGTTGCTGTGTGATTGTAGTAGCGGAATTTTGCATACGAATTTTCAAATATCGTCGAGTTGTGTAAAGATATAGAAAAGGTAGATAGGAATAGAACGTGCATTTATAAGTGTTTCATTTGTTTTCTTATTGTTCGTTGTCTTGTTTTGATTTTTACAGATGGTATACAGAAAGACGTGCATCTAATGAGCAAGAAAGCGACATTGTGAGAAAGATTCGTCAGCACTATGCTTTCATCTTCAGTGGGGTATGTTCACTTAAGAAATAAAAGTGAAAATCAAACACGAAAAATAAAATGAAAATGTCAAAAATTAACACACATAAAACAAACAGAAAATATTTGACCACTTTAGGAGAGATTCACGTTAGTACCGTACGTTTGTTTTCAGAGAGGCGTATTCAGTCAACAAACGAAAGTCAAAACCAAATACGTTTGTTTTCAGAGAGGCGTGTTCAGTCAACAAACGAAAGTCAAAACCAAACACGTTTGTTTTCAGAGAGGCGTGTTCAGTCAACAAACGAAAGTCAAAACCAAATACGTTTGTTTTCAGAGAGGCGTGTTCAGTCAACAAACGAAAGTCAAAACCAACTACGTTTGTTTTCAGAGAGGCGTGTTCAGTCAACAAACGAAAGTCAAAACCAAATACGTTTGTTTTCAGAGAGGCGTGTTCAGTCAACAAACGAAAGTCGAAACCAAACACGTTTGTTTTCAGAGAGGCGTGTTCAGTCAACAAACGAAAATCGAAACCAAACACGTTTGTTTTCAGAGAGGCGTGTTCAGTCAACAAACGAAAATCGAAACCAAACACGTTTGTTTTCAGAGAGGCGAGTCCAGTCAACAAATAAAACTCAAAATCAAACACGAAACAAACTACGATAATAAAATATTTTTGATATATCTGATTTCTTGAAGTATTTCAACTTCTGTCAATTTTGAATTTCTTTAAAATCGCCTTTCTTCATGGATAAAAGAAACTCAGTGACTCTAAACTTTTTACACACGCACACAAACTCCTAATACCCGCAGACAGAACCGCACGGACACATAGACAGAAATTGGGTATATTACATAAATATTTACTTAAATATAGATATAGATGTAGATAACAGAAATAAACTCTAGAAATAGTCATTACTCTTGGACAACTGGTGCGTTCTCTATCAGCTGACAGATTACCAACTGAGAATTTTAGGTTATTTCAGTTTTTATTTTGTTTTTTTTATATCACCATGTGTACGTATAGAATTATTCAAAACATTAGTCATTACTCATTCCATTAAACTACTTTAAAAACCCATTAACATTAGTATAATTAAATTACCATGAAAAGAATGTGAAGAAGAAAAGATACATTTGTTTAATTATCTTGATGTTTACTGCACAATCCCCATTAACATCTGCACTTAAAACGAAATGAAATTAAAACAAATCCATCAAAAATCAACTCAGCCTTCATATTACTCAGAGATACACACCACCCCTCCATTAGACAAAACACATCTCAACAATTCTGCTCCATGGCCTGAGGTATAGGCCTGCAATTCAAATGGAGTATTCTCATGTAGGCCTACAAATGAAATTAATCATTCTCTTGTTGGCATACAGTTAGAATGAAGCACTCTCTTTTAGAACTACAACTGGAATCGACCATTTTCTTGTAGGGCTACAATTAAAATGTAGCATTTCCTTGTAAGACTTACAGTTTAAATGACGTATTATTCTTGCTCTCATGGAGTGCTATGTCGCCCACTAACACAGGTACATGAATAATTGCGTTTGTAGTTGCATCATGTACTTAGTAACTCTCCTCGCGTCACGTAACTAATCACAGTCCTCGTGTCACTGTTGTCGCGTCACTGACAATAATATTTTTTCGTGTCTGGAACATTTTAAGGTGATTTAGCAATTTGCCCTAGAAAATATGGCTACTTGAAAATACGAGGCTTGCCTCTCCAATCGAATACAAAATGCACGCACATTTTTTTTTTATCGTCAGCGTGTCAAGTGCATTTTCAAGTCTCTCTCTCTCTCTCTCTCTCTTTCTCTCTCTCTCTCTCTCTCTCTCTCTCTCTCTCTCTCTCTCTCTCTCTCTCTCTCTCTCTCTCTAACATTTAGGGACATTAATTACCACTAATGTATATTAAAAACTGTTTATTTTCAAACGAAACTCTTATAAATGTCTGGACTGGCGATAAAGGATAATATGTAGGCTTCGGTCATCTGGGGTCGACAAACGAGTAATTACAAGCACGTCTTAGGTAGGTATTTCTACCCCACCTCGTGACATTCAGCACCACTAGCGCACGCGGTGGATGACAATCACTCTTCTTTGTGCCTTTCTACTTTGAACTTTCAATTGTTTTGTGTCTGACTCAGCGGAGTTTAGCCATAGCAACTATATATCTTCATAATTATCTATTTTCTTACTCTCAGGGATAAACAAACAGTGCCTAAACTCAGCGTGCGTCCCCAGGACTTTAGTCATATTCTGAACGAAAATTTCTTCCATGCAGGAACTCTTCGAGGAAGTGTAAGGGATAAAGACTCTAACGTCGCAAATCTTCTAATAATAATTATTATTATTATGACGATGAAGATAACGACGACGACGATGATGATGATGATGGTGATGATGATGATGATGATGTGGTGATGGTGATGATGATTTAACATTTTTATTGAGCTCAATACATGCTAATCAATAATCACTTTAAGCACCTTGAAAGTGACTATGTCTTTAGCACTTTTATAGTATTAAACACGTTGCAATTTGCATTGACTATTGCGTGCAACGTGATTTTGACCAAACTGGACAACCATCCTCGTCACTATTTCTAGTCCAATAAGTTCAAAAGGCGTAATTTTACTGAGACTGAGGCGCGTCTTCTCTTACATGATAATAACGAAAATGGTGTTTTAATTCCTTTTTTTCACCTCAACCCCCAAACTCCGTAAACAAACTGCATGAATAACATTTTTCCATCTTCGAAGATGAAAAAACAAGAAACCATACTGTCCTACAGAAACATATGTCTATATTGCATGGTACATATTTAAGGTGTCGATCTAATGTCATCTCTAAGGCAAAGCTCTAACGGTTTCAAGAGTAGCTTTAACAACTTGAAAAAATATTTCATTTTTCTTCTTTAACATTTGTCTTTCATTTTTAACCTTCTATAATAACCAAACATATTTTACAAACGTTTCGACAGGAATATTTCATAAAATTTAAACGAATGATAATTTCTACTCAGCTGTATTCGCACGGTTCGATCATAGAAAATAGTTCATGTAGCAAGATGTGCGTCACACCCAGGACCTACCTGACTGTACAATCACGGTACTTTCATTAAGGGTTGTAGTGTTAGCATAGCACCCGGAAATCGTCAGCATGTCCCGCACTCAATTTTCATTACTTGTGGACGTTTGTGCAACACTGTCTCACTCTAACAAACGCTTGAACTCGCAATCTCACATTTTAAACATTTGACTTTTACATTTATGTTCGTTAGTAAATTGTGCACACGACACATTTTTTGTCTTACCAATGATACTGGTAAACAAGTCACTGAATCGACATGTATTATCGCTTTCACGTTACGCGCATTTGTGTATTATCGCTTTGAAGTTATGCACATTGGTGTATTATTACTTCCAAGTTATGCGCATTTGTGTATTATCGCTTTGAAGTTATGCACATTGGTGTATTATTACTTCCAAGTTATGCGCATTTGTGTATTATCGCTTTGAAGTTATGCACATTGGTGTATTATTACTTCCAAGTTATGCGCATTTGTGTATTATCTCTTTGAAGTTATGCACATTGGTGTATTATTACTTCCAAGTTATGAGCATTTGTGTATTATCGCTTCTAAGTTATGCGCATTTGTGTATTATTGCTTCCAAGTTATGTGCATTTGTGTATTATCGTTTCCAAGTTATGTGCATATCTATCTCTAATCTTTCCAAGTTATCTCAATATGCAAGCTTTCGTTTTGAAGTTACGCATGCTATTGTTACAAAGTCTGTGTGTGGTTGTGCGTTTGAATGATTTCTTTTGCATGTTACATGAATGCGTATGCAATACTTTCTAAGTTAGACGATATGTAGAGCATGTTTCCAAGTTACGTGTGTTTGTGCGTGTGCTATCATTTCCGTATTACACGAATTTGTGTGATATCGTATCAAATTATGTGACTGTGTTCAGTAATTCGCAGGTTACATGAATGTATGTGCTATCGATAACCAGTTGTGCTACTGCAAAAGTTCTCATTTTCCAGTTCGGGGATAGTGTGTGCCATCGTTTTCATACTGTATGAGTTTTATTGCTATTGTCTTCAGATTAACATGCTGTACAAGTCCATTCAATCCCTGACCTACACAATTCACGTACGCCTGGTCGCTATGGGAGTTGCCACGGTACGTCTGAGGCGCTTTGCTCTATTTTCTCACCTCCAGGTTTTACACAACAAAATGCATCGACACTATTGTGTGGAAATCTTGCAAATTGTCCACTGTAGTTTATTAATATGATTGATTGATTGATTGATTGATTGATTGATTGATTGATTGGTTATTTGATTGATTGATTGATTGGTTGGTTGGTTGGTTGACTGATTGGTTGGTTGGTTGGTTGGTTGGTTGGTTGGTTGGTTGGTTGGTTGGTTGGTTGGTTGGTTGGTTGGTTGGTTGGTTGGTTGGTTGGTTGGTTGGTTGGTTGGTTGGCTGGCTGGTTGGTGGTTAACTGGTTGGAATAATTTAATTTATTTCTGATCACTCTTAAGTGTGTGTGTGTGTGTGTGTGTGTGTGTGTGTGTGTGTGTGAGAGAGAGAGAGAGAGAGAGAGAGAGAGAGAGAGAGCGATGACAAATTGATAACTCGCTCTTCCTGACTGCTAAAAAAAGACAATGATTTTTAAATGTTGGAGCAAATGCTGTCAGGAAGAAAGGAAGGGATGGAGGGATGGAGGGAGGGAGGAAGGAAGGAAGGAAGGAAGGAAGGAAGGAAGGAAGGAAGGAAGGGGTAGCAATTGAGGTACTTTGATGTTTGTAACAATGACGGTGAAATTATGGTAATTTCATTAATTATAATGCTGATAATTTTAGTAACACTGATAAAAGTCGTCTCTTCTTTCAACAAAACTGGACAAAGGTTGCATAGTTTACTTCTTTGTTCTCTTAATTATCAACAATATGTCAATAATAACTTTAGAAAGAGATTATATTTTTTTACAAATAAAACTATATATAACGGATATGTCGATATTCTGCCTATTGTCAAGAGAGTCAATAATCAATAATTGTTCTGACAGATTTGAAACTATATGTAGACAAGGGGTACGTAAAGCAAGCTGTACTTTTCTATACATGGAATTAATAAAGGTTTTGACAATGCAATCTTCAGGTCTTACAAATAAGTTGTTTGCAGGTATGGTATACAAAAATTGTGGTCGGTTGTATTCTGCGAAATATCTCTTTTGGGAAATTTAGAGGTGGTTATTTCGTATTGTATGTTTTCTACCATTGTTTTCAGTCACAAAAATTTTCGATAAATAATTAGAACTTCTCTTTCAGAAGACTGTATTTTGTATAATTATATTTAAGTAATATTATTTTTTCTCTTATAAATAAACTGGTTGTTTATTTTATATCATTTAACACATGTGGCGCATTTTTGTTGAAATATTCCTGACAGAATGTAGATGATTCGCAGTGGACTGAATTCTTCCGTGATGATGACAATTCTGTTCAAGCAAGATCGGTCATTTTCAGCTTAAGCCTCTGGGTGATACTGACAAAAAATTTGCCAAATTGCGACCACGTCATGCTTTTCACTGGGTAAGTGAAATAAGTGTTTACAGATTCGCTACAATCCTGCTCTGCTATTTACTGGGTAAGTGAAATAAGCCTTTACAGATTCGCTACAATCCTGCCATGGATTTCACTGGGTAGTTAAATTGAATATTTAAAAGGTTCACTCCATTTTGCTATGCTATTTGTAAAAAAAAAAATGTTTAAACGTGCGCTGCATGTTGCCATGATATTCAGTGGATAAGTGAAAAAGCATTTACTTAAAATCCGTAATCGGATCTTCCCATCCAATCTGTGTTTTTGAAAACAGGTTGTCTTTGATCAATAGAAAACGCCCTTGTTTCATTGTTTCTTAAAACTTACAAACTTTACAATCAATAATATTTTAATTTGTAAAAGTAATGCAGGCAATTTGGTTTTATAACAATAATAATTGATTTTATATTCAAAACTAAGAAATAAGGTTTCTAATTAAAATTAAATAGTCACGATTACTTTTTAGATTGGTAGTGGTTTATTTTGTTATATGGAGTTATTGTTCTTTCCGACTGCCATTTTGTGTCCAGTTGAAATGTAAGTACGTTGTCTATCTTCCAAATGCAGCTGTCATTATTTATCCGGAGATATCTATAAACTGTATTTGACGTGCTGTGTATTTTGCTGCATGTGTCGCATCGGTTCTGAAGGAGTCGCCATATTTCTTGGTGTGTGCTGTAAGATTTATATAGGCCCTATTGTCCAGCAAGTTCGGGTTTTTTTCGTTGCACAGTGGAGAGCTGGCCAAGCGTGCTAGTCGGCTAATTTTCGGCAAAAAAAAAAAAAAGAAGAAATGACTGTCGCCTTCTACATCTGTCACGTAACTGAGTGTCACTATTTATATCTTGTGACACTAACGCCACTATAGTTATTAGTTATGATTATTATTATTTTTAACCATCCATAACTAATTACAAGTGATGAGAATTTTAATTTATATTATTAATAATTCTCCAGAAGACACCACTCGCCTCTCTCACTAGGCGGATATGCAGGCGCTGTAAGCGTTTACTCTCTTCCACAACATTAAAGACAAACATTTATGGTCACACAATACTTCCGTAGGTAGAAAACGTCTTGCCAAAGGAGAAAATAAATCCGTCTTTTAATCTATATTTAGCGAGCCCCCATCCACCTTCTATCTCTCCGGCATAAGGGTATCAGTCTGTGTAAGAAGGTCAATAAATTTAACAATAAATTTATTAAATCAACAATTAAATATACATGTAAGAAATACAATGGAAAGATAATTTGACATCCATATTTCCACAAAACCACGTTCGAATAATTTCAAAATTAATGGACATCTCTCTAACTGGGTTATGAACAAGTAACTAAAGTGTAATTCCTTGGATAAAACAAGACGTCTGGATCGTCACTAAGTAACTATAGTGTCATTCCACGGAAAACAAGAGACTAGTCTGGACTATTACTAAGTAACAAAAACGTCATTCTGCAGAGATTATGACTGCATAAATACAGCATCACAATGTCAGTACATAGATATATATCCAGGTTATGACTGCGTAAATAGAGCATCACAATGTAAGTACATAGATATATATCCAGGTTATGACTGCATAAATACAGTATCACGAAGTCAGTACATAGATATATCCAGGTTATGACTGCATAATACAGTATCACGAAGTCAATACATAAATATATATCTAAACTATATATATAAACTAAGTAACTGAAGCGTCACTTTCCAAGGGGGGGGGGGGGGGGAAGTCTCTATCTGGGCCATGACTATGAAACTTAAGTGTCATTTTGAGGAAAAAGAGATTCTCCATCTGACCAATGACTAAGAATTTTAAGCGGGAAAAGATGGCGTCTATTTAATGAAACAAAATATTAATCATACAGCAGAATTTAGGATCACGATGTGTATATTGCGTTGTATTTTGTTTGGGTTTTTATTGATTGGGGGGGGGGGAGATGACTCCTCCTCCTTTATCATTGAGAGAGTTTTTGGTGAATGAGAGCTTGGGGGGGAGGAGATTTGGAGCGCCGAGGCGTTAGGTTGCGTTCTTTAACGATTTTTTAAATGTTATATTTGTCTGGTGTATTCCTATCTCCTAAGAAGTCCTCCAGTGCTTTGAGTATCTACATTTCAAATTGATTTGGTGGGTAGAGATATGTCTGTGCTGATAGTGACAATTCTGTTTGAGTTAATTTGGTTTTGACTGTTGTGCGGTGCGTGCCAATGTTGAACTCATCGTGATAAAGCATTACTTACCTCTTGCTCTCCATATATATATACATATATGTCTGCCTAATGCTGTGGGTCGAAATAAGGCTGGTTTTGGTTTATATATATATATTTAGAAGACAATAGCCTAAACTGGTGCCTTCCAAATACATACTTATAAGACCTTAGGCTAAGCAATGCCTTTCAAATACATACTTATAAGATCTTAGGCTAAAATGCCTTCCAAATAAATATTTACAAGACATTAGCTAACCTGTTTCAGTTTACTCTTTGTTTCTCTTGCAGGTGCAACATGAAATCAACTAAACAGGGGAAAACTACGTATGCTGTAAAAGGTAATGTGCCTGAAATACTACTGTCTTCTTTCATTGATCAAAAGGGCTCCCTGGGATTCCAGAAGTTTAGCATATACTTGGTTGTTGGAGCGTGCCAAACTGGTTGCACGTTGATATTTGTGCTGTACTTTGGAAACAAGAAACAGTTGTCTTGCTTTTGCATTTTGCCTTGTACTTTCTATCTGTATAAAGTCTTATGTCTTGTGTACTTTCTATCTGTATAAAGTCTTATGTCTTGTGTACTTTCTATCTGTATAAAGTCTTATGTCTTGTGTACTTTCTATCTGTATAAAGTCTTATGTCTTGTGTACTTTCTATCTGTATAAAGTCTTATGTCTTGTGTACTTTCTATCTGTATAAAGTCTTATGTCTTGTGTACTTTCTATCTGTATAAAGTCTTATGTCTTGTGTACTTTCTATCTGTTTAAAGTCTTTCGCTTTCGTTCAAGTGCCTCCACTTCAGAATTGAATTCATTTTCTATCATGAGTATTTCCACACTCAGATCTGTTTTGATCAACACTTCAAATGGAATCGGGACCGGGTCTCTAGTATAAGATGTTATAAGAAAAGCAAGTGTCTGATGGTCTAAAGAACATGCAAGTTGAATATTCTTGCCAGGTGGTTTTAGGTGCGCATACTGAATACTTACCATGTGCGAGAAAACGACGTATACGTGTGTTTGGTGTCTTGAGAACACATCAAAAAATAGTCACGCCTATTTGTAGTAAGAACACATAAAGAGAGTATTTATACCTTGTAACACTGTCACATAATGGCTTATGTATCAAACACCCACCCTCCTATAAACATAGACTACAAGCAAGCCTACGTCTAGAATAATGACCCTTATTCCCAGGCTAGAGTAATACCGGAGTTACTACTCACTTTAATAGACCAATCTGAATGCAGCTCAACCTTGTGCATTGAATGTACTAGAAACTCACCTACTAATCATTAGTCAAATACCTGCTGACCATTGAGGCGACATGCATTTTAGTTCCCGACATTAATAAGCTATAATCATACTACTAAACCTTATTGCCAGTTACCAACACAGCAGGAAATCATCTGTATATATTACTGCTGCTGGTGTGTGGTTTTGCTAGAATAACTCAATATTACATATATAAATATATGCTCATTTAACCTTAACTATATTTTATATTTTGCTTACGATATTACAATGGATTATGACAATGTAAGTAAGAGTGTTCTGTCAGAGAACACATGTGGAGGAAATTTTAGCCATGTGTATTTTACTGGCAGATCGGCACTTTATCTTGGACAATGAATTTTGACAAGCGATGAGCATGCAAAGCAATGCCAGAGTGGAATGATGTGTGTGTCACAGACCAGTTCAGTGGACCAAGTGCATATCCACTACTACACGTCACTGGGACCCTAAACGTCACGTCCGGTGAATCCTAAAGTTAAGTGACTGTAAAATCAACAACAGTACAGCTTCAGTCAAGCTTAAATCGACTTTCAAATCAAATGTCAGTCACACTTCAAACAAAATTCATTCAAATTCAATCAACATCAATCAATCAGAGTACTTTTAGAGTTCACTCAGAGTCATTCAGCGTTCACTTATAAACTCACTTATTAATTTGCTCATACAGACAAATCAAATAACAGTGTCATAGGACTCAAAGAAACTTTCCTTTTGACACTACTTGGTTGTGATTATAATGATAACTATTTATAAACTCTAATTGTAACTGTTCACTTATTTCCTATATGTAACCCTGCTCTCATATTTCATTTACTGTTGAACACATTTATTATTGACACTTAGACCATTCATGTTGGTGTGACTCACTTCAGTTTTATTTGGAGTCTGTCACATATATTTAATTAATATAACTGGCTATATATAAAAAGGGGGGTGTAGAGCTATCATCTAGAATTATCACAATATTTCTCTACATTACGTACTTTCATCTTTCTAACACATGTGGCCAGCCAGAAAGTGTGCTTTTGGGGATTAGCCTAAGGTTACTTTGCTTTACATATTACCAAAATAGCACGAATAACAGAATTGTTATATTTTTATTCACCTGATTTTCATCGCCGCTAAATACCGCAGCCGACATACCTATTTATTTTATATGAAATATCGCGTCAAATACACTTAGAAAATATTTGTTATTCTGAATTCTATTTACAACATGTAAATCAGACGTATTGTTTCAAAAAGAAAGCTGATTACCAGATAGTTGCATTACATGTTGCTAAGTGTTGACATACTGTCCCCATCTTGAAACGCCAAACCACTTTCAATGGAAACGTTGTGCTCATTGGCTGTTGTAGAAAGGGCGTCACCCTCCCCAACCTAAGGCACTTGATATACATGGAAATGAAAAATGTCAATTCCTCATCATCTAAATACAAATTTGATGACCGTCAAGTGCTTATCTGTCTATCAAATAAATAATTGATATCTACGTCATCTCAGTGGCTTATTTATGACTTGGGGCCTATTTCAGACTTATCAGTCCTATCTGTCTATCAAATAAATAATACGTCATCTCAATTTCTTATTTATGACTTTGAACCTATATCAGACTTATCAGTCCTATCTGTCTATCAAATAAATTATTGATGTCTAGGTCATCTGAATGATTTATTTATGACTTTGTCGATTTAAGATTTTTCAATCCTTAACTGCTTTTAAATAAATGATTGATGCTTAAGTCATCTCAGTGGTATATTTTTGACTTGGGCCTACTTCAGATTGTCACGTCCTTAACTGTCCATCAAATAAATGACTGATATTTAGGTCATCTTAATGGTGTCGAGGCCTGTTTTGAGCTTGTCCAGTTCTCATCTTATCCATTGTCCGTCAAATAAATGATTGTTGCTTGATTCATCTCATGGATATGTTTATCAGTTAAGGCCTATTTCGAGATTGTCCAGGCCTCATCTTGTCCATTGTCCGTCAAATAAATTATTATTCCTTGATTCATCTCAGAGATATGTTTATCACTTAAGACCTATTTCGAAACTGTCCAGGCGTCATCTTATCCAATGTCCATCAAATAAATGATTGTTGCTTGATTCATCTCAGGGATATGTTTATCACTTAAAGACTATTTCGAGATTGTCCAGGCCTCATATGTCCATCAATTAACTGATTGTGTTTTTCTTCATCTCAATCATATATTTGATACAACTGTATACTGATTCGCGTTATTTTCGTAACTGATGAACGCAGGTATTGCTTTCCAATCGACGCTGTGCAGAGATTTTAGCGGTTCTGTGTCTGTTATTGAGGATACAGGTTCTTTCTTCAGCATTAACATTGGAGCTCATGAACTGGGACACAGGTACGGAATTGTTATGGCATAGTCATTACCATAATCAAACTTATCTCACAAACTTATTTTATAATACTGATACATAGTCATTATCATAATCAAACTTATCTCACAAAGTTATTTAATAATACTAATACATAGCCATTATATCATAATCAAATCTCACAAAGTTATTTTATAATACTGATACACAGTCATTATCATAATCAAACTTATCTCACAAAGTTATTTAATAATACTAATACATGGCCATTATATCATAATCAAACTTATCTCACAAAGTTATTTAATAATACTAATACATAGACATTATATCATAATCAAATCTCACAAAGTTATTTTATAATACTAATACATAGCCATTATATCATAATCAAATCTCACAAAGTTATTTTATAATACTGATACACAGTCATTATCATAATCAAACTTATCTCACAAAGTTATTTTATAATACTGATACATTTTCTTGAAGTGTATCTCATCAATGGCATGTTCCAATTGTCGTGTTTCCTGTTGTCGGTAGCCACATCGCCATATTTCAATATAGAGTTGCTCTTGGAGTCCAGTTTTTGTGGGAAGACTAGTAATCACGCGCTCTCACGCACAAACATATATAATGTAGCATTTGTTGTCAGCACATTAATAGTTTTCGTATCCAAACTAAACACATAAATGTAATTTTTCAATTCCAAATTATAGTAAAATTAGTAATCATCCTGAACTCCCCCCAAAATTAACGCAGTAATAGTTTTCAATCCCCAGTTAAATGTATTACAATTATAGTCTTCAATCCCCAGTTAAATTTATGACAATAATAATTAATCTTCAATCCCCAATTAAATTTATGACAGTAATAGTTTTCAATCCCCAGTTAAATTTATGACAATACTAGTCTTAAATACTCAGTTAAATTTATTACATTAATATCATCAATCCCAGCCAAATTAATAACAGTAATAATTTTCAATCCCCAGATAAATTTATCACAATAATACTTTCAATGCCAGATAAATTTACTACAATACTGGTTTCAATCCCAAGCTAAAATTTACTACAATAATAGTTTCAATCCCCAGCTAAAATTTACTACAATAATAGTTTCAATCCCCAGCTAAATTTACTACACTAATGGTTTTAATCCCATGCTAACTTTACTACAATAATGGTTTCAATCCCCAGCTAAATTTACTCAATAATAGTTTCAATCCCCAACTAAATTTACTACAATAATGGTTTTAATCCCATGCTAAATTTACTGCTTAAGTTTCAATCCCCAGCTTAAATTTACTACAATAATTGTTTTAATCCCATGATAAATTTACTGCTTAATAGTTTCAATCACCAGCTAAATTTACTATAATAATGGTTTTAATCCCCATGCTAAATTTACTGCTTAATAGTTTCAATCACCAGCTAAATTTACTACAATAATGGTTTTAATCCCATGCAATTTACTACAATAATGGTTTTAATCCCATGCAATTTACTACAATAATGGTTTTAATCCCATGCAATTTACTACAATAATGGTTTTAATCCCATGCAATTTACTACAATAATGGTTTTAATCCCATGCTAAATTTACTACAATAATGGTTTTAATCCCATGCTAAATTTACTGCTGCTTAATAATTTCTATCCCCACTGGACACTCATTAACCATTTAGAGACATATACGTGCCGCTAATGACGTAGGCAATGTGGGAACATATTAAGTTTTACTCTAGATTCGGACACTTTCTCATTCCCATTGGAAAATGGGGTAGTTGTAAGACAAGTGATTTAATTTTGTTAATCACTTAAAGTTATTACCTTTGTCGCGTGATGTTTACAGCACTCCTTGACCCATGGGTCAAGGTCTCCTTCCATGCCTACTCATTCATAGATAGAAACACACTACTGCTTATCCCACATGAGGCTGAAATGCAAGTATCCATGTATGGGTGTATCTTATGGTGTTAACTTCACCAAATCTTACTAGTACTCCCCCCCCCCCCGTCAACTCTCCTTTCCACTCCCACAATAATCAATGATCTTGACCTAATTCCTCTATCGCGTGTAGTGTAGGCGGGCTCGGCTGATTGCACAGCAAGCCACATGAAGGTGAACGGTAACCAGTATATTACAAACTATTGTTTATCAAAGAAGCAAAGAGCATAATTTGTCACAAGGTCCAACTATTACAGATAGGCATTAAACATATTATTTGAAGAGATAAACATAAGCATATTGTTGAAGAGATAAATGCAAACAGAAAAGTTATACGTAAACATATTATTGAAGAGATAAAACATATTATTGAAGAGACAAACATAAACCTATTATTGAAGAGACTGATGTAAACAAAGTATTTGAAGAAATAAACTAAGCGTATTACTTTTCACGAGAGAAATGGAAGCCTTTTACTGAAGAGATAGACGTAAAACATATTATTGTGAGATATGATAAATGTTATGGATCAAGTGCCTTTAACACAAATATCTCATGATTAAGTTATAAAATACGAAATTTAAAATGGAATTATTTTGCTATGCAGTTATTAATTGCGAATACTATGGGGGTGGGGGATAAGTATCATTTGTGTGTGACGGTTAAAAGTTCGCAATACATACTCAGAATGTCTTTGTCAGGATTAACATCTTGTAAGGGCAAATTACAGCCAATACATTTTTTTAAATTTTATATTCCTTTTTCATTCTTCTATAAAACTTTATTAACATTGTGTTCAAATAATTAGTAGTTGAATGTCATCTTAACCATGTCTGGTCTTTCAAACCTCACGTGTAATGTAAGGGGATTAACTCTAGAGTCAGGAAGCTTGTAGGCTTGACAAATTATGTGTAGAGGGAAGGAGATAAAGTTTGATGATGAGAGTGGTAAACTCAACTGGACACTCGATAACCATTCAGAGACATAAGTATATCGCTATGACGTAGGCAAAGTGGAAACATAAACCAATGGTAAATTACTGCCTGCATATCACCACTCATGCCTCACCAAGCCAAAGCGAGAGACAGACAGACATAGATAGACAGTCAGATAGATAGGTAAATAGATAGATAGACAGATAGATAGATAGATAGACAGACAGACAGACAGACAGCTAGATAGATAGATAGATAGATAGATAGATAGATAGATAGATAGATAGATAGATAGATAGATAGATAGATAGATAGATAGATAGATAGATAGATAGATAGATAGATAGATAGATAGATAGATAGATAGATAGATAGATAGATAGATAGATAGATAGATAGATAGATAGATAGATACTAATGGCATTTACCACAGATCTTTATTGTGATTTGTACCTGGTCGTTGTCTTTTAATAACAAAATACTGTATTTTTGCACGTGCAGCCTGTCTGCAGAACATGATGGCACAGAAAACACGTGCAGGCCACAGGACACTTATATCATGGACTATGGAGGGACAACTTTTACGCAAGCATCCTCCGCCAACCGTTGGCGTTTTTCCCCTTGCAGTGTCAAGTATTTCCACACTTACCTCACGAATCTCGTCCAGTCTGAGTACGTACCTATTTACTTGGTAATAGTTTAAATCATTTCCTTGATACTTGTGACCACTATCCTGCAAATTTGATACTAGCTGCTGACAAGTTTTCCTATTGCAAATTTTGATTTTCAGTCACTTTCCTCATTACGAGCACAAGCTGCCAGTTTTATATTTTTTATTACAAATACTAGACGTTAGTTTCTCAATAATTGATTACGGGCTCTAGGCGTTAGGATTGTACATAATTGATTACGGGCTCTAGGCGTTAGGATTGTACATTATTGATTACGGGCTCTAGGCTTTAGGATTGTACATAATTGATTACGGGCTCTAGGCTTTAGGATTGTACATTATTGATTACGGGCTCTAGGCTTTAGGATTGTACATAATTGATTACGGGCTTTAGGCTTTAGGATTGTAGTTTATTGATTACGGGTTCTAGGCTTTAGGACCGTACATTATTGATTACGGGTTTTAGGCGTTAGGATTGTAGTTTATTGATTACGGGTTTTAGGCTTTATGATCGTACATTATTGATTACGGGTTTTAGGCGTTAGGATTGTATATTATTGATTACGGGTTTTAGGCTTTAAGATTGTACATTATTGATTACGGCTCTAGGCGTTAGGATTGTACATTATTGATTTCGAGTGCTATGAGTCAGGTTTTGTTAACTGTTACATTACTAGGACTATCAAGATCATGAAATACTAGCTATGAGTCAGGTTTTGTTAACTGTTACATTACTAGGACTATTAAGATCATGAAATACTAGCTATGAGTCAGGTTTTGTTAACTGTTACATTACTAGGACTATCAAGATCATGAAATACTAGCTATGAGTCAGGTTTTGTTAACTGTTACATTACTAGGACTATCAAGATCATGAAAGTTTGATTCTGAATACTAGCCGCTAACTTTACTGATGTATGATTACGAGTACTAGCCGTCGTAATTGGAAACCGTTAAATTACTAGTACTTAAAGCAAAGTTCAGAATTGTTTGATTACAAGGACTAGCCATCAAGTTCTTGACCATAAAATTCTAAGTACTAGCTATCAAAGTTCATAACTAAAGATTAACTAGCCCTCAAAGGTGGAATGACATAATCAAATTTTGGAGCTCTGAAAATAATTCTGACTGCAGTGTTGTGGACCTTGAAAGTTTTCTACGCCAGGCAAAGTTACATTTAAAAATCATTGACTGTGTTATTGGCACACTGGACAGATGACAAACAAGATTCAATAAACAATCTCTTTCTTCGCGTGCCAGTTTCGGTACAGGTTTTTCCCCATAATTTCCTTCCTCACAGGAACCGCAATAGACTTTTCATCATTGTATGTTCTCGGTCTGGGTTCCACTCCTGTGAGGACTTCCTTTCCTCACTCTATTTTGAGGAGGGGCATTCTATTTGTTGCAGTGCGTGTGACGGTGGTTAGTTTGTGATGGTACTGGTGGTGGTTGATTTCAGTATAGTTAATTTTCTTATTCGAGAATTGATCATTTGAAAAAATTAAAACTTGTGCAAATACTTAAATAAACGTTACAGAACAAGAATGAAAGTAAATCATGAATCTGTTATCAATTTGGTAATAACGATAGTGTTCCAGGATTAATCTAATTAATTTAATTCAGACTCCTCTGATAATGTGAATTGTCAATTTCTTCGGCAGAAAAAGTCGCAGTTGCTTGTATCTCGCACTTCCTATTGCTGTCGGAATACCTAACGTGACGTCACTGTTAGCTGGGCAAGTATACCCGCCTGACGAGCAATGCCGTCAAACTTTCGGTCCTAAATCAAGTGTGTGTCAGGTAAAAAATAAAGAACAGTGTTGTTATATATTAGTTTGTTTATCTTGCTTGATTCTTTGGTATCCGTTTGATTTGCTTTGGATGAGATAGGTTAGTGGAGTTGAAGCAAGACATTCCCTATAAATTTAGGAAAAAATAATGCATTTGGGTTTATTTTCCTGTAAACCTCTTGCAGCTGACCACATGGGCTGACACTTATCCTCATCCTTTGATGACCGAGAACTGCTGTGCGCTAGGGATTTAACCACAAGAGGCTCCCTCCGGGATATCAAAATATTAACGTTAAAGTTGCAATCCCAAAAAGACCAGTCAAATACAGTTTAGAAAGAGTAGTGTATGCAATTTGGCGTCGCCTCTTTAATAATGTATGATGTATAAACTTAGTGGCAAATCAAAACAGCTTTAGTTCCTTTTTAGTTCGCTTACTCAAACAAAATCACTGATCTGAACAGTAACGAACAAAGCTATTTAGAATTCAGTAATTTCATTATATGTCTACGGTAGACTGGCACTCAGGATAATGTGCGTGCACGTGTATTTGTACGTCTGTATGTGTATATATGTGTGTGTGTGTGTGTGTGTACATATGCGCGCGTGCGTGCCTATGTGTGCGTGTTGTGCGTGCGTGCGTGCGTGTGTGTGTGTTGTGTGTGTGTTGTACGTGCGTGTGTGTGTGTGTGTGTGTGTGTGTGTGTGTGTGTGTGTGTGTGTGTGACTATCATCAGAATAACAGCATAATTTGTTTTGTCTGTCAAATCGTACAACATTATATCAGTCACAAAAAGTATTATTTAATTTCAAAAACAGACCACACAACATCGATGTAAAGATAATCTACAATATGACACCTGAATACAAAATGTGAAATGTATTTAGCATTAATCACAATGCAAAATAATAACATCCTTAGAAAAACTAGCAGAGTTCACGAAAAAGGGAAAAAAGGCAGTTAAATTTTAACTTTTCTTGATTAACAGCAGTAAAAACATTGATGTAATCGCTACTCTTTCTGCTTGATTTCCTTGTAAATAGGTCATGGACATGTTTGTGTTATATTTAAGCAAATTGTTATTTTATACACATATTACAAGCTCACATGTTTCAAACTTTAAAAAATGATTATCTCCGAAGTACGAAATTGTGACCTTCCTGTTTTTTCCCGTGTGGTCTTCAAATCCTTTCTGCACAAAATGTTCATGCAGTGAGTCCTCTCTCTACAATCAAAATTTAAGGAAAATAACCTCCACCGACTTGCGTTAATGTTGTACTTAACGTGAGGTCACGGCATCTCCTTTAAACAGAGCTAAATTATAAACGATAATAGCAAGAAAAATATACTACTCTTGTATATATATATGGAGAGAGAGAGAGAGAGAGAGAGAGAGAGAGAGAGAGAGAGAGAGAGAGTTCAAATAATGAAAAGTGACAAATATAAGATAATAGCAAAAATATTCGCACTATGTATCCAAAGTACACAGTATAGCATTCGTAAGGATGCTATGTATCTACAGCATACTTGGGGTGAGTTCATAAGGACATTATGTATCCAAAGCACGCTGGGGCTGAGCGAAGTACACTTGGATTGCACTTGTTTCAGCTCATCAAGGTCAGAAGAGCCCCAGTGCTGTAAGTAGGGGCTGGACAGCGGTTTGAAAACTGCTGCACATTGCTGGAAAAAAAATGAGGCAGTCTGAAGTAATTCCACTCAAAACGACGCCTGACTCTAGCAGCCATTCTGCTCATGTCGTGCATACCTGAATTAATTTCCTTATATGCTTCCTCTCAACTGATTTTGTCCTGAACAGAGAGCGGAAGTCTGAGACTAGGTGTTGTGGCTGATGATTCACGTGCTTCTTGCATCTCCTTTTTTTTCTTTTGGACTAATGCCAAAACTTGTGTGCTTGATCTTCCCTACAAATGCACACCACATGTTTCGTCTGCTCAATGTATGGCATCTCATTTTGATGGCTATATGGCTGGTGATTTAGATTTATTTACGTTTTGATATCCCATCAGTCACTATTCATATAGCACACAAACAAAATGTTTTAATTGAAGGAGAGAGAGAGATAGATAGACAGACAGACAGACAGGCAGATATATAGATAGACAGACAGACAGACGGACGGATGGATGGATAGATAGATAGATAAACAGACAGACAGACAGGTAGATAGATAGATAGATAGATAGATAGAAAGATAGACGGACGGACGGACGGATGGATAGATGAATAGAAGGAGGGATGCATGCATAGATAGGTAGGTATAAGATAGATAGATAGATATGTAGATAGATAGATAGATATGTAGATAGATAGATAGATAGATATGTAGATAGATAGATAGATATGTAGATAGATAGATAGATAAATTGATTAACGATCTAATGTTCGGTATTATTTTTATATGCGTATGTGTGTGTACGTCTGTATTCTTGCAAATTACTTTATCACTGTCTTGTTTATTCTTGGGATGCATTTGGTCACCATTTTTTTTACAGTAATAAAATGCGTTTTACAAGCAGAAATGCATGCAAATATCATATACTCATTTTTAATTGCCTGTATTTCGTGGTATGGAGGCAATTATCATTATCAACACTTTCCTCCACACAGAAGTTCTTACACAGAGCATTATGTGCTACTTTATCTTGTCTCTTAGACTAACAAAGCTTCTTGTACAAAATGCTCCTTGCTTTTAATTTGGTTTACAGACTAAAACGATTACTTCCTTAATCTGCGAGTATTTGTATTGCCAACATCCGACGAACATCAATTCTTGTTTTGAGATTACGGCAGCTCCAGGGACAACTTGCGGAGATAATAAGGTACTGACGTCACAGGTCAGACTTATGACGTATGTGTTTGAAGTGGAGAGGCTGGTTGTTTATGAAATAGAGCTTCTTACACAGAGCCACAAATGAGATTAATAGTCAGTGTCTGGTTTATTTCAATAGATGTATTTCTCTTTTACTATCTCAAGTGTGAGTCAAATTTCGTAGATCTCTCTGTTTCAATACCTGCTCACTTTTCAGTTGCGTTTATGTTATTAATTTATTTATTTGATTCATTATTTACTGTATTTATTTATGTTTAGGATTTAAGTTATTTGTTATTTATTTTTATTAATTACGGGAAAAGATACTTACTTCAACTGTATTTATAGAACTTATAAACCAAAGATACTTTTTCTTTAAACTATCAGTCTCCACAAATTTATAGAACTTATAACACAAAGATACTTTTTCTTTATACTATCAGTCTCCACAAATTTATAGAACTTATAACACAAAGATACTTTTTCTTTAAACTATCAGTCTCCACAAATTTTTTCCCATTATGTCAAAACTCTTTTAGTTTTATTTTTTTATTCAATTCAAAAATATATGAGAAATTGTGGTAGGTTTCAAATATAATAATTTATATCAAATATACTTTATTATATTAAAAGGTTTTATGCTCCTTTTAACCAGCACAATCACACCTACACGTGCATGCATATGTCCACATATATATTACAGACAAATTCACACATTTTATACAAATATACATACCTACAGATACATATCTTCTTATAATGCGCAAGTACGTACATATGCGAGATATGCAATCACAGATATATTCACTCATGTCTTTGTGTGTGTGTATATCTATCTGTCTATATCTATATATAGCCATAAAAAAATCTGGCTTCGTCCTCGACAATTGTATATTTTACACATTAGTGTTAAGGGAGGCAATCGTATATTTTACACATTCGGTTCACGGGAGGCAATCGTATATTTTACACATTAGCACCTTGTACATCAAAATTAAAACTGAATTCTTTCCGTACCCTTATTATGAGAATATGCCTATTATATATTCCTTTGTATTTACTACTGACTGGAAGGTTAAGCTGAGGCTTTAATAATGACACTATTTTATTAAATATATGTGTACTGTATTATTTAAAGTTATATTATACACTTAATGTACACTTTTGAAACAATACTAAAACTTTACAAATAAGGAGTCTTCGGTACCCCCAGCCCACCGACGGAGGTTGAGGGTGTGCGCTAAACTAGGTGCGACCTGTTTCACCCCTTTCCGCCAGCTCTCCCGCCCTCCACCTCGGAACGCAATGTAAGGCTGTGGGGTCCCACTGGGGCACTCCAGATCAGATAATGAGATGATCAACACAAATTCCAGTTGTGAAGTTACACTGCTGTCGATCCCGAACCCCCCCCCCCAAAAAAAAAAAAAAAAAGAAAAGAAAACTTTACAATACCCTTCTACAGAGGAGGGGTTGAGGGGGGTGTAAACTGGTACGACCTTTTTCACCCCTTTCCGCTAGCCCTCCCGCCTTTCACCTCGGAACGCAATGTCAGTCTGCGGGGTCCCACTGGGGCACTTCAGGTCAGAGAACGTCTGATGACGAAATGATCAATGCAAGCTCCAGTGGTGACGTAGGACTGCTATGGAAGAACAATTTCGAGAAATGATGCAATCACAATTTCCATATACGGTACTCTGACTGGCCAGTGCTTTTTTGTTGTAGTGCTGATTGGTCAATGCATTTCAGGCTATTTAACTGAACGCTGATTGCAGTTCTTTTATTTAGTCTTGAAAGGCAGTACTAAATCTGTCAAATACTTCAATACTTCTAATTCAGGTTAAAGTGAAATATTACATACAACATGTATATGTAGTTTATCTAGTGAGAGCAGTCTTAAAACTGATACATTTTAATGTTACCTCTTCATTCGTTCATTGAGCAGTCATTTTAGACTGGTTTTTAGTTTTCAGTTGTTGTAACCGATTATTTTTAAAGCATGTTCATCACGTATTTCTAGTTTGTTTGTTTTTTTAACCAGGTTTGCGAGAACGGAAGATGTGTGGAAGTTGGTTATCCCCCTTTAAAAGTAAAAGGTATGTGTAAAATATGTCAGTTAACGAAAAGGAGAAATAATTGTATGGAATTACTAATACCAAGTAACTAAGTAACCAAGTAACGCTAACGCTGTTAAAGCAAGACGGAATCAATAAGCATACACTGATTCATTCATTCATTCTTTCTTTCTTTCATTCATTAGACACCTTCCAAGCGATCGATGAAAGGAACACAACTTTCAGTCTCTCCTGAGACAGGAGCTGTTAATTTAGCCTGATCGCATTACCTAAATATTAAAATATTTAATTCAAACAATACAAGACGTACTGTTATAAAAGCTAAAAGGCACCTACACGTTAAGTTTAATCATTAAAAGTTACAAAAAAAGGCAGACCGGATATTTTCCATTCGAAGCCCAATGTGGGGCATACGGAAGTAATTAAAATAAATTATCTAAACTTGTAGATTTGACCCTGACCTCCAGTAGTGAAAAAAAAACCCCAGAAAGTATCAATGAAAGGCGGAAGTAAAACCAGTCCAATTTAGCCACGGTTGATATTAGCAGTAGCATACTTCTGCATGCATGGGTAGGCATGTGAAAAGTACCTTGACTCGCGTGTCATAGGCATCACGTGACAAAGGTGATGACGCAGATCAAAGAACTAATTTGAATCACTTTCTTCAGAGATACCCTATGCCTAGGAAGATTATGTGATTCAACAAATATAAAAATATGTGCATGTGTAAGTCATATACACTCTGTTAAAAAAAAAAAAAACGGGCGCATGACCCTCTGTAAGAGAATTCAGGAATCATTGATACATTGTTTATTTCACCCTTTGTTTTAGTAGAAAATACAGGGTTCTTCTTCTTTCTTCTTTCATTTTGTTGGGTGGTTCGTCATTGCTTCCTCACTTGATTCACGACTCAGGTTTGGTCCGTGCATGGCAATTCTTTATCCAGTCTCCAGGTCTGAAGTTTCTTTGGTTTGGAACAGCATGAGAGGAGAATCTTCGCGACGTTGACGATCGCTAGTGTGTGTGGCATGAAGCAAAGTCAGAGAGGGGTTTAAAAAGTGTTACCCTGAACATTAGTGTCACGGAGTGTGTGTACAATTTAAAGTAGTGCTTCAAGAGAAACTGTTGCTTCGGGAGAAAGAAACCTATAGAATAGATTAATGATAAACTTTTAGGAGAATTAACATATAGAACGATGGACTTGTAAAGCAAGCTAGATCTCTCTGAGATAGCTAGAATGGTGATTTTTTTATTTGTAATTGACATAATTTTGATTTGCTTATTATCTATTTTCTTTTATAAATTCTTTTATTAATATTTCACTCATTTTCGTGTTATTTCTTGTCCTCTTCACTTAATGTAAAATGTATATTGTAACGTACGAATTGTCTCTCTTTTGTTCTATATTAAGTGAGGGATACTCGTTGAGTCACCGGAAGTGTCACTCTAATGTCGGGTTGTCCTAGAATTTAATTAATTTACGGGAGACCGACAGTCACTCATAAGCACTCATTTTCGAAATATTTGTAACTGTACTCGTTTACTTAATCGCATGCAATCCAGGACAATTAGGCCTCCATGCGCATGTCTTTCTAACCCGGAAGTTAGGAGGTCAACCGACCCACAGTTGCACGTACCACTTGCTGCTCGCTGTTATTAGAGTTAGGGACTTAACCTATCAACTTAATGTTGTTCTGCTTGAGGAGCTGACACTGTGGAGTGCCAGATGGCTTTGAGAGAATATCAGCATCACTGTTCTGCAATGTTCAAAAGGAACACAAGGTACCGACAGTAATAAGGTGAAAAACAAACTTGTGACTTTGTTATACAAAGTGCATGAAAGACTATTGAGGCAGTGACTAAACCAGGTTATGTACAAACTATTATCACTTATCTCTAATAACTTCATTTCCGTTCTCTGTTAAGAACTGTGATGTAATTAGTATTGACACTGATCTGTTGAATTATGTGTTAGGATATAAAACTGTATAGCTAATGGAATTATTCGAATGTGGTTTTATGGAAATATTGATGTCAAGTAATGTTCTTTTATTATATTTTTATATGTGTGTTTGATTGTTGATGTCATAAACTTATTCTTAAATTTATTGACCTACTTACACATATTGATAACCTTATGTCAGAGAAGAAAGTGGGTAGGTGTGGCTCGCTAAATATGGTTTAAAAGATGGATTTATCTTCTCCTTTGGAAAAAAAAAAGGTTTTTACCTACAGAAATACTGTTTGACATTAAATGTTTGTCTTTAATGTTGTGGAAGAAAGAAAACGTTTACAGTGCCCGCATATCCACCAAGTGAGGGAGACGAGTGGTGCCTGCCTGAAAATTAATAACAGCATAAATTAAGATTCTCATCACTTATAATTAATTATGGATGATTAATTAATGATATTAATAATAATAATAACCATTACCTAGGTGGCGTTGGCATCACACCTATTATACAGAATGACTAAGTTCAAGAAAATCTTCATATATCATGATTATACTAAAATACCTTTGCTAAGCGCCTAAAACAATGATAGCGCATGTGCAATTTAACCTCAAGTGTTGTGCTATTCATTACGAACGACACACGACGAATTTTTTTTATTTCACCGTTATTGGAAATCAGGGCAAAAATTTTCAATTTCAAGGTGATGTTTATTGTATTTTACTTTATTTTATTCTGAAGACAGTTGCCTCTCTGGGGATCACCCAGGGGTGCATGACGAGCTGAAAGGGCAAAATTGTAGCAGCTTTATCGCTTCTTCCCCGGCCGCCTGTTATCGGACCAACATCTTTAACCTATGCTGCAGAACGTGTTCTGAATATTCAACAAGTGCGAAAGGTCAGAGTTGCTCGTGCCTCTTGTTTTCTTGACTCCTTGTTGTGGGTGCTTTGTGGTTCTTGCTGCCGGTGATGGTAGAGTTATTTCCCTTGCTCTCCTATCAAACGTTCCCTATAACTGTTTTCTCTCCTGCGTGTAATGTTTTGCGCAGAGCGCAGTGTGTTGTTTTCTGCACGTGTCAAGTATATATATTTTACAATCGTATGCAGATGTTTGGAGTTTTAGTACACATTTCAATATCGCATGCAGATATCTAGAGTTAGAGTACACATTTAATAACCACCGTGTGAAGATGTTTGGTGTTATATTACAAAGTTTAGAATCGTATTACATGCGACCGCGAAAGCCGAAAGCGCCCCCTACATGACTAACCTGAGTTGTCTAGAGTTATAATACAAATTTTAGGATCGTGTTTAGATTTAATAGCATTTTAGAACCATATATAGATGTCTAGAGCTATAGCACACATATTAGAACCATATATAGATGTCTAGAGATATAGAACACATATTAGAACCATATATAGATGTCTAGAGCTATAGAACACATATTAGAACCATATATAGATGTCTAGAGCTATAGAACACATATTAGAACCATATATAGATGTCTAGAGCTATAGAACACATATTAGAACCATATATAGAGGTCTAGAGCTATAGAACACATATTAGAACCATATATAGATGTCTAGAGCTATAGCACACATATTAGAACCATTTATAGATGTCTAGAGCTATAGCACACATATTAGAACCATTTATAGATGTCTAGAGCTATAGCACACATATTAGAACCATATAAAGATATCTAGAGCTATAGCACACATATTAGAACCATTTATAGATGTCTAGAGCTATAGCACACATATTAGAACCATTTATAGATGTCTAGAGCTATAGCACACATATTAGAACCATTTATAGATGTCTAGAGCTATAGCACACATATTAGAACCATATAAAGATATCTAGAGCTATAGCACACATATTAGAACCATTTATAGATGTCTAGAGCTATAGCACACATATTAGAACCGTGTTAGGGTGACTACAACTATCTCCCTTTTTGGTCTTTTGTTAGAAATCTCGCTTACTTAATGATTTTGCATGCGCAACGTCCTGATGTACTTATTGCATGTGTCCAGTTGTTCAGTCAAGTCTGCCTGATCGTACTGACATGCCGTTGGCTGACTTGTCATGTCAAGCAGCGTGTAATTCACGCAGGATGTCATTCAGTGAACTTCATAATAATGCATTGTCATTTTGCATTTAGCACCTCGAGCCGTCGGCACAAAGGGCAATACAGGAGTCAGAGATTTAACATAATATCCACACACACACACACACACACACACACACACACACACACACACACACACACACACACACACACATACATACACACATACACAGAGTACTTTTCAAAGAAAAAAATGTGCACGCAGTGCAGTGTATGTTCGCTGAAATGACATTGTGTTGTTGTTTTTTTCACAAAGTACTTTTCAAATATATTTCTGTATTTCTAGAATATTGCGTTCTACAGTAGTATGTATCCAGTCATATGTATCTAGAGTAATGTAAATTTCGTGTTCATTGAGTTAATTTTTTTGTGTATAATAAGCCTTTATAGATAGGAATGTGTACCTATTGTTGTGTATGTTCAATTATTTATCCAATTGATTTGTGTAATAACTGTCCATATAAAGTAACGTGCATCTAGTGTTGTGTATAGTCAGTGATTTAAATTAATGTTTTTACATAATGTCAATCTAATGTTATGCGTATTCAATGATTTAAGATAATTCTTCGCAAAATAAGCTTTCATATTTAGTTATGTGCATTTAGTGTTTTATATATATATTCAGTGAGTTAACATAATGATTTGCATAATAAGCTTTTTATATAATGTGCGACTAAAATAATTCTTGCATTACTAAGGTTTCCATAGAAACTAATGTACATCTAGCGTAATAAATATTCAGTTAGTTATCAGAATGATTTTTTTCATGATGTCCTTTTCACATAGATAGTATTATCAAGTGCAAGATATTCAATGAGTTACTTTAATAGTGCTTCATGGTGTCCTTTTCAAGTGCTATATATTCAGTCAGTTACTTTAATGGTGCTTCATGGTGTCGTTTTCAAGTGCTATATATTCAGTCACTTACTTTAATGGTGCTTCATGGTGTCCTTTTCAAGTGCTATATATTCAGTCACTTACTTTAATGGCGTTTTCTGATATTCTTTTCACTTGCAATGAAATCAATTAGTTACTGTAGCGGTGTTTTATGATGTCCTTTTCAAGTGCTATGTATTTAATGAGTTACTTTAGAGGTGTTTCATAATGTCCGTTTTCAAGTGCTATGTATTTAATGAGTTACTTTAGAGGTGTTTCATAATGTCCGTTTTCAAGTGCTATGTATTCAATGAATTACTTTAGAGGTGTTTCATAATGTCCTTTTCAAGTGCTATATATTTAATGAGTTACTTTAATGATGTTTCTAGGTCTTTTTTAATTGCAATTTATTTAGTGAGTTACTGTAGCGGTGTTTCATGATGTCCTTTTCAAGTGCAATGTATTCAGTGAGTTACTGTAGCGGTGTTTCAGGATGTCCTTTTCAAGTGCAATGTATTCAGTGAGTTACTGTAACGGTGTTTCACGATGTTCTTTTCAAGTGCAATGTATTCAGTGAGTTACTGTAACGGTGTTTCGTTGTACGCTTTTCTAGAAAAAAAAGGGAGAAGTAAGTGAATAATATGATTGATTGAAAACGAAGCTCTCATGAGAATGAGCATTATCCGTGACTAAAGAAATAAGTAAATCTTATTCTTTAAACTATATTTTACAAATGCTGTACATATGACCTAGTGAGCATCATAATAAAATCAGGAACTGCCCCAGGTTTATCAATGCCCTGTGCGAGATATTTTGTTGCACCCAAAGACTTTTCTAAAGTGCTTAGAAATTAGATTCTTTTAAATATTTTGGCGCCTTTTTCAAGTGGGGGGGGAGGTCACCGCTCGATTATGCCATAAAGCCTGCCCTAAATGTAATATACCTGACACGTCAGAGAGTTTGTAAGAAGTGCAGGAAATAAATAACAGAGATTTCTATATTACAAATGTCGACACAGAAGTTTGTACACACACTGACTATGGTTTTCGTCTGTCTCAGATTGCCCTTTAGAAGTGTGTACACACACTGACTGTGGTTTTCGTCTGTCTCAGATTGCCCTTTAGAAGTTTGTACACACACTGACTATGGTTTTCGTCTGTCTCAGATTGCCTTTTTGGAGACCGAAACCCTATTGTCTGCGATGGTATTAAACCGACAGGCTCCTCGTGTAAAGCTCTGAATTACGACTGCTGCAGCACGTGTTCTGAGGCCGTCCGCAGCGGATGTGAAATAGACTCGGTTGTCCTGTCTCGGCAGCTGGCCATTTACCTTTCCGCCATGTTCCTTCTCGTGAAGCTAATGACTGTTTTCTAAGCTCTGGCTTTTCTGACTGCTATCTGCAGCTTCACTTCTTTGAGAACGACAACGAAAAGACAAATAACTGCAGCTTGTGAAAAGGAACAGCAGGAACGAACGACAGCAAAAAGACAAATAACTGCAGCTTGTGAAAAAGGAACAGCAGGAATATCGTGACCGACTTAGTCCGTGCTCATAATAATGGGCTATTTCTTATGTGCGTCTTTACCAGAAAGAATTATATGTATGGTCTTAATTCTTCCCTCATTACCATATAAATACATCGTAACGAAGTGAAAACTAGATTAGAAATACCGTAAATAGTGTGCAAGATCAAAAACTTCAACATCGGTCGAACAAGTGTCAGTGGTGGTGAAATGCGTATTGAAAATGCTAAGCAGTTACTGCTTTATCTGTTTGTTTGTTTGTTTCTTGTTTATTTGTGGTGCGAGGTGGATGGTGTTCTTTTTCTTTTCTTCTTCTGTTCTAGTGTTTGTTGTTATTTCTTTGAGAGGTTTTAATGTCAGATCATATTCAACACTGTAATCATACCTGAACGAAATAGCGCTTCATATTTTCATGTATTGGTAATCTCCCTTTCCTCCAGTAATGTCCCATCAATTCAGACTGTGAAGTCTAGTACATCATGAGGAGGTGACAGAGAGAGAGAATTGTAGATGTTTGTGAAATTTGTGAAATCAACGTTTACAATGCACTTCGTCCTGACGTGCGCATGTTTTTGATTCTATTGTTTTGTCAGTAGGTGTTGCGATTGTGTTTATTAACTGCTGGGTATATTTGCAGCCTAGGTTACTGTATGTCGCATTGCCGGTAACAGGTCCCAATTTACATAATCTCTTAAGAAACATAAATTTTAAGTACAATCACAATCTGGATATTCTGAAGTACGCTAGATTTTAAATACTTTTACATTCTAGAAAGATACGTAAATTCCAGACTTTCTTGGTAATATACGCCAAGGAAATTGGCTGTTGAAGATAAGAAGAAAAAATCTATTTTTAATTTAGTTGAAGACAGAAAAAATATTAAAACTATTTTTTCCTCTTTTGTTGGATGGATGGATGGATGGAGGGGATTCAATGATCCAAGAAATTTGGGTAAAATCTGCAATGCGGTGTATTAGTAAATACATTTTAGCTGTCTGTTTTTGTTTTTAACTTATAATTATTTTTTATTGACTTAATAAACAGAAAATGATTATCAGCAAACGCAAGTGGACGTCAGTGAAAATTTTCTTTCTGTAACGCCTGCGTGTGTTCAGATGTCCATGAAAATTGCAGGAAGCGTGGGCGAGAAATTCACTATATTTAAATGACTAATAAGTAAGTTGGCTGAGTAAGATAGGCAGGGCCAAAAACCAACATTCTTCGTGATGAACCATCTGAAAGCAAGTTGAACTGAGAGACAGATCTTGAAAGCAGGAGTCGTTTTCAGACTAAGAGAAGCCAAGAGAGCTGGTCTTAGAACCGTGTCTGGAAGGTAAACTGAGCGTCAGCGATAGAGTGAAACTTATTTAAATTTTCTTTTCATTGACTTTGTATCAAAATTAACACACCGCCTCGCATTCTTATATTTTTATATGTATTTAATTAGTACTATGCTTATTACCTTACCTACAGAATTTCCTAGTTGTGCGTGTGTGAGAATATGCTTGTTATTGTTGTGTAATGTACATGTGCGTGTGTGAGAATATGCTTGTTATTGTTGTGTAATGTACATGTGCGTGTGTGAGAATATGCTTGTTATTGTTATGTAATGTACATGTGCGTGTGTCAGAACATGCTTATTATTGGTGTATACTCTGCATGTGTGTGTGTGTGTGTGTGTGTGTGTGTGTGTGTGTGTGTGTGTGTGTGTGTGTGTGTGTGAATTCGCTCGTTATTGTGTACTGCGCGTGTCTGCGTTAATTCGCTTGTTATTGTTGTGTACGGTGCGTGCGTGTGTAAATCCGCTTATTAGTGTTGTGAATTAAGTGTGTGTGTGTGTGTGTGTGTGTGTGTGTGTGTGTGTGTGTGTGTGTGTGTGTGTGTGTGTGTGTGTGTGTGTGTGTGAGTGAGTGAGATAGAGAGAGAGAATCCGTTTATTCTTGTTGTGAATTATGTGTGGTTGGGTGTGAATTTGTTTGTTTTTGTTGTGTACTGAGCTAATTGCATGAATATAGATCAGCCAGATATAATAGGTCACTCTAATAGCGAGTTAATGAATAATAACAATTTATATTTTCATATATGTGCAGCATATTTCTTTTTTATTTCCGGTGGAAAATACTCGGTCTTTGTCTTCACAAGAGCCGCACACCGCGATGTCTCATATATATGTGTGAGACAATAACTTTCATATATATATGTGAGACAATAACTTTCATATATATATATGTGAGACAATAACTTTCATATATATATATGAGACAATAACTTTCATATATATATATATGAGACAATAACTTTCATATATATATATATATGAGAAAATAACTTTCATATATATATGAGACAATAACTTTCATATATATATATATATATGAGACAATAACTTTCATATATATATATGAGACAATAACTTTCATATACATACAGATGATCACGCGGGAATAAAGACGAATGTAATTTATAACCAAAGCTTTAACCATTGTTTTTGCAAATGTAACTTTACTTACCTCATGTTTCATTATCGTTTTTATATCATAATTTGCTGGCGCTGGCAGTTCTTTCAGTAATTAAAATAAGCCTATTCTTTAATTCCGCCATTTATTCCTGACTGGGTGCAAGCAAAATACAGAAGTAGATAAAAACCGTTAGCCAGTAAAGAGTAGTTTGTCACCAAAAACAACTCTTCTTTCGTAAAGTTTAAAAATGGTATGCGGTTTTTCTGTTACAAGAGTACTGTTTGTGTTATTGTCAGAATGACAATAGCTTTTCTTTTAACTTGTACAACGAAATAAAGATAAAACAGAAGGAACAACCTGCCTGTCGTGTTGATTTCGCAGTCATTAGAAACATCCCGTGACGCCATCTTGCTTGTAAGGTCAACACGACATGGATCAGCATACATGAGAGAGTGATGTTTTAGAATAAGTGCTAGTGTGTTTGGGGGTTG
This sequence comes from Sinotaia quadrata, assembly GCA_028829895.1. Taxonomy (NCBI): domain Eukaryota; kingdom Metazoa; phylum Mollusca; class Gastropoda; order Architaenioglossa; family Viviparidae; genus Sinotaia; species Sinotaia quadrata. The sequence goes on from CM054184.1 coordinate 16,096,765, forward strand.
GAGGGGGGGTATGAGAGCGCTTACTGATGAAAGTTAAGCTAAAATATATCATTGTCGTAATTAATGATTAAAAAGCTGTGAAGAGAAGCATCCTTTTTCTGTTATTTAAGTTTACATAGTCTTGCCCATTACTTTGCTACACTGAATTTTACTGCCCACCTCACGCTGCAGAACTTGAAAACAAAAAAACCTACAATTATAATTAACAATTATTCATTTCCTATTATCTTCTTCTTTCTTCTCCAAATATACCATCACAGATGGCGCTCAACACACCACATCTATCTATCTATCTATCTAATATATATATATATAACTCACATAAAATTAGACCAGAATTAAACGTAGGCTCAGTGACACTCGACTACTACACAAAGTAAAATCTGAAACCAAAATATGTACACCATGCTTAAAAGACAATACACTTCAGTACTTTATATTGAATTTATTTAATATTGTCTGCGAAATGTTATCATTATCTACCCTCACTTAATTTGTTTGTTTTGTTTAGCTTGGTCGTTTGTTTATCTTTGTGGCTGAAAATGTATCATGTGTCACTGAAGGTCGCTCCGCGTGCCAAGTATGGAATGCTTTCCGTAGGTTGCCTCCCCTTGCCCTTACTGCTCTAAGACCTTCTTGATGCACTCAGTTGTCCTCGAGTTATGGGTCACAAGGTCATTGGATGTACATTACCCAACACTTTTTAGCATACTCAGTGTAGAATTCCACCAGTTTGCAAGTGTTGTATTATCTTTCCTCTTCTTTAAAAGCTGTTATAATTTCATTATTTATTAGATGTAACCCATTTCACATAATAGCTCTTCATTTCTCTTTAACTCGGATTATGTGATTTCAACGCGCGTCACAATAAATTAATGTAATGTTTCTCCGGTGATTTTTTTTTTTTTTAAATTTCGCTACTTTTATTTTCTTTTAAAATTATGTTGATATAATTTGCAGGTTTTGGGCTTGCTGTTCTGTTTACATTTTTTTTTAGCAGACCTACTGCTATTAACAACAACCGTATTTAGTTAAGCAGTAAAAACTCAAGTTGTTAAAATAACTTACCCCTCTGCCAGACCACGTGATATTCTAAACACAAAAATAATTCTAAAATGCGCATACATTGAAGTCTTGTTCAGTATTCTCCTTCCATATTTATACAGTTGACATTTTGTGTTCTTTGACTCATTAGTTTTGTTATAAATATCTTTAGCAGTTTTTTAGACAGTTTCTTGACTCGTGGGTGAATTAGGTGTTATTTTCACTCGATTCTATTTAATTAGGAAAGATAACGGTTATTGATTTAAATACGACATTCTTACAGCCTAAGAGCAAAAGTCTAAATTCAGTTACAATGTAACTAATGTATTTACGGTTGTAAATATAGTGTAACTAATATTCTTAAAGCTCTAAATATAGTGTAACTAATGTACTTAAAGCTCTAAATATAGTGTAACTAATGTACTTAAATCTCTAACTATAGTGTAACTAATGTACTTAAAGCTCTAAATATAGTGTAACTAATGTACTTAAAGCTCTAACTATAGTGTAACTAATGTACGTAAAGCTCTAAATATAGTGTAATTAATGTACTTAAAGCTCTAACTATAGTGTAATTAATGTACTTAAAGCTCTAACTATAGTGTAACTAATGTACTTAAAGCTCTAACTATAGTGTAATTAATGTACTTAAAGCTCTAAATATAGTGCTTTAACTTTCTATATCAGCGCACGTGGTATTATGTCAAATGAGTTTGTTTTTCTGGAAGAAAATAAGGCAAAAGTTTGAATTTCATAAATAAAGAAAAACACTCTTAATCTTTCGGTATGGAACAAACCATAATTGCCAATGTCTCTGTTCAAATATCTAATAGCCTAGAAACAATGATCAAATAACACTAAAGGATTCTTTATTTTATTAATGTTGTACATACTGGGTTTATGATTCGGAGTGTATACGGGTGGCTGTTTATTCAAAAGACAATGGAAAATTAAATTGCATGGGAGAGAGGAATAGATTGTAGGGTAGGCAGGGACGCGGGTACTGATCTTGCGATGAAAAGGCCCTAGGTTGAACTTAAGTCGGAACGATTTGTTTTTGTATTTTGAGAAAAATAAACGGAATAATACGTGTTTAAGGGGTTTTATCCTTATATAGGCGGGGGCGTGTGTAGCGGGGACCCGGAATGGGGTGGGGCGGGAGAGAGAAAGAGGATAAGTATCTAGTTTGTCAAATAAGAGTTGACCCCATGTAATACTGGAAAATGTTTTTGACAGATTGAACATTGGAAAGAGTCAACTTTACCTTTCTGCCCTAGCAAGCGTGCTCACAGACTGGGTTTTGAATTTACTTTAAATTATGTCTTTTTCTGTGTTATTTTGCTTCCAGTTTTTTGGATGAGTAGAAGGGGACTGTGGGTATTAATATTTGTGACATCTCGGTGGATATTAGAAATGTATTTGTCAGCATGACCTTGGGGAACAAAGAGTTCGACACCGTCCACAATTAAATTTGAAAGCATTAATTCTAACACAGCGAAATATTAAATTAACACCAATGGCTATATTTATTACAGACGCCTAGAAGTATCTTGAAATCTTAAACTTAAGACGAACGCCCTGCAATTAATCCCAAAGCCTAAATTATCAAGAAAGCCTAAATTTCTTGCAACTACTTAAAAACCAGTTGAATTCCAAAAACTATCGAGGCAACTCGCATGTACGGCGGAAACGACATTTCAAAATTTTATTCGCCAAGCTTATCCATGTTCTAAAACTGAAATGAAAAGAATATATATCTTCTTTTAAGTGAAATTTGTAGAACTTCAGATGGGAAAACAGCTTATTTCTATTATTGTAAATGCATTCATTCAGAAACGCCCAGACGGGACAGTAGTATTAAAACAGTGTTACAATTCACAAGATGCTCTTGACTAAGTTGAAGCCTCCTAAGGCCCTCGTCATGTGGTCACCGACTAGCACGCTCACAGATGGATAACCCATCAGGCAAATCCAAAGAGCTATAGCACAAAAGAAAAACCCTTCTCTATAGCAGTGTGGATATTAAGTAAATTAACCATTCAGTATGCACTAGCGTCATGTTGATTTTATTCTTTCCTCAGTCACTACGTTTCTTGTCTATAAAATTAAATCTATCCTAAACGTCACTAGCTTTTGACTTCATTTTTTAACAGTTGGCATTATTCTTTCATGTCAGATCGGGATTGGGTGATGTTCGTGTATTATTCATTAATTATTCATTATCCAAATACTACGTAACAACAGGCAAATACCCAAGTGTGTTCAGGCTTGAGGTCTGCGATGTTAGTGCTTTATTGTTCAAGTAAATTTAGTCCTGATTTTAAACTGAGCAATACGATAAGATTAGCAGATAGCAGAATGGAATAGAGGGAACTGGTTGTCAGGTCATCAGCGGTGCCCCAACGTTCGACAAGACTAAGGGATAGATAGATAGATAGATAGATAGATAGATAGATAGATAGATAGATAGATAGATAGATAGATAGATAGATAGATAGATAGATAGATAGATAGATAGATAGATAGATAGATAGATAGATAGATAGATAGATGATGGACGGACGGACGGATGGATGGATGGATAGATAGATAGATAGATAGATAGATAGATAGATAGATAGATAGATAGATAGATAGATAGATAGATAGATAGATAGATAGATAGATAGATAAATAGATAGATAGATAGATAGATGATGGACGGACGGACGGATGGATGGATAGATAGATAGATAGATAGATAGATAGATAGATAGATAGATAGATAGATAGATAGATAGATAGATAGATAGATAATTATAAGCATGTACACGTAAGTTTGTCAGAAATAATAATTAATTATAAGACTTCGCGTCATTGTGTACCAGAAATAATAATTAATTATACGCATGTACACACATTCTGTGTCAGAAATAATAATTAATTAGAAAACTTCGCGTCACTGTTAACCAGATATAATAATTAATTAAAAGCATATACAGGACAGTATGTGCCAGAAATAATAATTAATTATAAGCATATACACGTCCTACTATGTCAGAAATAATAATTAATTATAAGACTTTGCCTCATTGTGTACCAGAAATAATAATTAATTATAAGCATGTACACGTCATTGTGTTTCAGAACTAATAATTAATTATATGCATATACACATTATTCTGTGTCAGAAATAATAAATCACTATAAGACTTCGCGTCATTATTAAACCGGAAATAATAATTAATTATAAGCATGTACAGTCAGTGTGTGTCAGAAATAATAATTAATTATATGACTTCGCGTCATTGTGTACGAGAAATAATAATTAATTATAAACATGTACACGACAGAATGTCGCAGACATAACAATTAATTATACGCATTACACGCCAGTATGTGCCAGAAATAATAATTATTAACATGTACACTTCATTCTGTGTCAGAATTAATTATTAATTATAAGACTTCGCGTTACTGTGTACCAGAAATAATAATTAATTACTAGCATCTATGTGTTCTTTTTGTGCCGAAAATAATAATTAATTATAAGCCTATTTTGCAGTGTGTCCAGTTCTGAATGTAACTGCGCCAATAGATCGCACGCACACACACACACACACACACACACACACACTTAGATACAGCTGTGGATGACGCACAGACACACAAATACCCACACGTGTACAGCATTTTTGTTTTCATTCAACGCTACCACCCTCAGACCTCTTGTGACAATCCTTTAGCGGTTTTTTTAAATTGGTTTTATTTATTTAACTTTCCTGCCGATCTCTTTTAAAGTAGTCTAGTATTCTTTACGGTAGCAAATGGATGTGTTTTGTAAATAATTATAATTATATGTTATTGAAGACTGTGGTGTTTTGAGATTCTGAACAAAGTTAACGATCATTGGAGACGCAACATACACTTCACATTTTGCTTGATAAAACACAGCATTCTGTTGTATACGACACTCAGAAGCAAAGACTTTAAAACATAAGGCACAAACCTGTATCTTTTGTCCCTAAACTTAACAAAGGGACTGGCTCTTGAAACGTCCCCTCAACGAGTTACCTTCTTCAAGGTAAGTTAGCATTGTTCAGTCAATTGCTTTCTTCATAGAGTTCAAAATCCTTGGATGACTGATTTAGAGGCCTCGTTGCATTTCTTCTGATTTTAGCATTCACATGGTAAAGACGTGTATGCTTATTAAATAATTCATTTAAAAAGTCAGTGGCGGTTCTTGTAATTCCGGCTATCAACAGTTAAAAAAACTTCCTGTACATTTTTAAAAATACAGAGAGAAATACCCGTAATAAATGAGCGGAAATGTTGAAAAACTTGCGCTGTATCTTTGCGACACAGTCACCCAGATCGGTTCAATCCATGGATCTCTTTGACTCAAAAATAACTCTTTGTCCTTTTTTCCCCAGCGTGAGTAAAAATGGCTGTGGGTCTCTAAGGGGGCCGTTAACTTAATTTTGCTGGTGCAAATTAATGATAAAAGTGACCCGGCTGAATTCATTACCAAGGAAAACTTTCGAATAGAACCGCTCTGTCGTTCCAATTTTAATGTTCGTCGTATAAATTCGGAATGCCTTTTAGTCAATGTAATGGTTGACTCTGTACGAGTTTGTCGGACTACTTTTCTTTACGAGTTTGTCGGACTACTTTTCTTTACGAGTTTGTCGGACTACTTTTCTTTACGAGTTTGTCGGACTTGAACTTTACGAGGTTGTAGGACTGCTTTTGTTTTGGCGATGAAGAACTGTTAATGTTCACGAATTTGTAGGACCGTTTTATTTACGAGTCTATATGGCTGTCTTGTTTACGAGTTTGTAGGACTGTTTATACTTATCAGTACGACAGTTTGCATATGAGTTTGTAGGAAATTTTGGATTATGAGTTCATAGACCTTTTGGTGTTGATGAGTCTGAAAGACTGTTTTAATTACGAGTTTGTAGGACCATTTTTACGAGTTTATAAGGCTGTGTGAAGTATGAGTTTGTTGATGTTTGAAGACGTGTTTGAAGATGTGAGCTGGTAGAGAGATGATGGTACATTAATGGGTTTCGCATTGACAAATCAGATAATTCCATTTTTTATAAAGGCCCAAATTTTCATGTAACTTTGTAACATTATCACTGAAGTAATATATCTATCAATACCTTCGTAATACAGATAAATCTAAATACCTCGTGTACGTGTACTTTATTACCTGAATTATACATCTTTGAAAAGGCATTGTTGCATTAATGCTTTGCTAGTACAATTTGAGTTAAATGTCTTGTAAAATATGAGTTTGTTTTATTACTTTTTAAGTTACATACATATATTGCCCTAAGGCTGTATATATTTTTTTACATTGTTTCACTGTTATAAATACACTTAAATAGACTGTCTATTGTATAGTTTTATTGGTCTTGACTGTTTATATCGCTTGTATGATAATGAAATATTAATAGTTTACTACACATCACTTCAAACATGACTCCTATTGAATTTAAACTACATTTTTATAATTTATTATTAATATTGTTGAAAAGCACTAGTTTATAAAGTTGAATGCTGTTCTGTTATTAGTAATACCACTTGAATAATGTAGAACCAATGCTTTTACAGCTAATGATAATTAATGCACTCTTTTCTCAATTTCTTTCGAAATCAAAACTCGTATAAAACTCTTAATGTTAAGTGAAATGTGTTTTTTTTAGAGATAATGCCCCTCGTGCATGTAAGTGATTTCGAACAGCTTATATGATACTCAGCTATTATTAATGAAGTTAATACTTATTTCCTTGCACTTCTGAAGTTAATCTCAGAACTGTAAATCTTGTTTCATCACTACTTAAAGTCGCACATCTCACGTGACAGTGTCTCATTAGTCTCCTTCCAAAGATATTTCGTATGTAATCTTGTTTCAAAACTATTTAAGTTACACATCCCAGATGTAAGTGACTCTCTGGACAACTTTTGAATTTAAACAGTCACGGCTCTCCTATGGCAGTGGTTCACTAGTCTACTATGGATTTCAAATATCTAAGAAAGTGTAGCATACTAGTGACTAGTGACGTATTTCAGACGATATAATTGTAGTGCATTCCAATTACAGTTGGAACAAAATATTCTTTTCATATATTTTATAGTGTGGGCTGTGTTCAGTGCGAGTGTGTGCACGTCGTGTTATAATAAGGATAGTTGAAATGTTTCTAATGAGGACAATAAGTCTGTATTATTACGATCTTATTGAACACATTTATTTTATAGTGTGGGCTGTGTTCAGTGCGAGTGTGTGCACGTCGTGTTATAATAAGGATAGTTGAAATGTTTCTAAAGAGGACAATATATCTGTATTATTACATTCTTATTGAACACATTTATATGTTAGAGAGGGAGGTGTCATTTACTTCTAATTACTTTTAAATGTAAACTGATACAGTATAACCAAGTGTTATGTTGCCTAAAACAGCAATTTTGATCAATCTTAGACATACAACTAAAAGTTGTATAAAATATTAGACTAAAATATTTTGTAACTATTGCATTTTGTGTAATCAAGGGCTCATTTCCCAAATAATATAATGCTGATATGTTCTTGTTATTTAATATTTCTGTAAATAAGTCCAGACGATATACAGACACTTAAATTCTCACATGGAATAAATTAATACCTAATACAGATATCATTATATTATCATTGTATTATCATTGGGGCTTTGATTTTTCACTCAACCTCATAGATTGATCATTTTTAACATGTCTACTGACTCGTGGGTTATCTGCAGTTAAAAGCGGATAAATATCAAGAGCTATTTTATCGACTTCAGCAAAGTATTTGAACTAATTATTTTCTTTCTTGTACTTTCGAAATCGTATATTTAATAAAATAAAGTCACAGCAGTCCATGTTGACTTATAATAAAGCAAACTAATTAAATTTTGTGTGTGATAATTTTGGATTTTTGCAAGTTTAAATATGGATTACCTCAGAGATCAGTCCTTGATCCAGTCATCTGCATTTGTTATTAGGATTTTCCAAGTTATCGATTGCATGCTTGTTACTAATGATACTGCCTTTAATATGACAGAAAAAGTTTCGCTACCTCGCTTTGTTTTCTAAAGAAGGACTTCTTTTTTTCTAAATAGTGTGCTAAGCAAATAAATGATAGCTAAGGTTAATGTACTTAACCTTTCTAAGACTATGTAATGATACTTAAACTTTCTAAGACTATGTAATGTTACTTAAACTTTCTAATATATAATGATACTAAAACAGTTTAAGATTATGTAGTGATTCTAAATTTATTTAAGACTATCTAATGATACTTAAACTTTCTAAGACTATCTAATGATACTTAAACTTTCTAAGACTATATAATGATAGTAAAACATTTTAAGACTATGTAATGAAAGAATCATGACAGATGCTCTGGAAGACCATGAAGGAACTCTCAGTATTGGAGGCAGAACAATAACGAACTTACGCTTTGCTGATGACATCGATGACCTTGCAACAAATGAGGGGGAGCTAGCTCAGTTGGTGGAAAAACTGGACAGGACAGCTCTGCTTTTGGTATGGAAATCAGTGCAGAGAAGACCAAATTGATGACCAACAACACCAGTAGCATTGGCAATGACATCATGATTAGTGATCAGAAATTGGAAATAGTTAATAGATTCAAGTACTTAGGAGCCATCGTGACAGACGAGGGATCAAAAGCTGAAATATTGTCCAGGATTGCGATGACAATAACAGCAGTGGCAAGGCTGAAGACAGTTTGGAATTATAGAAATATCTCAGTCAGCGCTCAAAGATCAGACTGATGTGCTCCTTGGTTATATCTGTGTTTTTGTATGCCTGTGAGTCATGGACCCTCACAGTGGATCTCGAAAGAAGGATACAAGCTACTGAAATGAGATGCTTTCGAAGGTTGCTTGGAATTTCGTATAGAGATCATGTCACGAATGAGTAAATGGGAAACAGAATTAGGCAAGCCATTGGGTACTATGAAGTGCTATTGGCCATTGTCAAAAAAAACGCAAAATGAAATGGTATGGGCGTGTCACATTATCAACAGGTGTTACCAAGACAATCATTCAATGTACTGTGCAAGGAGAGCAAAGGAGAGAAAGAGAGAGGAAAAGATGGGAGGATAACATCTCAGAGTAGACAGGACTGAAACTGAGCAATAAGATAAGATTAGCAGAGAACAGAATGGAATGGAATAAACTGGTTGTCAGGCCATCAGTGATGCCCCAGCTTAGAGATAGATAGATAGATAGATAGATAGATAGATAGATAGATAGATAGATAGATAGATAGATAGATAGATAGATAGATAGATAGATAGATAGATAGATAGATAGATAGATAGATAGATAGATAGATAGATAGATAGATAGATAGATAGATAGATAGATAGATGTTCTTGTAATATATTTACATTTTGTCTATGTTTATTGTTTCACATTTGTAAATATTTCTTACTGTTACCTACCTACCTACCTAGTAATACTTTTAAATATGTCTTACTGTTCCCTCATATTTTTAAAATGTGTCTTACTGTTACCACCTACCTTTAAAACATGTCTTACTGTTAACGTATATTTTTTTAATGTGTCTTATTGTTAAAGTATTCTTGTAACGTACACTTTTAAAATGTGTCTTACTATTACTATATACTTTATTGTGTCTTACTGTGAACGTATACTTTAAAAAGTCTTACTCTTAAAATATGTCCTACTGTAGCGTATGCTTTATAAGATGTGTCGTATTGTTACCGTAAGCTTTTAAAATGTGTCTTATTGTTAACTTATACTTGTAACATGTGTCTTACTGTAAGGTATTCTTGTAAAATGTGTCTTAATATTAACGTATACTTTTGAAATGTGTTGTACTGATAACGTATTCTAGTAAATTCTGTGCTGTAATGTTAACGTATACTTTTAAGATGTGTTGTACTGTTAAGTATTCTTGTAAAATGTGCTTACTGTTAACGTATACTTCTAAAAATGTGTTTTACTGTTAAGGTATTCTTGTAAAATGTGCTTACTGTTAACTTACACTTTTTAAAATGTTTTTATAGTATGCAATAGAGTGTGTGCATTGCGAATCTGATATGTTCTTTATTCATTTAATCTCTTCACAGCCTTACGACAAATTGAGTTAATAACTCTGTGAATGCTCTCTCACGAACAAGCTAGCATATTTTTACCGGATTTTACGTTTGTTTTTTACAGTTTTATTTGTAAAGGCCCGTATTGTTGTTAATAATAAACTGCACTAAAGAAATATGTCGCAAATTACGTTCAACAATTTTAGACGGGGGTGGGGGTTAGGGTTACGTCATTCACAAATGGAACTGCATACATCTTGTCATGACTCATCAGGACGCGAAAATAATGGGAAATTGTTAACAGCGCTTGGGAAAGTAAATGAGTTTAACTAATGCCTGTCGATTAAATGATAGAATTTAAAAGTACAAGTATCAGAAAATGCATTCCGACAAAGGAAAGCGAAACCTATCGATTAGTATCACTAAGCATCAGAATCAAAATAGTAACAATTTTCGGTGATAGAGTTAAATACAAAATGTTTCCTCAGTTTCTAAGGCCATCATATCTTTCGTTGTTATAGAATTGTATGTTACTGTAGTATCTTACCTTTCCTTAGTACTTTACGTTGATGTATCTTTCGTTGTTATAGAATTGTATGTTACTGTAGTATCTTACCTTTCCTTAGTACTTTACGTTGATGTATCTTTCGTTGTTATATAATTTTATGTTACTGTAGTATCTTCCCTTTCCTTAGTACTTTACGTTCATGTATCTTACGTTGCCATAGTATTTTACGTTACTGTAGTATCTTATCTTGGTTCACCGACAAATACGCGCCGACAAAAACGCGACGACGCGTTCTAACCTTAACCCTAACCCTAACTCTAACCGTTACCCCTAATCATAACCCTAATCCTAACCTAACCCTATCGCGCATTTGTCAGGTCACAGTATATTATGTTGTTGTAATGTCGTACGTTGCTCTAATGTGATATGTAGCTAGAGTTATCTTACTTTGCTGTAATATGATATGTAGCTAGAGTTATCTTACGTTGCTCTAATATGATATGTAGCTAGAGTTTTCTTACGTTGCTGTATGATATTTAGCTAGAGTTATCTTACGTTGCTCTAATATGATATGTAACTAGAGTTATCTTACGTTACTGTAATATGATATGTAGCTAGAGTTTTCTTACGTTGCTCTAATATGATATTTAGCTAGAGTTATCTTACGTTGTTCTAATATCTTATGATTAATATCTTACATTGTTAGAGAATTTTATGCTGTTCTAATGCTATAATATCTTATGTTGTAATATCTTACATTGCTAGGGTATCTTATATTGCTATAGTATTTTATGTTGTAATATCTTACATTGCTATAGTATTTTATGTTGTAATAGCTTATGCTGCTATAGTCTCGTATGCTGTAATATCTTACATTGCTAAAGTATTTTATGTTGTACTAACTTATGTTGCTATAGTCTCGTGTGTTGTAATATATTTTGTTGCTCTAATGTTTTAGGTTGTCAAATCTTACGTTACTATAGTATCTTGTGTTATAATGTCTTATATTGCTCTAATATCTTATGTTGCTCTAATGTCTTACGTTATAGTATCTTCTGTTGCTCTAATATAGTATGTTATAATATCTTACGTTGCTCTCATATGTTGCAATATATTACGTTGCTCTCATATGTTGCAATATGTTACGTTGCTCTCATATGTTGCAAAAAACATTACGTTACTCTAATATGTTGCAATATATTACGTTACTCTCGTATGTTGCAATATATAATTTACTCTAATATGTTGCAATTTATTACATTACTCTAATATGTTGCAATACATTACGTTACTCTAATATGTTGCAATATATTACGTTGTTCTAATGCCTTATGTTGTAATATTTTACGTTGCTATAATTTCTTCTGTTGTAATATCTTACATTGCTATATATTATTATGTTATAATATCTTACGCTGCTATAGTATCTTATGTTGTATTATTTTACATTTCCTTAGTACCTTACGTTGCTGTAGTAACTTATGTTGTAATATCTTATGTTGTTACAGTGTCTTATGTTGTAATAGGGTATGTTGCTGTAATATCTTATGTTGTAATATCTTACATTGCTATAGTATCTTAAATTGTTATAGTATCATATGTTTTAAATATTTGCGTTGCTCTAACATCTTCTTGTAATATCTTACGTTGCATAATATCTTAAGTTTCTATAGCATTTTATGCGATAATATATTACGTTGGTATAGTATCATATATAAATTGCTACAGTACCTTATGTTCTATTTCGTTGCTATAGTATCTTATGTTGTAATATCTTACGTTGCTCTGGTATCTTATTTTGTAATATTTTACGTTGCTCTACTATCTTATGTTGCTCTATTGCCTTATGTTGTATTATCTTGCACTGCTTAATATGTTATGTTGTAATATCTTACGTTGCTCTATTGCCTTATGTTGTATTATCTTGCACTGCTATAATATGTTATGCTGTAATATCTTTTGTCGCAATATCTCATTTTGCTACAGTATCTTATGTTATAAAATCTTGAGTTGCTGTATTATCTCATGTTGTAATATCTTACATTGCTATAGTATATTATATGCTTTGATACAGCATCTTATGTTGTAATATCTTACACTGCTATAGTATCTTATATACTTTGATACAGCATCTTTTGTTGTAATATCTTAAGTTGCTAGAGTATATTATATTGTAGTATCTTACATTGCTATAGTATCTTATGTTGTAATGTCTTATGTTGTAATATCTGACGTTGCTATACTATCTTATGTTGTAATGTCTTATGTTGTAATATCTGACGTTGCTATACTATCTTATGTAGTATTTTCTTCCCTTGCTCTAAAGTCTTATGTTGTAATATCCTACGTTGCTCTAGTATCTTATGTTGTAATGTCTTATGTTGTAATATCTTACGTTGCTATAGTATCTTAATATATCTTACTTTGCTTTGGTATTTTAAACTTTGGTATTAACTTTCTCTGCTATAGACCCTTATGCTATAGTACCTTTCTTTGCTTTGTCTATTCAGAGGCTCCCTGCTAAGTATGCCATAAGATATGGTAGTTTCATCTTTAATTAGTTATAAATTTTAACTATTTAATAGGATAATTATTTGTATGACTAAATGTTAGAATTTGTATTATAATCAATACATAATATAGCAGTATAGAATGGTGCATTATTTGTATGACTAAATGTTAGAATTTGTATTATAATCAATACATAATATAGCAGTACAGACTGGTGCATTATTTGTATGACTAAATTTAGAATTTGTATTATAATCAATACATAATATAGCAGTACAGAATGGTGCATTATTTGTATGACTAAATTTAGAATTTGTATTATAATCAATACATAATATAGCAGTACAGACTGGTGCATTAAAAGGATAAGCAAAAGATCGAATTTGACGAGTAAGATATTTGTTCAGCATGAATAAGTTTAACGTTTGTACAATGTTTAAACGGTGTACTCGCTAGACAGACCGAGAGATCCATGAAACCTGACCAACCGAAAACGAGCCGTGAAAGAGATGACTGTTTTTCGTGGAATAATCTAAAGTCAAGAAGTGCGTTGATTGAGATTTTGAAAGACATATGAGTTAAGTGACACTCTGTGATAATTATAATGAGTCCTTGACTGTCTTGAGTATCAATGGCCAGTGAGAGTTTAAATCTAGTGACGAGAAAGAGTATTGATCTCTAATGAGAGTAGCCATAACCAGAAGTATTTTAGAGCTTTACTGATTCGTTATAGAAGTAGTAGAAGTAGAAGTAGTGTCTGCCATAACCTGTGTTTATTAGATTTCTTGTTGACTGTCCATTTCATTCTTACGTTGTTGTTTAGTATAGTGTGCTGTACGGTACATAATATTGTAATATTGAATATGATTGTAGATTACGTTAATGTAATGTAATGTCTAATGTAATTATTGTGTAATTATCCTATTCAGTGCATAGCCCCGCCAAACTCAATTTTTAAGCCATTTATGTCGCAGTACTGTCTGTGTGGGTGCGACAACTCATAAACATCAGAAAAAATACCTTTGCCATAATAAGTTCGGAAAGGTCGTACGCCATGTTTGAAAGCAGTAGCGCTCATTCATAAATGTAAAACCATCTCATTTTCTTTGGCAGATCGGACAATTAATAACATGACCATAAAGATTATAAGAGCAAGAGGCAAATGTATATTCTGAAACGGAACAATATTATCATAATGGTAGACAGTCGGTACACAATCAGAAGTCCCAAAATCTTCGCAGAGTAAAGGAGTACATTGAAAAAATAATTCACTCTAAAACCAATTTATTTTTATGTACTATTTTCTGGTTTCTTTATTTGAAGCTCATCCTTACCTTTCTCTTAAAAAAAATATCCTAACCACAACCTATCTCTAAAAATAGGTAATACACGAATGGCATGTGCCACTTCCTGTTGTGAACGGAAACACTTTGTATCATAATGCCGTGAGTTCGGAGAGTGAAAGTATGAGTGGGTGCATTTCTTTGTGCGAATTAGCCTATCCAACAGCCAACAGCCTACGTTTTGGGCAAGGAATTTTTTTCCATGAACTGCCTATAGTACGCTGGAATCAAGTGGTCGGCCCATCCGACGGACGAGAAAATGAAGGTAAAAACATTGCTGTTTTATTGCCAACCAAAGAAGACTAACAATTCAAACCAATCAAATGTGCACCGAACTTAGACCCACCAAGCCCACTCTAGCAAGCATGGCGCCGAAGCGATCTTTCAGTTTAATTGATGTATAATCTGTAATTACAAGTATAAACAGAGTAAAACGAACTTTGACCTTAACGCACTGTGTTGCCGAATACAAACAGTCAAGTCAGTGGTATGGGGAAATCACAAAGCACACACCAAACAACATAGTGCTACTGGTAGAAGCGTTTTGGAATTAGCAAAAAATTTCCATAGCACAATGAACACAACACAACTGCCATAAAGGACCTTGACCTTGACAATGAATGTATTTTCATTCGCCGACTACTACGATGGGAAAGCCAAGAGGCTTGTACGTGCTGAACTGTAAGTCTACCACCCTACGCCTTAAATCATTAAATCCGATCTTAAAGTAGTCCAGAATAGTTGTAAAGTAGGCATATGAAAATGCATTCGTTGCAACGAATTTTATAACGGTGAAGGTCAAGGTCCTCTATAGCGCCTACGTTTTATTCGCTCTTGGGGCCTTCCACCTTGAACTGCTCCCTCCTGTTGTGTTTAGCATCCCGAGTGTGCAGGCGGTTGTGTCTTATTGTCTGCTGTACTCCAATTTCTACAAGTAGTCAAGCACCAATAGAACAACCCTGCATCCTTTAAAGAAAACAAGTCCCAGTGTATCACCCGAAACGCAAATAGCATAAATGATGATTAATTATTATATTTTTTCTTAAATTTTTAATTTTTTTTTAATTTTTTAAAATTTAATTAACTGTTCGTTATTCTTGTTTTTTGAAGATTTTCTTGTAAGGATACGAAAATAACCATTAAAGTATTGATCAAGATAAAAGTCCATTAAGTCAGACAATAGCATATCTTGGGAAGTGTCCCCCTAAGTTAAATGAGTGTGTAGGCCAGAATTCTATTACTTTCTGAAAGTGTTCGTAGTTATAAGGGATGATGATGGGAGTTCTGAACCAGTAACACTCAGAGAGCAATAGAATAAAGTATTTAATGGATACAGTCTCTGTTGTTTGACTGAGTTTTCTCCACTGAAAATTTACGACGCCCTGTAAGGGTGGAATTAGGTACATTAGGGGTTGGGGAGTTAGTCGTTTAAACTATCCATCACACTGAGTAAAATGGAAAACCAGTAAAAACAACTTTGCATCCTTAAAAAAAACATTAGTCTGAGTTATTAAACTGAAATACCAATAAGATTAATCTTGTACAATTATAAAAATAGTCAGAGTTAAATAATGAAAGCCTGTGAGAACAACACTGTGCCATTAAGAAGAGTCTGAATTCAATGAAATGCCCTTTAAATCAAAGGTGACCACGATATACCAACAAGAACGAGTGAGTTCAATAAAACTCGAGTGAGAAAAATACACCAAAAAGAAATAATTACTTCAATAAAACTCGAGTGAGAAAAATACACCAAAAAGAAATAATTACTTCAATAAAACTCGAGTGAGAAAAATACACCAAAAAGAAATAATTACTTCAATAAAACTCGAGTGAGAAAAATACACCAAAAAGAAATAATTACTTCAATAAAACTCGAGTGAGAAAAATACACCTAAAAGAAAGAATTACTTCAATAAAACTCGAGTGAGAAAAATACACCAAAAAAAAATAATTAGTTCAATAAAACTCGAGTACGAAAGATACACCGAAAAGAAAAATAGAGTTTATTGAAACTCCAGTGATAGAGATACGCCAACGTGAAATAGTGAGTTCAATGAAACTACAGTAAAAAACCATTACACCACAAAGAACGAGTGAGTTAAATAAAATTCCAGTCGGGAAAATACACCAGAAAGAAAAGTGAGTTCAATCAAACTCCAATGAGGAAGATACATCAATAAGAAAAAAAGCTCCAGATAAGTTAATCGTCAAATGTTCGTACATTCTACTTGTCCTAGCCGCATTTCCTGATGTTCTTATTCAGTCATAGTTATTTTTAGACGAACTCGATTATTCTAAGCACGTATGTCTTAATGCTTATGTCCAAAATTCTCCGTTAACTTCTTTTGACATAGAGTGATGTCCAACTCACATCATTCAGATAACGAATAGAAAGAAAAACTAATAACATTATATTAAGCCCTCCCAGAGGGACGTTACTTGAAAATCTCCTGCGTGCTTTTCCTCTATTTTAAAAGTCCCTGTGAGAATCGAGAGGAATAAATAAAAATTAAAATGTATATAAGCTGCCATCAAGATTCTTCGTGCGTGAAAGAAAATGAAGTCTTGTTCGCCATTCGTAACCCCCATGTCTCTGTTCCCACCCACTAGCTTCTGACATTGGTGGGTCTTAGTGTCGTTCTCGGACATAGAACCAGATCCGCTTTGTTCTTATTCTCGATAACTAAGTGATGTATTGTATACTCAAAACCCTCACACTTACTGAATGGTGTGACGTATTTTCGAACGTGAGAGACGGCTCACCATTAATGGATAACGGACGTGCAGTAGAGATCGCGAAAGATACCGCCATTATTATTATTACTTTACCAGTTTTTCTTTATAATTTTCTTCGGAAAGAAATTTAAGATTGGCACACAACTCACACACACACACACGCACACGCACACACGCACACACACACACGCACACACACACACGCACACACACACACACACACACACACACACACACAAGACCAACATGGGTGCAATGCTGAAAGCATGAAAAGTTCATTGTTCTTCAGTAAACTGTTTTCTCTCTGGCTGGGTTGGTGTTGCCTACTGACTTTTGTTTGCATTCTTTATTCTTAGACTAGTTAGACTAGTTAGACTAGTTAGAGTAGTTAGAGTAGTTAGACTAGTTAGAGTAGTTAGACTGGTTAGAGTAGTTAGAGTAGTTAGAGTAGTTAGACTGGTTAGAGTAGTTAGACTAGTTAGAGTAGTTAGACTAGTTAGAGTAGTTAGTTCATTTGCATCGCGTTGCTCTAGTTTGCGTTGATGGGGAACGTTTCGTTTTACAGTATTTTTCTTTACATTACAGTTCTTTATTTTTTTTTATTTTACATTGCTTTACTTTAGTTAGATATTCATTCACTTGTGCTTCATTGCTTGAGTGTGGTTTACTTGGAACTACAGTGCTTTAAATTTTTTTTTACATTGTTTTCCTTGTGTTTTTTCGCACTGTAGTGCGTTACAGTGTTTCTTGTTTTAGTTCTGCATTGCTTTACAGTGTTTCTTGTTGATTTAGTTCTGCATTGCTTTACAGTGTTTCTTGCTGTTTTAGTTCTGCATTGCTTTACAGTGTTTCTTGTTGATTTAGTTCTGCATTGCTTTACAGTGTTTATTGTTGTTTTAGTATTAAATTGCTTTAAAGTGTTTATTGTTGTTTTAGTACTGCATTGCTTTACAGTGTTTGTTGTTGATTTAGTTCTGCATTGCTTTACAGTGATTCTTGTTGATTTAGTGCTGCATTGCTTTACAGTGTTTATTGTTGTTTTAGTATTAAATTGCTTTAAAGTTGTTGTTTCAGTATTTCGCTGCTTTAAAGTGTTTGTTGTAGATTTAGTTCTGAATTGCTTTCAAGTTGTTGTTGTTTCAGTACTGCGTTGCTTTAAAGTTGTTGTCTCAGAATTGCGTTGCTTTAAAGTGTTTGTTGTATATGTAATACTGCATTGCTTTACAGCGTTTTTTCTTGTTTTAGTATTGTATTGCTTTAAAGTGTTTATTGTTGTTTTAGTACTGCATTGCTTAGAGTGTTTGTTGTTGTTTTAGTACTGCATTACTTTAAAGTGTCTATTGTTGCCTTTGTTTAATAGTGCATTGCTTTAGAATATTTGTTGTTGTTTTAGTACTGCGTTGCTTTACAGTATTTGTTGTTTTAGAACTGCGTTGCTTTACAGTACTTGTTGTTTTAGGACTGCATTGCTTTACAGTACTTGTTTTAGGATTGCGTTGCTTTACAGTATTTGTTGTTTTAGTACTGCGTTGCTTTACAGTATTTGTTGTTTTAGTACCGCGTTGCTTTACAGTATTTGTTGTTTTAGTAATAGATTGCTTTAAAGTGTGTGTTGTCGTTTTAATCTTGCATTGCTTTGAGGTGCTTGTTGTTGTTTTATTACTGCATTTACAGTGTTTCTTGTTGCTATTTTAGTACTGCATTGCTTTACAGTGTTTCTTGTTGCTGTTTTAGTACTGCATTGCTTTACAGTGTTTGATGCTACTGGTTTGTAGTACTGCTTAGCTTTAAAACGTTTATTGTTGTTGTTGTTTTAGTATTGCATTTACAGTGTTTCTTGTTTGCTACTTTAGTACTGCATTGCTTTACAGTGTTCGTTGTAGTTTTAGTACTGCATTGCTTTACAGTGTTTGTTGTAGTTTTAGTACTGCATTGCTTTACAGTGATTGTTGTTTTAATATTGCATTTGCTTTAAAATGTTTGCTGTTGTTGCTTTAAAGTGTTTTCTTGGAACTGTAGTTCTTTAGGTTATGTTGACGATGACGATGACAAAATGCAAACTAAATGAAAGTTGTTTTTATCGCCATAAAATATATCGCATAAAATTGACTAATTCGTTGGAAAACAAAAATCCTGAATACAATTAAAACATTCAGACCAAAACATCTAGGGGGAAAGAGTTTATTTTTTAAAAGCGTTTATCGTATGTAGCATGGAGAAAATGGAGGGAAAACCCGACAATATCAAACAACGAGGCACTACAGACTCTGGATGGAAGTTTTTTTTAATCCCCACATTGCTTGCCGTCTCATGTCGAGGTGGGGAAAAGCAGGTTGGATCTCATTCTGCCTATCAGATCAAGGTTGACATGTATAGAAAGCTTCCTTACTAGCAAAGATGAGCTGAAACTATTTTAGTCCTTGGGGTGATGAAGCCTCAATGCCCGCCTTGGGGCATAAAAGGCCAGAATGTACTAAAAAAAAAAAAAAAACCAACTTACTACTTTCTAACGCCATGGCTCAAATGTGTGTGTATATGTGTGCGGGTGTGGGTGTGATTGCGTGTAATCTGAGTGCTCACATTTGTCTGTTTTAATATATCCAGTAACGTTCATACGTGAATGTTCTTTGTTCATGTGTGTGTGTGTGTGTGCGCGCGCCTATGTATATGTTTATGTGTATGTTCATTCGTATATGTGAAGGTATGTGATTGAGTTTTTCATGTAATTTCAATAAAGGACTAAGGGTTAAATAAAACGGTTCCTAAAGTATTCTCTCTTGCGCAATAAGTTTGTTAATTATTCTTGTCTTTTCGTAGCTTAATTAGTTAATGTTCTTTAACATCTATTTTCTCTTTATCCACTTTTATTTAAATTTCTTTCTCCCCAGATCCCTAATCAAATAAATGCTCCAGTTTAATTTCATTTTTTACCTGAACAGAACCTATTCAGGTTAGAGTAATCGCCCATTATTGAATTATTAACCTAAACCAAAACACAACGGCACAATGCTGGTAATTTTTTTCACTCTTCTTCCAACGCCCACTCATTTTAACCACCCAGCCCACCCCTTCTCCACGTGAAGTGCGTGCGCCTGTGTAGCAATGTGAGTCTACGGTGCATTCGTAAATGAACTGCTAGGATTCGCTTTGGGCAGTATAAAGTCTTGAATTCGGTTAGTTCCAAGGTTACTGCAGGCCGAAAGTTTAGGAATAGTGTCTACCATCGCTGCTTCACAAATGGCGGGAGAAGGGTTCCTGCAGGGTGGTTATGCATGTTTAGTGTCTACCCAGACGTTTGTTTGACCACTACATTATAGTCATTAAAGAATAATAAGGAGCAGAGAATTCTTTCTGTGGAATAGGTAAGATGGACTTATTCTCAACACTTACATTTTCTAACGGCCTTTCTGTATGCTTCATTTAAATGTTGGTAGAACTTTTCTGTACGGGAGTAATTTACCTTTAAATTATCTGTGAATATGATGTGGTTACATGTGATTCCTTCTCTGGTTTTTGTTCTCTTTTGTCTCTGTCTTCTTCCCTTCCTTCTCTTTCATGTCTGTCTTTGTCTTTGTCTTCTTCCCTTCCTTCTCTTTCATGTCTGTCTTTGTCTTGGACTTTCTTCTGTCTTTTTCTTTTTCTCTTTTCTTATTTACTTTCTCGTTTCCTTTTTCATTGTCTATATTTATTCTTTCTTCTTTCTTTCTCTGCTTTACTATTTTCATTCTTCTCTCTCTCTTTCTCTCTTTCTCTCTCTCTTTCTCTCTCTCTCTCTCTCTCTCTCTCTCTCTCTCTCTCTCTCTCTCTCTCTCTCTCTCTCTCTCTCTCTCTCTCTCTCTCTCTCTCTCCTTTCTCTGCATGTAAATAAAATTATTTTTTTTATAATTATTCATAGCATCAGAAGCGATAATGAAAGATAAGTAATCTTACATCGTATTATCTATTTGTTAGTTATAAAGACTTCCATTCCATACTATAATATTTCAATATGAATTTTGTTAAAATGTTAAATTGGGTTTATTTGAATGACGTTTTATTTGAGAACTATTTTAGATCTCGTGCGTCTTTATTGTACTGTTGTCGATTTTCGATGAAACTGGTTGGTTGGTTGGTTGGTTGGATGTTAGATGGATGGTTGGTTAGTTAACTAATACTTTGGATGGTTACTTTGTATTCGATTGCTTGTTTCTACCTTATATCGGCATTATACGAGTTCACTGGCATTAAATGAAGGTCGAAGGGTCATAGTAATTGTCCAAGCTGAATAAAAGAACATTCACACATGAACATTTCTGGACAAAACCAGAAATAGTAATTTTGTACATGTAAATTACATACAATCACACAAATATATACATACACAATTAGTTTCGACAAAGAAGTATAATATTTTAGTATTTCTTTTTCTTTAATGTCCTACGGTGAGGACTGTGGTTTCTTCACCCCAAGGACTAAAATGAATTCATAGGTATATACACATATCAACACGAACATATTTACAATCCTTGAAAATTATACACATACATGCAATTAACTCAAACACACACTCGCGCGAGCATAGATAGATAAACAGACAGACAGACAGGCAGGCAGACAGACAGACAGACAGATAGATGGATAGATAGATAGATAGATAGATAGATAGATAGATAGATAGATAGATAGATAGATAGATAGATAGATAGATAGATAGATAGATAGATAGATAGATAGATACTTTAAGAAATAAAAGGTACAAAATCTGTGGATTTTAATAAAATGCAATAAAACATAATTGTCGTTGATGACGTAGTTTTGTTGGCAATGTTTCTGCCGCTTCTCGTCATTCATTTGAGAAGTGCATTTAGAGCACGGTGGCTGTCTGTTCCTTAAATTTAGAATTCCTAATATCTTGACTATCAGGTTCAATTCCTTCACATAATGCTGTCTTCATTCCATTGAAGCATCGTCTTCTATTTTTTCTTTTATTTCAGTCCTCTTTCATCATACTCATATATAATCTTTGCTTAATTCATTACAATTCGCATAATTAGTTCTATTTTTTTCTGTAGTTTTTAGTGATAGAATCTTCGTTGTGTTCTGATCTGTTTACTTTCGGCAACCTGATGGTTCACTCCCTTTGCAATAATTTTTTGATGGAGCAGAGTTGTCTGTCCCTATATTTTAATTAAATATTATATTACTTGTTTAAAGTCAGCGTGATTTGACCTTCGGGTACTGTGTGTTTTGTAAGTACCAGAGTTAAAATAACAACTCATGAAGAGAATGTGCTAGAACTTGCTGATTTATATTAACACACAGTGCCTAAAGGTCATATCACGCTGACTTTAAACAAGTAATATAATATTTAATTAAAATATAGGGACAGACAACTCTGCTCTGTCACAAAACTATTAATGATGTTAGTTTAAATCCAGAACCCTCAGTCTCTGGTGCTCACTGGTTATGGAGCATGATAAAAGAAACTTGCGACGTTTTTACCTATAAACCCGGAAAAAAGAGTCTGTGCAAATTTACAGTCACACTATAGGATCATAATCCTATCCTCAAAAAAACGTATGTTTTACCTTACTCTAAACGGGATACTATAAAACAGGACATCGACTCTATGTTAGCCTTAGGTATGATTGAGAAGGCAGAGTCCCCGTATAGCTCTCCTGTAGTCCTAGTTAAAAGGAAGGATGGCACGCACATATTTTGCATGGACTACAAAGAACTGAACAAGTTGATTGCTTTCTCAGCTAAACTGATGCCTTAACCAGAGAACCTCAGCTAAACTGATGCCTACTCAGCGATCCATACTAAGATTAATATTTATAATTAAATAAATCAGACACACACTTTCGTTCTTTTTGTTCTTTTACCCGATCTTGCAAACCTGTGTAAGCGAGCACATTGCCGGATGGGATGTATGTTAGCTTTAGGTTCGAGCCCAACTCAGAGCAATCCCCGGCGCAGAGCTGCACCCGCCTGGAGTTCGGGGCCCAGCTCCGGAACAAGATGCAGCGCGCGGGGGAGGGGATGACACTGCTCTGATACCCAGGCGCGCGTGGATCCAACTCAATGTGGGCGGAAACTTTATGCGAAACTTTCATCTGCTCATTAGCTCGTGGTCAAGGGAGGTGATAAATCGGTCTCGTTTTGCCGCAGCTTTGTGCTCTCTACAAATCTTTTTGTCATCTAAAAATCGCAACAAAAAGGAAGTCTGGGAAAATTAATCCTGCTCTGAAATGCTTTCATATATATATAAAGAGAGAGAGAGAGAGAGAGAGAGAGAGAGAGAGAGAGAGAGAGAGAGAGAGAGAGAGAGAGAGAGATCAGACAGTTACATCAAGACGCTTTCCATTTCTAGTTCAAATCTATTTCAACTGACGTCACTTTCTCTTGTGATCAGCCAAAATTGACTGCAGCACACAAAGAAAAGCCATTTGTGGTTTGCTTTTGTGGCGTGTTTGCTTAATGTATGTTTATTTTTATCTGTTTGTATGTCTGTTTACATGCTTTAGTTAGTATTTGTTTAAATTTGTGTTATAATATGTTTGAATGTTCTTTCTTTCTTTCCTTTTTTATAATTTCTTAATGTTTTTACATTTTTTTATTTTTTTGTTTCAGTTTTTCATTTTTTATTTTTATTGTTTCAGTTTTTCTTTTTTTCGAGTTTTGCAATGAGAACTCGAAGTTAAACAAAAGCATTTGCTTATGCATACCACAAGAAGCTACTCGTCCATAGCACATAGTGTCTCGAAAAAAAAAGTTATGTGTTTCATGACATTTCTTTCTGCCTTAAATTTCTACACCTTATTCGCATTAATAGGGATGGAGTGATGTTTGTTGATTCGGTTGGGAGGGGTGTTTAAGGAGTGGGAGGATTGTTGTTTGGGTTGGGGTTTTTGTTGTTTGTTGTTTGATTGGTTAATTTTGGTTTGGGGTGGGTTTTTTTATTTTTGTTTCTGCTGTTTGCAGTTTGTTTTCGTTTTTTGCATAGAGTTTGTTTCTATTAAAAAAATAAATGGACTGAATCTGTGTAGTTTTGAACACGTTTGGATTTCTGTAACAGTCATTGGAGATTTTATTGTAATCGGTGATTTCCGTATACTATTCACACTGTCCTACTAGTTCACAAATAAAGTCACATTAGACATTTTTGAAATTGTGAACTTTAAAAAAATATTTTGCTCACTCACCTACCAATTTGTCAATGTTTAAGTTCTACATTGATCAACAAGGATCCAGGGACAAAATCTAGTTTTTCACCTCTGCTTGTCATGACTTTACTTCTGAATAATTTTGCAATCCAACACTTACTTGTGTTTCATCAAGAAATATACGTTTCATCAAGAAATATACCTTTCATCAAGAAATATACCTTTCATCAAGAAATATACGTTTCATCAAGAAATATACCTTTCAACAAGAAATATAACTTTCATCAAGAAAGGATTTTAAGCTGGTGTATGAAAATTTGGTAGAGTTGGTCATTTGATCATGAATTTAAAACTACTGTGATTACGCCCCACTGACGCAGGTAAGAGCTATATTTCTGTTTAATCAATGCAAAAAGAAAAATAACCGAACATTGCGATATGAACAAACAGATCTGGGGGTTTTGGTCGTTTGGAACCAACAAAACGTGGACAGTTATTTCTTGTCATTTCTTGTCGCGATGTTGATTAATGGCTTAAACACCGTAAATTAATGTGAGATGTATGATTAATCCCCTGCCTGCCCACCTTGTATGATTAACACCTTGCCTGCCCAATTTGTTTGATTAACACCTTGCCTGCCCAGCTTGTTGATTAACCCCTTGATACCCAATTTGCACTGCACTGTTCTTATATAGTAATAGCCATTATCTGTTCAAAAAAAAATAAAGAAATTATAGACATGACAAACTAGAGCAACATGATACTACACAAGTTTGGCTGTATTATCTCCCCTTGAATATTATTCATCAGTTGTTTGTTGTTGTTTTTTGACGAGCTATGCCCAGGAGTTTCTCGTCTTTGTTTTGGCCATTGTAATGACTGCTATGTATTTTTATTCGAAATAATCGGTACGGTTTGACATTCCATCTGAATTTATTTACTGAAAGTTGTGACAGCACAGTTTTTATATAACCAGTTTAGGTATTGTGACTAAATGCTGGCTCTGTGTTTAGATACACTCATCTCGGGTTGCTTGCTAATTCTTTTCCTCGGATTTATGTATTGGACGATTGTTTACTACGTTTGTGGAGGTTATAATATACGTAAGACCCTGCTTTTGAAGACCATTATGATCTATGTGGCTACACGTATAACTTTGACAACGACTTTAAGCTGTCTGATTACATGTAATGCTTTGATGACGATTTAAATTAGGTGATTTCATGTAATGCTTTGATGACGATTTAAATTAGGTGATTACATGTAATGCTTTGATGACGATTTTTAGCATGCAGCTACATTAAAACTGTGACAAGTATTCATGCTTCTACGGTTATATGCTTAAATGTAAATATTTGATAATGATTTAAATTATGTGCTCACATATAGAGCTCAGAGAACAATTTTAAGCTATGTGGATGCATGTAAAGCTTTGATAACAATTTTAAGCTCTGTGGATACATGTAAAGCTTTGATAACAATTTTAAGCTCTGTGGATACCTGTAAAGCTTTGATAACAATTTTAAGCTCTATGGATACCTGTAAAGCTTTGAAAACAATTTTAAGCTATGTGGATACATGTAAAGCTTTGATAACAATTTTAAGCTCTGTGGATACATGTAAAGCTTTGATAACAATTTTAAGCTCTGTGGATACATGTAAAGCTTTGATAACAATTTTAAAATTGGTTATCCGCTAAGTCCTTTCATTCACTTTAATGTGTGGTTAAATACTGTCGATTGTGGTTAAATATGTCGTTTGTGGTAAAATACTGTCGTTTGTGGTTAAATACTGTCGATTGTGGTTAAATACTGTCGCTTGTGGTTAAATACTGTCGATAGTGGTTAAATACTGTCCTGTGGTTAAATACTGTCGTTTGTGGTTAAATACTGTCGATTGTGGTTAAATACTGTAGATTGTTGTTAAATACAGTCGATTGTGGTTAAATACTGTCCTGTGGTTAAATACTGTCGTTTGTGGTTAAATACTGTCGTTTGTGGTTAAATACTGTCGTTTGTGGTTAAATACTGTCGTTTAACTTACTATAAGACTGTGTTCATGCCCTAAGTATTTGTATCCATTTTAAAGCGTGTAGTTTTGAGCACCTTCTGTTCTTTCCGCTAATAGCTTGTCCTACCAATGAAGGGACATAAACCGTACTGAATACACGTGGTACTTTACATAGTGAAAATAAAATCCAAATCGGAGCTATATTTTTTTCAGGTACGAACAAGCTGAATTCCAGGTATCTTCTATTTCAACAAAGATGAGTGTGAAATAAATAAATCTAAAATGTAGCATTTCTATCTATTTCAGCAAATATGAAAGTGAAAGAAAGAAATCTAAAACGTAGCACTCCTATTTGAGCAAATATGGAAGTGAAATAAATAAATCTAAAACGTAGCACTTCCATCTATTTCAGCAAATGATGAGTGTGATGATTTCGAAATAAATAAATTTAAAACGTAGCACTTCCTTCTATTTCAGCAAAGTTGAAAGTTAAACAAATAAAAGGTGCATTTCATCTGAATGCTGAATATTGATTTTAATAATGATGTATGTGGAAATGCTCTCCCTCCGTGGTCTTTTCAACAAAGACTAATTGTTTTCCGGTTATTCCAACTGCTGCAGACATTCCCACCTGGAGGTCTCTTTAATGAGATAGTCTAATTGTTTCCCCTTATTCTTATTTGGGTTGTTATTTTCAAGTTAGCGGTCTTTTCAGTAAGAGTCTAATTGCTTCCCCTTTTTCTATATTTCTGTAGATATTCTCACTTTGGCAGTCATTTCATGAGTGAGTCTAATTGTTTCCCCTTATTCTTATTCGTGTGGATCAATGATTTTTAAACGGTGTGCCGGTATACCGCGAAGCCGATGTATGTTTTTGAAAATTAATAACATGAAGCCTGCTTGTTTAAGATCGAGTATAATAAAACTAGTCTTACAGTCTCAGTTCATTCAGAAATATTCTGCACTATCAATTGATTGAACTTATTTTTTCTTTATTTTCAAAATTTCAGGAAATCTTGTTATCGTGCACGTGTCGTATCTCAAGCACAAAACTGCGACGTTGGTCTAATAAGCGCATCAAAACACAAGACGATAGAGGAAATGGGGAATTCGCGCATGCGCTCTAATATTATCATCGCTTCAGTTTATAATCTACAACTGTGTTGGTGCCTGTTTGTTTTGTAAAACCATGTGGTATTTTCAGCATGAAAGTCCAACTGTTTCTACGTTTTGTTATTCTGTTATTCGTGAACATTTTCTCACTTGGCGCACTTTTCAAACCGTAGCACTTCTTATTCTAATTGTCTCCTTTATTCATACTGGGACAATTATTAGTTTCCCTTTTAGTCTTACTAGTGCATATATTTTCGCTTGTCAATCTTTCAAAGATAAATATCTTATTTTTCCCATTATTCTTATTTGTACAATATTTTAGTACTTGGCGGTCATTTCGACAACAGAGTTTAATTATCTCCTCTTATTCTTATTTGTACATATTTTAGTACTTGGCGGCCATTTCGACAACAGAGTTTAATTATCCTCCCTATTTCTTATTCTGCAGATATTCTCACCTGCCGGTCTTTTCAGCGACACAGTACACAGCAAAGATGGTGACCAAGAAGACGAACTTTGCTTTTCTCATTGCGCTGATGACGTCACAATTGATGACGCAAGCTGTGATACTGCGTCCCGACTGGTTCCCGTACTTCGTGAACAGAAACGGTAACCACTGCGTATTCCTCTGACTTTGTTATATAATAATAGTGATTCTTGTATTACTGTCTTCCTTTAAGGTAGCCACTGCGTTTCCTACAATTAATATTTACTATCTTCCTTATATTAACAGAGATAAATGCAATGGTGTGTCTTCTTAAAGGTGATCACTGTGTTTTCTGTGAATGATATATTCAAAGTGGTTCCTGTATTGCTCTGTCTTCCTTACTGGAGTGTTATCCAATTTTTTAGATTTTTTGTTTGTTTGTCGATATCTTTATATAATTGGATTATTACATAAATGAATATTAATTCAACCTAAATTACCAGTTATTCTTTGTTGTAAATGTTTGGAAGGGGGGGTTGTATTTTTTTTTCAAGGGCAAACCTGCCGAGATTTTGGTCACACCCAAAAACCGAATTCGGTCGTTTTAGATACCTATTAACAGACTATCATTTAAAGAAAACAGTTTTCATACCGATTGTGTTTTTTTCACCACAATGGAGAGAATTACCATCAAAGAGGGTAAGTGCTAACATCCAAAAGTAAACCCTGGCTGGAAGTTTGCCTGTTTTCGTTCCACTATTTAATTTATTACGTCATGCATCTTATTACTATCCCACCACGTGTAACATCTGTACTCTTATTACTATCCCAGCAGATGTAACATCTGTACTCTTATTACTATCCCAGCAGATGTAACATTTGTAATCTTATTACTATCCCAGCAGATGTAACATCTGTACTCTTATTACTATCCCACCACGTGTAACGTCTGTACTCTTATTACTATCCCACCACGTGTAACGTCTGTACTCTTATTACTATCCCAGCAGATGTAACATCTGTACTCATAGGTATTACGTGTGTTCGCGTGTTACGACAGCTTTATATATTTTCAATTACGATGTCTATATTTATTCCAGTCATCGAGTCACGTGGCAGAAACGTGCCCGCCCTACCAGACATCGGGTGTCCATCCGAAATGACGAAACATGAGTGCTCTCATACCATTATGACAATCTGGAGACGCCTTTCGAAGAATGATAAACGTTTTTCCACAATGAAGGCATAGAGCACCAGGTACGCCAACCTTGTCTTCAAGAACTAAATCTGTGCTCAGCAGTCGTGGAACCAGCAGCGGGTGTTTGGACATGCTTACTGTATTTCGGTTTATTCTTTCAAAACTGACTCCTGCTATATAGTGATCACACATGATTTTGCTGGATGAATTCTTTGATTAAAGAGATAAATTTCCCCAGTATATATGTATGACCTTTGACTTACAGTAGTGTGGTGGAATAAATTTGCCTATACCTATTTCTAAACTTAATTGTTATAGAAATTGTTCAACTGTCAAAGTGACCAGATCTTGAGCACTCCTTATGATGGTAGTTTTTGTAAGTGTCGTAGTTGGAGTAAACAACTTGGGTTGAGAATATGCTAGAAAATTGCTGATGCAAATCCAAACCAGTTCCAAGCGAATGAGTAGTTTTCTGACTCATAATCCTCATATTTGTTCATAACAAGCTCATCCAATGGGGATGGACCTAAGTTTCTTTGTTGAAGAAGTATTCTATTCTAACCACTGTTAATTTGAACATAACTTGAGTCCGGTCAAAAAGGCAATAATTAGATTATAGTAAGTAAGTGACTGATAAAGAAAGAATGGACTTAGAATGTGTCACACGTTTTGCTATTGATCTCTGATTTGAATCAGAGAATGTTTATGTAATTGAATCATTATTTCTATGTTTATTAATTTGACTAAACTATACATTATACTTGTGAATTTTGATTGATGCCATATTTCTTATTGTTGTGTGTGTATTGGGCTAACAAACTTTTCGCAGGATTTTGTAAGTTGAGAATGCTTGTAAGAAAGAACGGAGTTTAGAGATGAAATATGCCTGAAATATAGTGCTGCGTTAATTTCACTTTTTGCAGAGAAAGCACACCTTTTTTTCTTTCACTCCAGACAGCAGTGACTATTGTACTTGCTTGGTCACATTAGTGTGTGAATCCAGCGTTGTCGTCAACTTATCAGTAAAACGTGTTGCTGTATGTTAATTCCTGTGAATTCCATTCAAGAGCCAATATAGCAGATGGTAGCTTGAGAATTCAAGAAGAATATTTTGAATGTTCCTTGTGGTGTGTTGACTACTACACACGAAAATTCGAGAACAGTCCTCCTGATGTGCTTCAGGACAATTCTCTACTGTATGCTTTGTGAGATCATCGACATTTTTCTGGAACAGTTGTGTAACGTACCTTGAAGGGACACCTGAATAAGAAAAGACAGTGACTTGTTGCAAACCGCATGATTGTGAACACGTACGGGTGACAGCTGCCATCTTTGAAAAGTTATGTGCATTGAGTTTAATTATTTCTCTGAAACTCTACTCTCTACACTCTATTTCTCTGACATTTCTGTGATGATATCCATGAACTTGATTATATATCTATGTTAGTTGACTGCTAATGTCTATGCTAGGATAAACTGAATGACTGTCCAGCATTAATCGAACATTGTTGTTAAGTAGTGTAAATGTCAACGGTCTTTGATTATATTCATATATTGTATATTTAATTGTTGATTTAATAAATTTATTGTTAAATTCATTGACCTTTTTACACATATTTATAACCATTTGTTGGAGACACAGTAGGTGGATGGGAGCTCGCTAAATATAGATTAAAATATGGATTTCCTTCTATAGTAAGACGTTTTCCACCTACGGAAATATAGTGTGATGGAAAATGTTTGCCTTTAATGTTGTGGAAGAGAGAAAACGTTTACAGCGCCCGCATATCTGCCAATGTGAGAAAGACGAGTGGTGTCTTCTGGAGAAATATTAAGAACATAAATTAAGATTCTCATCACTTGTAATTAGTTGTGTGTGATTAACTGACAATAATAATCATAAGCAATAGCTAGAGTAGCGTAGGCGTCACACGTAGGAATCTGTCTTCCTTACTGACATGTTCTTAGCATGTTAAGTCTTTGCTTGTCCTGCTTTGAAACTGTCTTCCTTACTGACATGTTCTTAGCATGTTAAGTCTTTGCTTGTCCTGCTTCGAAACTGTCTTCCTTACTGACATGTTCTTAGCATGTTAAGTCTTTGCTTGTCCTGCTTCGAAACTGTCTTCCTTACTGACATATTCTTAGCATGTTAAGTCTTTGCTTGTTCTGCTTCGAAACTGTCTTCCTTACTGACATGTTCTTAGCATGTTAAGTCTTTGCTTGTCCTGCTTCGAAACTGTCTTCCTTACTGACGTGTTCTTAGCATGTTAAGTCTTTGCTTGTCTTGCTTCGAACCTACTTTTACCTGCATAAGCTTGTACATTTTTACAATACGTATATCTGTTGAAAACCTGAAAGATGGCGCCTGAACAAAACAATTGTCAACAAGCTTGATCGGGTATCTACCTGGAATATATTGTCATCAACTGACTCTGGTGTATGTCAATTATTTTTAGCAGACTATGCCGTCTCGTCAGGCAAGAGCTGAAGCTGCCTAAGAAAATGATGGAATCAACTCATTCTTACACTCGTTCAATTCCACGGACAGTTTCATGAGTTATAAAAAAATTCATAATTTTTTTTTTAATCTTGTCCCAGAACGATTCGTTTCTTTAAACTGTGTAAAATAAATAAATATATGAGATTCAGTGCTTAACACCTTCACTTTATCATTGCAATTAAATAAGGAGAATGTATTTTTAAAATTATTATTACGTTTTCCGTCAAGGTCAAAGTGACCGGTACAATATTGCTTGTCAACACTTAAAAGGTGGAGATTGATCCTAATAAGGGTCTTAAACTAGCTTGAGTGTTCCATTCACAATGCATTTGCCTGTTTATATACGTAAGATGGACTAGTTACATTGTTCAAGTAAAGCATTTTAATACAAATACCTTTACTTATTTACTTAAGACTATGCACACAGAAATAGCTCTCAAATGGAGACACAAATGCCAAAATCATTAAATCAAATAGGTATATTGGCAGACACATGGAGTTCTGATTTACCAAATAAAACAACTGCCTTAGACTTCAAAACAATAAAAACAAAGGATATAACCAAAGCTCAAGCTCAAGTAAACAAATATTATTAAGTTTGAAAAGTCTCACAGATTCTTAGGAATTACCTTTGATGAAAACATACATTTCACATATCACATCACAAACACACTAACAAAATTCAAACAATTCATATACCTAGAATGGCTAAGGAAAAAACATGGGGAGCCGACACACATAGACTACAAATGGCAACTAAAACTCTAATATACTCTATAACAGACTATGAAACACACCGTATACTGCTACAAATAATCCCAATATAAAATAATTACAGATATACAAATCAAAGCACTAAAGTACATGTGCACTGCTGAACACTAAAATAACAGAACTATACAAACAATACATTTAACATGATAGAAAGACAGAACAAACAAGATTAAAATTATGGGCAAATAGAATACATGGTCATACACTATCTACAAACACCCACTTAGAAATCACAAAATGAGACGTAAGAGCAAAATGGTCAGAAAAATAAAACATTCCAAGTGGACAAATGATAGACTACCCCCTGCCTCCAACTTATGAAAAACTTAGTAAAATCAAATTAAATTTACTCAAACAGACCCCCCCCCCCTTCAAACAGTCCCACTGCCACCATGGACCATCTCACCCCCACGAGTAGAACTTACACTGAAAAAAACAACCAAAATACTTCAACTCACAGCAATCACGATAAAACACATTAGAACACATATATAAAAATTACTAGATCATATAAATATATATACAGATGGTTCCAAAATATGTGAAGGAACTGGAGCAGCCATTCACAATTACAGAGCCAAAATACGTGTTGCCACGATGGTCAGCTGTATTTGACTAACAATTTATAGGTGAGTTTCTGGTACATTCGTTCATGTGGCTGAGATGCACTTCGATTGGTTAGTTTAGTGAGATGTCTGGAACATTCAGGTGTGTTTCCAACCTGTGGATAAGGGTCAGCCTTTCTAGAAAGTAGGTTTATGTGTGGTCTATTTTTCGAGGAGGGTGGGTGTAACTACATAAGCCATTACGTGACACTAACACACAAGATTTCAGGTCAAGCAAAACAGCAGTCACTGTAGAACAGAAATCGCTATGCAACACTTCCTATTGCATTGTCCTATACAATGAAGAAAAAAGACCAATCATTGACACCACAAATCTGTTACAATTCCTGCACTCCACACAATCACTACTTTATCCACATCCACAAACAGAAAAATTAATCCAAAAGCACAATTCACTTTCTCTAAAACATTTTGGTAGTGATTTAAAAAGAACCAAACAAATAAACTAACAAAAACAAAAGCAAAGCCACACCAACTGTACACGAAACTAATGAACTCCATATGCATTATAACAAGTAGAATACCCTCCTCAGAAAAATATGAGAAGAGAAAATCCTTATGGGAACAAACAAGGGAGAGAACATAAAAATTGAAAAGTCTATTACAATTCCCATGAAGAAAGAAATTAGTGGAGGGGGGAGAATTATTTAAGCACATCCATTTTTATGACTCAGTTAAAATATTAAATATCTTAGGTCTATAAGCATTCTGTTAGATTTGATGCTATCAATAAAGAATTTGATTCGCAGTTGGGATGTTCAATGTGTCATCATAATAAGCACTCTCTTAGCTCTGAAACGACCACTGATGAATTTGTGCTGGCATTTGTCTGTTGCTGGACTTGCCTCAAACAGTGAGCAAATGACAGTGTGTCGGATCAATAAAACCACAATCATCTCCCCAGCAGAAGACATCACAAGACATTTAGATCTATTTAGCCACAATCATTTGCCCAGTAGAAGACATCACAAGACACTTAGATCTATATAGCCACAATCATTCGCCCAGCAGAAGACATCACAAGACACTTAGATCTATATAGCCACAATCATTTGCCCAGCAGAAGACATCACAAGACACTTAGATCTGTGTCGATCGCCCATAAACTTGTATTAGTCTGAAGAACAACAATTTAATAAATAAGAGAAACTGTAAAGAAAAAAAAAGTATAATTATATTCGTGTGCTGCAATTCGTTTTGGCAGAGTAATAAAGAAATCCTGATGCCATGAGCTCTATTTTTTGTCGCCCAAAGCGAATGATGAGTCGCTCATTTTCCCTCAGTGATATCTGGTCACATTAATAAATATATTTTACCACTGCTTTAAATAAGACTACTAGTTATCTGGGTCACATTAATAAATATATTTTACCACTGCTTTAAATAAGACTACTTGAAGAGGAACTCCCATCACGCATTTATCTTTATAAAAGCCAGGTAAATGGGCAATACTGACTGTTTTTAGATTTAATAGAAATTAAATGGATGAGAATCTTTAGATAAAATTGAGCTTAAATGCTTAAGATCTCTGGTTACAACAGATCTTAAAAGCACGAGAATCTCTAGATATATAATAGATCTTAAATTCTTAAAAATCTCTAGATATAATAGATCTTAAATGCTTAAAAATCTCTAGATATAATAGATCTTAAATGCACGTGAATCTCTAGATATATAATAGATCTTAAATTCTTAAAAAATCATAATAGAATATATAATAGATCTAATATAGATATAATAGATCTAATCTCTAGATATATAATAGATCTTAAATGCTTAAAAATCTCTAGATATAATAGATCTTAAATGCTTAAAAATCTATAGATATAATAGATCTTATATGCATATGAATCTCTCGGTGGCCAGAGACAGGTGGGCGGGCGACAAGAGGTTAGTGACAACTGGCTAGACACAACAGGCTAGCGACAACTGGCTTACACATAACTTATATCTGTAGAATAAATTAGATAATTACTTACGTTTTTTTCTGTTGTTTAGCAAAATGTCGTATATCGTATTATGTACAAGTCACTTGCCGTTCGCCAATTATTGCTAGGCATGTATCAGTAGCTAGTTGACGTTAGCCACTTGTCGACAACTAAATGTCGTTTGTAAAATGTCGCCCGGACAGATGTCTTAGAACCGAATCTCTCGATGATCATTACACAAAAGCTCAGCTCTTTCGATTTCAATTATCACTTTTCTTTTCCAGTCTATAACAGTCTTAATGTGCTAATTAGAAAACGTTGATTACATTGAAATTCAAGAGTATCTCTTCCGATTATTTACCGCAGAAGTATGGGTAAAATTAACTATTAAAATGCTCCAGAAGTATGGGTGAAATTAAATATTAAAATGCTCCAGAAGAGCATTTCACAAACGGTGCTAAAGTGCAAAGGTGCACAGAGAAGAGTCTGCTAAAGCAATTTAGTCGGTCAGTAGGGTGATCTAAATAACAATGGTCAGTGGTCGGAATTTAAACAGTCATACTCTTTACATCCTGTCATTGAAACAAAAGGGCGAGCACATAATTAATGAAGGAATTGAATATTGTATATTCTCCAGAAGTAAACAGTCACTTAACGGAGCAAAAGAAGGAAGATAATAATGATTAAGAACTTTTTATTAATTAAATAAAAGTGTGATTACCGCATCAAATAAAATTAAAATGTGGCAGGTGGCTGGCCACGCCACAGTACCCAATGACCCGCTGAAGAGAGTGACACATATTTCCATCCCTTAACTATGATACTATAAATAGGTCAGCATCGTTAGCTCATGACGGTAATGTTATTGAATTATTTCCTTATCGATTATTTTTAATGGCAGTCTATTTTAGGTATTATTTTTTTAATTATTATGTCTGAATGCTATCTTCTTTTTCTGAGCACTAAGAACGAAATGTCATTAATTAGCCCACGTAAACGCTGCCATTCCGTGACATAGTACCTACTTATAAACATTGCCATTCCGTGACATAGTACCTACTTATAAACATTGCCATTCCGTGACATAGTACCTACTTATAAACACTGCCATTCCGTGGCATAGTACCTACTTATAAACACTGTCATTCAGTGACCATAGTACCTACTTATAAACACTGTCATTTCATAATCAGTCACTACATATAAACACAGCCGTTTCACGAGTCTAATACCCATACACATAATGGCATGAAGTATTAAGAAGTATGTTCAAGCCAACCTTCTTTCTCTAAACATGAAACAAATTTATTCTTTCTCGGAGCTACTTTCTATCCGTTAACAGCAACATTTAAATAATTAATTTCCATAATGTAATTAATGAACGTTTACAAGTGAAAAACTGTATTAATATTTTATCTAAGTTCACTTGGCAGGTTCTTTCTTAGGACCTAAGCACATTGATTGAAATTAACGGGCTCACTTACCTAGAGTTTAGCTTATGATTCAGGGTACTTCCAAACTGCAAAGAATTTGATCTGTCTGATGGATTATTTATTAAACGCGAAAACACATACAAACTGATGATTAATTCATTTTCATATCAATAAAAGTTTCAAAAGAAGGGTTTTTTTAAGATTAACAAACAGTGAATTTATTCAACGAAATTGTAGTAAACATAACAAGAAAGATGTCAACAAATATACAGTAGTTGTCAGTCACAAAAACCGACCTTTCATTATTATTATACAATCGACAGTTACATTTACTTGGGTTAATAAAACCTCGTTCTCTTCTCCAGACTTATTGTCACGGAAGAAAGTTCTCTTCTCCAGACTTATTGTCACGGAAGAAAGTTCTCTTCTCCAGACTTATTGTCACGGAAGAAAGTTCTCTTCTCCAGACTTATTGTCACGGAAGAAATAAAGAGCAAGATAGAATTTGGAGTGAACAAGTCCAGTCTGGCTTGTGTGCCGAAGTTGTAATTAGTGTTCGCAAAGGTTTTGTTCACATTGACCTATGTCCACTGTTCAAGGCATGAATTTCCCAGAAACAGCTCACTTATATGAATGAATAATTGTACAATCTTGACAGTAAAGGAGCACACTTAGAATTTAAATATTTCTTTTTTTGCAAATGTGTTTCACAGTGCGCTCTTTTGTCACTGTATATAATATAACAGTTATAGATAATTAAAATACAGGTCTGTATAATATCAAAATAAAAGTTCTGTTGATTTTACTCACAAATGAAGTCCATCTGGTGGAAGTAGTGTACGTCGATGCCACTCAAGAATATGGTCCGCGAGCGATCCGTCGTCAGTCCGCAGCAACCCTGCAGAATAAAAAGAAATTTGATGTGACATAACACCATAAATTGTATTAGTTAGTACAAAAAATTTGAAACAAAGGCAACGATTGGCAAGCAGCTCGTTGCGTTTGCACGGCACACAGTGGTAGGTATTTGTGACTAGTGTTGCCAAGTATGATGTTTTATATTTAATTCCAGACACTTTTAACCTTAATTTAAAGTTACAAATTTAAACATCAGGAACTGTATGGTGATCTCTAGCAAATTAATTTAGATTTTTGAAAATTATGTCACTAGTGGTTTTCAAACAAAACAAGTTATTTTCTAAATAAACCAATTATTTTCAAACGAAACTAGTTATTTTTAAACAAAACTAGTGATTTAAAATAAAATTAGTGATTTTCACACAAAACTAGTAATTTCTAATAAAACTAGTGATATCAAACAAATCTAGTGATTTTCAAGTAAAACTAGTAGTTTCTATCAAAACTAGTGATTTTCATACAAAGCTAGTGACTTTCAAGCAAAGATAGTGATTCCTAATAAAAACAATTGATTTATTAACAATAATACTGATTTTCTAACAAAACTATTAATTTCAAAGAAAACTAGAAATTTTCTAATAAAACTAAAGATTAAAACTAGTGATTTCAAATTTTCCTTGTGATTTCAAACAAATCTAGTGATTTTTTTTTTTAAATAGTTATTTTCTAACAGAATTCGTGATTTCAAACAAAACTAGTGTTCTAACAATTGGTGGTGGATAGAGTGAGAGAAAAAAGTGAGAGAAAGTACTGACTGCATTTCCTTCCTAAAAAGTAAGCGTCATAAACATCAGATTTTTTTATAATACAGACAGAAAATGTTCAGTAAACAAATAACAATTATTAAAATAAAGTAAAAGTAGCCATTCACCAAACATTAAAACGAAATTTAATATCCACTAGATCAATAGTTTTATTAATATCCAGTACATCAATAGCATTATTAATATCCAGTCGATCAATGATTTTGTTAATATCCAGTAGATCAATAGCATTATTAATATCCAGTCGATCAATGATTTTGTTAATATCCAGTAGATCAATAGCATTATTAATATCCAGTCGATCAATGATTTTGTTAATATCCAGTAGATCAATAGCATTATTAATATCCAGTCGATCAATGATTTTGTTAATATCCAGTAGATAAATGATTTTGTTAATATCCAGTAGAACAATAGCATTATTAATATCCAGTAGATCAATGATTTTGTTAATATCCAGTAGATCAATAGCATTATTAATATCCAGTAGATCAATGATTTTGTTAATATCCAGTATATCAATGATTTTGTTAATATCCAGTAGATCAATAGCATTATTAATATCCAGTATATCAATGATTTTGTTAATATCCAGTAGATCAATAGCATTATTAATATCCAGTAGATCAATGATTTTGTTAATATCCAGTAGATCAATGATTTTGTTAATATCCAGTAGATCAATCATTTTATTAATATATAGTAGTTCAACAATTTTATTAATGCAACAACACATAAGGTGACTTCAATGGCAACTGTTGTATTTTCTTGAACACTTCCATATGAACACATGATCAGTTATATTTTAAGACAGAATTATGCTTGCTCAAAATATAAAAATATAATCTTATTTTTTGGTAATTTTTAGACGGGTATGATGTGATACCAACGCCACCTAGTAAGTGGTTATGATTATTATTATTATTATTAATTAATCATCCATAACTAATTACAAGTGATGAGATCTTAATTTATGTTCTTAATAATTCTACAGAAGACACCACTCATCTCTCTCACATGGCAGATGTGCCGGCGCTGTAAACGTTTTCCCTCATGCACAACATTAAAGACAAACATTTACCATCACACAATATTTCCGTAGGTGGAAAACTAAAAGAGAAGATAAATCCGTTTATTAATCTATATTTAGTAAGCCCCGATCCACCCACTTTTTTCTCAAACATAAAGTTATCAATAATTATGTTAAGAAGATCAATACATTTAACAATAAATGTATTAAATAAACATTCAATACATATAATAAATACAATTAAATGGTTACTTGACATCAATGTTTCCACAAAGCCACGTTCAATAATTTTGTCCTATATCCTAAAACGCCATTCAACAGATTAGTGTCAGTACAAGTAACAGGATACTTCTTACTAGAGAACAGAAATGGAGTTATTAGACATAAATGGTAATAGTTTGTACATAACCTGGTTTAGGCACTGTCTCAGTAGTCTTTCATGTGCTTTTTGTAACAAGGTGAAAAGTTTATTATTTATGTTATTACTGTCAATTCCACGTGATTTACTCCTCATGTTGTAGAACACTGACTACCCGCTATTCCCTCAAGGCTAACCCTTAGGTCCCTCAGGCAGACCAACA
Source organism: Sinotaia quadrata (assembly GCA_028829895.1). Taxonomy (NCBI): domain Eukaryota; kingdom Metazoa; phylum Mollusca; class Gastropoda; order Architaenioglossa; family Viviparidae; genus Sinotaia; species Sinotaia quadrata. The sequence goes on from CM054184.1 coordinate 16,136,451, forward strand.
ATTGTAGCAATTTCCAGTAAATTCCCTATACCAGAAATTCTACAGTGTAGTCAGCGTACTTTGTCACCATACATAAACGGAATGCAGGTATTCCTTACTCTTACACACTGCGGTAGATACTTCTCGCATCTACCAAGGTCATAGGTGTAACGAGGAGATCCAGATGATCCAGGTGCTTTTCCCCATTAAGTAACAGCCACTTTTCATGATCAAACGTCTTGCCACTCCAAATTCAAGTGATTAGACAATAGATTTCTTTACAGAAGGTAAACTTTTGCTAGTCTGATCTGGTCTCTCTCGTAAATCTTAACAATTGGATAATAAAAACTATTTATCCAGTTGGAACTGGTTCGCATTGCATCATTAATTTCTAGCAAATTCTCAACTTGAGTTGTTTACTCCAACTCTGACGTTACAAAAATACCATCAAAAGGAGTGCTCAAGATCGAGTCACTTCAACAATTTATATAACAATTAAGTCTAGAAATAGGCATACATTTACTCTGCAACAGATGGTAATTAAGTATTTTCTCTATTGTTTTCTTCTCTATAAATCTCTCGCCATCTCTCCATCACTTTGTCTCTATCTCTATCCATCTATCTGTCTATCTATCTGTCTATCTATCTCTATCTATCTATCTCTCTATCTATTCTATCTATCTCTCATCTATTTATCTCTATCTATTTATCTATCTCTCTATCTATCCATCTGTCTGTCTGTCTATCTATTTATCTATCCATCTCTCTGTCTATCTATCTCTATCTATCTATCTCTCTATCTGTTTATCTCTATCTCTCTCTATCTTTCTATCTCTCTATCTATTTATCTCTATCTCTCTATCTCTCTATCTTTTATCTCTATCTCTCTATCTATCTCTCTATCTATTTATCTCTATCTCTATCTTTCTATCTCTCTATCTATTTATCTCTATCTATTTATCTCTCTCTATCTATCTTTTATCTCTATCTCTCTATCTATCTCTCTATCTATTTATCTCTATCTCTCTATCTGTCTCTCTATCAATTTATCTATCTCTCTATCTCTCTATCTATTTATCTATATATATCTATATATTTATCTATTTATCTATCCATCTATCTATCGTTTACTTAAAATAAACACCCTATACAATAATATATTTGTGTTGTTTCCACATTTCAAAGTCTCCACCACACAGTAATGACCATTATACTAATATCATGCAGTACCAGTCCCCGAGAAACGAATGCTAAATTTGCAACAAAATTATCTGCGGCTATTTACCAATTAGTCTTCAACTGAGACCTACATAAAGCGAGCAATAAAAGACAGGATGTTCTTTCATTTATGAAACGTAGCAACGGTCAAACCGGTGGACTGAACATTCCATAAATTTATAAATGTACATAACCGAAGAAATCCGTTGAAAAAAAAAAGCCCACTGACATAGAGCTGGCCTAATGAATTGAAATGTGTACCATCCTGAGAATAACAAAGTTGGCAGAAAATGACTGTCGCTAAATTAGCGCCATGCTGAATATCTCGATTGTAAGCGAAAAACCCATTACCTCTATTAGGAGCTCCACTGCTGATGAAAACAAAACAAAGACAGAGAGAGAGACGAGGCAGAGAAACCGAGACAGACGGTCATAGAGAGAGAAAGTTGTTTCTAAATTGATAGTACAATTCCAAGAAATGAAGAAAAAGTTAAAGTTAAAAACTCACTTAGCTATTTATAAAGATTCGCTGTAAAAAAAAATCGCTTATTTATTCATTTTGGTTAATTCCTTGTGAATTATCAATTTCTTTATTTCAACGATAGTCGTATTAACTGTAAATAAAGACACTACTAAAGCCCTTTTAGCTGATTAAAATAAAGAGTAAATTATAAACTTGTATCTGCAATACCATTGCATTAATTATAATACTGAGAATGCAAACTACTCCAACACTAACTGTGTAACCTACAGAAGACAGTGAATTGTGTGCCAAGGTGACAGTAACATTGTGTGTATCTTACAAAAGATAATTGGTAAATTAGAAGAGATAATGTATCATCGTGTATAATTTACAAGAGTTAATGTCACATTGTTTGCGTAACTTACAAGAAATAATGTCACATTGTCTGTAACTTAGAAGAGATAATGTATCGTGTGTAACTTAGAAGAGATAATGTCACACTATGCGTAATTTAGAAGAGATACATAGTAACTTACAAGAGATAATATCACATTGTGTGTAACTTAGTAGAGACAATGTCTTATGTGTAGTTGTTACGTTTCCAGTATTTATTTATAGACCCTGCCTAGGATAATTAAGGACTTTAAAGATTTAGATTAAATTAATTCCTTCTCTCTATCCTATACAGACTGGTTGCCCAACTTATCATTTGACTAACTTAAAAATGTGTCTTGTAGTGCAGACAGCAGATTTACAAACTGATAAATTGCGTACAATAGCTGGTTTGGAGTCATTAAATTCCTCTAAATTAATATGCATTCGTTACGTCATTCAGCTCAATTTCGCCCCCATCCAATCCATGAAAATCATTAGGTCTATTATGCATAAAAATGTACTACAAAGAGGATTAACAATTAAAATAAGGTTTAATAAGTTTAACAATTTAACAAACAGTTAATATACGAACGCGAAGTCTAATTCTAAGCCGTAGGCAAATCAACGTGCTTTAAAATTGTCAATTAGAGAATTGCCATGAGAGTACTGTTCGTTTTGATTTTCGGTACACCGAGTTATGACTTAACTGGTGAATGTTGGTCCACGTGTTCGAATCCAGTCCAGACCAGTCTATCTCACTTATCTTCCCTCAGCAAGGATGCATACAGCATAACAATGGAATTGTCTTTCAATATCGCTGAATGGGATGGTGAGTATAGGCAGACGTGCAGACCTCCGCGCCGGCACTGTCCATTAATGGCAATAGGACAACAGTGGATTCAGCTCACTCATAGAGCATGAACAACTTCAGTGGAACAAGGATAAGGAGTAGGAAACAGAGACCGACCTGAAAGCAAAAGTGTTTTCGTAATCGTCTTGCTTCAGAGTCGCCTTCCTAAGCACGATCAGTTTATAAATGCTCGGGCCAGAAATTCGACATAAAGCGTCGTTTACAATTTTAGATCAAAATTATAATCTCACGCATGTTGCATTTAACAAGCATGACGTATGAATTACCAAATAGTTACAAGGTTGAAATTTAGTGTTCATACAAAAGGACAATTCAAACCAAGCAAAGTGCTTTACAATTTACATTAAAATTTACACGCAATAATTTGAATTACAATAGAAAATTCATGTCGGGCTCAGGCATCCCTGGCTCTAGTGAATTTAAAGTTATATAAATTAAAGTTACAATGGGAAAAGAGTTACAATGATTTATATACAATACTCATAGGTTTTTGTCATTTATCAACGAACCGTGGTTAAGCTCAATAGCAATGCATAGCACAAAATACATGTTCAACAATGCAAAATACAATTAAATAAATTCAATACCTTAGTGAGAAATCGAGGTGTTATCTCAGCAAAACCGTCGGCTGTTCCTATACGACTCACGAATAAGCGGCATCTGGCTTCTTGTGTCTCGGAGTGACTCTACAGAATCGCGTTCCCGTATTTATATTAAAATCATAAGGTGCATCACGTGACTGGTCACGTAGTATGTGGTTGGTTCGAGAACTTAGACAATGGTCCAAAGTTACAAAATGTCTCTGACCTCTTTGTTGGAAGCTTCTCGATATGAAGAGCTCCAAACAAAGGAATTTCAAATTTGATGTTTGAAAATAAACAAGTGGGTCAAAGAGTCATGACATTTTTATCAGACTGTGACAGTAGTGTATAATAGATAATGTCCAAATGTGTGTAAGTTATAAGAGGTACTGCCACTATGTGCGTAATTTACAAAGATAATATCACATTGCGGGTAAATTATAAGAGACAAAATCACATTGTGAATAACTTACACAAAGTAATGTCTCATCGTGTGTAACACAAAGAGATAATGTCACATTGCACATAACTTATAAGAGACAATGTCATATTGTGCTTAACGTATGAGGGATAATGTTTCATCGAGTGTAATATATATAAGAGATAATGTATAATGTATGTAATGTAACATATAAGAGATAATGTCTCACCGTGTGTATCTTACAAGAGATAATGTCACATTGTGAGTAACTTAGAAGAGAAAATATTTAATCGTGTGCAATTTACATTAGATAATGTTTCATCGTGTGTACCTTGGAAGAAAAGTTACATTGTGCCTAAAGTGTACGAGATAATGTCACATTGTGTATAACTTACAAGAGATGTCACATTGTGCGTAATTTACAAGAGATATCACATTGTGCGTAACTCTGTGCATAACTTACACGAGATGTCTCATCGTGTGTAACTTAGAAGAGATGAAGTCACGTTGTGCGCAACTTACATGAGATAATGTCTCATCGTGCGTAACTTAGAAAAGATAATCTCACATTGTGCGTAACTTACATGAGATAATGTCTCATCGTGCTGGATATTAGAAAAGATAATCTCACATTGTGCGTAACTTACATGAGATAATGTCTCATCGTGCGTAACTTAGAAAAGATAATCTCACATTGTGCGTAACTTACAACAGAAAATGTCTCGTCGTATGTAACTTTCAAGCGAAGACATAACGTGTGAGACATGACGACATGCACAGACGCAGGAACGCTGATTAATCATATGTAGCTTACAGCATCCAAAGACAGTTTGTAACATAACTAATCAGCCTCGGGTAGATCGTGTGTAGCCATTACAGAGACGGTGCAAACGTCGAGCGCAACTAAAATGAGATTAAGACAAGCTGAGTGCAATTATTGTAAATTAATTAACCATGTGTAGCTTACAGCATTCAAAAAAGTCTGTAACATATCTAATCAGTCACAGATAGATCGTTGTAATTCATTAGAGGGACAACGCAAACGTCAAGCGAAACTAAAATGAAATTAAGACAAGCTGAGTGCAATTATGGTAATATGGGTGTAGTTATGGGTGTGAGATGCGTGCGATTAGCAACAAGCCCGCAATATATTATCCCCTAGCGATATTACCATATCGTGTCTAGCTGGAAATAGGATTTAACCGAAATTTTTATTTTGTTTCCAAGTATGCTGATAGCTAATCAAAGTACAAGGTCATACTGTTGCGCAGCAAGTCACTTTGACATATCACGTTTAATGAGCGAGTGACACAAGATCACGTGTACCCGTCCAAAGGAGTCTATTATTTCTCTCTCTTTATAAACAGAAGAGGAACGGAAAGCAACGGGGAAAGTCAGAATGAAACAAGAAACGACAACTACATGAATTAAAGGGGAGACGACACGCACGGATCTGACAGACTAGTGGACAATAATAGAAGGCTTCTCGAACTTAAACGGGATATACTGACGCATCCAGTAGGTCACTGTCGCCAGAAAGGGAGACTAGCATTGGTCACTTGGTTAGTGGACAAGCATCCAAGAAACACCGTTCACACCTGTCTGGCCATACTATGACGCAGATCCTCCTTTTCCTGACGCTGGCAGCTGCGTGCGCAGAGGGCGTTATCCTGCGGCCCACGTGGTTTCCCTACTTTCAGAAAGGTTTGTGTCCCTTTGATTTCCTTTGGTAAAGCGTAGGAAGTCAACTTGTAGTTCCTTTTCCCTCTTCCCCTCCCGCCCCTCCTCAATTCCCCAACCCGAGGGAAAGAATTCATTTAGTGTTTGGGTTTTTTTTTTTTTTTTAAAGCTGGAACTCCACGCTTTCTTCCCCTCATTCCTATAGAGTTTGTGCCACTTGCAACTGAATTTTATAAATGAGGACTGGCAGATGGCATGTGGTGACCAACATACAACTACCATAGCCATTGCACGACAAACCAATACGTCTTACATTAAAATAGTTGGCTTCTGCTCAAAAAAAAGAATACTTATAGAGAGAAAGAGCTTCATACAGACATATTTAAATATACAAGTGGAAGGATTCAGTGAGAGGTAGGTAGGTGGGTGGGTAAATGGGTGGATGGGTAGGAAGAGCGAGAGAACACAGAATTCGAAACTTTATTGTGATAACAAAAATCGTCGACGTGTATTTTTGGTATGGAGTCATTTTCCGTGGAGTCGTTTTCTGTCTGGAGTAGTGTGATTTTTGGCTGGAGATTGTTTAAAATATATATTTGGAGTACTTTTCTACCTGGAGATTGTTCATTTGGAGTAATTTTCTGGCTGGAGATTGTTTATTTGGAGTAATTTTCTGGCTGCAGATTGTTTATTTGGAGAAATTTTCTGGCTGCAGATTGTTTATTTGGAGTAATTTTCTGGCTTGAGATTGTTTATTTGGAGTAATTTTATGGCTGGAGATTGTTTATTTGGAGTACTTGATGGCTGCAGATAGTTTAAAATATATATTTGGAGTAATTTTCTACCTGGAGATTATATATTTGGAATAATTTATGGCTGCAGATTGTTTATTTGCAGTAATTTCACTGGTGGAGCAGTATAGATTATTTCAATGAAGTTGTTTTCTGGATGTAAGGCGGGTTAGTTTAAAATGGTCAAACAGTTTATGAATGTGTCCTGAAAATTTTTTCGCTTTTGTTGGATGAAGAATTCCCATTTTAATGTTCTTTCAGGATTTTGTTCATTTACTATGTAAACCCCAGCTTCGTTCAGACAATAAATTTACATATTTGCAGGGTAATTATTGCTTGCTTTCTTCTAATTCTAAAACAAAACTTATTATTTCGATGAAACCTACTTATTATGTTATGAATGCACTTTTTAAAAATTAAAATATTGGTCGATACAAAAAGTATAGTGGCGATAGAAGCTATAATGCATTGGTATTAGCAATATGGCTGACGTTTAGGCGATAGAGTATTTGCCCTTGTGGTGTCACCATATACAGAGCTTAGTGTATTGAACGAAAACGAAGAGATTCGATTATTTAACATTTTAATACGTATATATACATATTTAAATTTATTTCGATTGCTTGGCCTTGCTTTTACTTGGTTACAAGAGGTTAATATAAAATGGATTTGGCAATATAATTAATAAAACAACATTTAGCAGGTTAAATACTATAAATGCGGAAAAGACTGTCATTTACGGTTTCCAGGAGAAACAGCTCTAATTATGATGACGTTTTCTTTATATATTTTTTTTCACTTTTGTTATCTTATTTTTGTTTGCTTTTTTTTTTGTTGTTGTTTATTTATTTGTTATTGGTATTTTTTCAAAAGAGCTTGTGTTTATTTTGTTTCTGTTTCATTTATTTATTTATTGTTGATAGGAGAATTTTTCTGTTTGCATTATGTTGTAATTTTTATGTTTACTTTTTAGGTTGTTTACTTATTTATGCATATGCTTGTATTACGGTTGGTTTGTTTGCTAAACTATTTTCAGTTTTCTTGATAAGTAATTAAAATGTAACGGATCGCCTATTAAGTTTAATATTATTTTTCTTCTATTTTGCAGATGTTCAAAAAGGAACAACACAGCAAATTGTAACAAAGGACTCCAACCAAACCTTACCGTGTTTACCGGAACTCTCGCGGACTCGGTGTTTGGATTTCCTCTTCCGGGTATCATTGATGATGCAGAATATATTTCGATGACGCTAATGACAATGAACATCTCAGTGGATTAACTTAATGCAAAGGACTTCGTTTCGCAAGAGACATACGCGCGGGTAACAGTAACACAGACACACTGACTAATAAGCGCAGTGTTTGTTTTTAGAATGGAATGGGGAAGGAACGTCTTTCAAGGGACTTAAATCCTTCTATACAAATCTATTTTAAAGAAAATAAACATCTTAGATAATATAGTAATTTTTATGCAAGGGTTCCCTGATATCTGAAAATTATATCATAGGTTCCTCCAAAGTAAAAAAGTTGAGAAAGGCAAACTACAAAAACCAAGAATGACTTCATGAAACGGTACACCAGGGATAGGCTATATGTTTGACACTGCTTATGTATTGTCAAGAAGACAGACTTTAGACTTATAAGCTTACCAAATGATTCCAGCTCTCATCCCAACCTACCACCTCCGAGGTGTACTGTTATTCGTTGGGGTGACTGATTTCTACATTTCTAGATTATAATGAGGTATACAGTTATTCTTTGGGAGACTGATTTCTACATTTCTAGATTATAATGAGGTATACAGTTATTCTTTGGGAGACTGATTTTTACATTTCTAGATTATAATGGGGTATACAGTTATTCTTTAGGGAGGCTGATTTTTACATTTCTAGATTATAATGGGGTATACAGTTATTCTTTGGGGAGGCTAATTTTTACATTTCTAGATTATAATGGGGTATACAGTTATTCTTTGGGAGACTGATTTCTACAATTCTAGATTATAATGGGATGTACAGTTATTCTTTTGGAATTAAATAAAGCAGTGTTCACAGGAGCCACAAGACAAGGATCAAAAATCCTTTCAGGTATAAAGCAACATTCACATGTATTTTACGCTTATCTCAAGGATGAATATCAGCGTTCGTTCGCTCATGAAGTGTATCTTCCTGCAAAGAAATAGATCTAAAACCATTGAAAGGTTCTTTGTGTGAACGTGACGTCAAAGCCATTGCATCCTCCATAATTCATTCACTTGTTAACTTACATGAACGCCGCCCAAATCAATAACATCCAGAAAATGTTTTATATATGACTTTCTGATAATTAGGAATGCGAGCCTGAGACAAGGTCTATAAACTTCATTATTTATTGAAACAGTAGATACAACGCGTCTTCAGCCATTTAACGCTTCTAATTAAATCCTAAAGTGTAAAGAAATCAAACCATTCAACTTATTTAAAAGATTGTTAATAATTTACAATAGCAACAGTAGATCAACTTTAAATAAATAAATTACACACACACACACACACACACACACACACACACACACACACACACACACACACTCACTCACATACAGCAACGACAGACTGAAGCACTGTCAAAGAGTGCTATGACGCAAATTTAACAATATAAAACACTACTCTCAAAAGCGTTTCACTTTTTTCTTACAGGGATGTAATGCAGTATAACTTAGTCTGTTGTGAAATCTGTTTTTGACTTAATAGAGGGAGGGAAGGGGGGACAGGAAAAAGAGGAGGGAAACTGCTGTTAGTTAATGTACTCTTCCGAACACTACAGACAGCTGTCAGATATAGTGAGGGTCAGTATGGAAACAGAATGAGAGTGTGTGAGCGTGTGCGAGCGTGTGTGGATGTGCGTGTGAGAGAGGGAGGTGGGGGAGGGGAGGCTAAATGAAATCTTTAAATGGGCCACAAAGAAAAAAAACGAGCCACTACTGCAAAGGGTCGTCACTCACAATGGAAAGTGAAGCCATTCATTCAAAATAACCAATCAGAGTGAAGGAAAGATATGTTTGACTTCAGCAGCCATTCTGTTCTAAATTCTATCATTGGATTACTATTATTAGAAAGGTCGTGTCATTGAAAGGGCACAAATTCACTCCCACCCCCACTCTTCTTCAAATTGAGCAGCCATTTTGAACCGTTTTTTGTCAGACATGGCATGTTTGGAGACCAATTTTTGTGATTTTGAGTTGTGTGCTTGATCCTACATAGCGAACTTTTTGTGTGTGTGTGTTGTGTGTTGGTTCTAATTAACTGTAGATGAAATTAATTTTTTTTTAATTTAAAAAACGGTTGTCCTCAGTGTATGCATGGCTTTCCTGTGACACTTTCGTTCTGTGCACTGCAAAGGCATGGAACTTTTCCAGGAAACAGTGAATATTTACACAAGAACAATTATTTTATATTATATTCAATTTCAATTCAACAAAGTATTCGTGTTCGGATTTTATTCAAGGAAAAAAACAATGCTGTTCAACACAACATAAAGGTAAGAAAACTTTGTATTTATTTTTTTAAAATATAAAATAATAACCTTAGGAAAACAGCATGTTCAGTAATTAAATTTAAATAAATACTTTAAAAATGTCCACTATAATACTTATTTTGAAAATCTTTTTAGAATTATACGAAATTATACTTGCTTTTAATTTTTAGTAGACTTGGTAAAAAAAAAAAAAAAAAAGAAAACGTTCACAAGTTCAACAAAAGATAAGAAAACTTTTAGTTATTTCTTTGTTTTTGAATTCAAAATAAATTTAAATAAATATTTTTAAAATTCCTCAGTATGTCTATAATACTTATTTTTTGATAATCTTTAGAATTATACTCGCTTTTAATTTTTGTTAGTAGAATTTTAAAAATAAAAAAACGATGAAAATGTTCGCAAGTTCAACAAAAGGATAACAAAACATTTTATTATTATTTGAAATAAATTAAAAATAATACTTTCAAAATTCCTTAGTATGTCTGTAATACTTATTTTGAAAATCTTTTTGGAATAAACTCGTTTTTAATTTTTTAGTAGACTTGTTTAAAAAAATGATGCTGAAATTCACAAGTTCAACAAAAGATAAGAAAACTTTTTTTTTATTTATTTATTTTTGAATTTGAAATAAATTTTAAATAATACTTTTTAAATTCCTTAGTATGTCTATAATAAGTAGTAATTTAAATTTTTAAAATCCATTGATAATTACAGTCGCTTTTCAGTTTTTAGTACACTGACCCATTCAATTATCGGTAAGCATCAAAATAGCTGGACACAGTGGCGTCTGCTTTCAAATGTCCGCCTAACGGCGAACGGGTTATGGCATACGATATGTAAAGATTTTTCAAACGTGCTAACAAGCTTTCTTGCTGCCTTTAGAATCGTTATGCATATTTAAATTGTTACTTGACAAATTTCCCTTTTCATCGCAAAGAGTTAATCAGGACCGACGTGGCTGTATCTGTGTGAAGTCGACTCAACTGGGTCCTCTTACGATCTGAGTTTTGACTTCGTTTGTGTGAGATCAGAGGTTGGTTCCCCACTTTTCAAGACATTCATTCGAGCTTTCTCACCTGATACACTCCTTCTAGCTTTTGATCATATTGCTATTAAATGTTAATAAATCTACTTACTTCATTAACTGACTAATTATTTTAAAAGTAATTCTAAATGTTCCCGGCCGTTTACCTGAAGAAGTGTGCCCTTCATTCACTTACGTTTTTCTGAGAGATGATCCCATTAATGCATTGTTTCACAATGTGGCCGCTATAGTGCGTTTGGCCTATATTATGTTTATTATTTATGAATTTCTTTATCATTTAATAAACACAATCACTTATCGGTGGTTAAATTTAGGATTCGTTTCCAACATGAAATCTCTGCTCAAATACCACTCTAAGTAATGTACTACCGACACCATTTATCTGTTCGCAGTTTGTCGCAAGTAATTGTAAAAAGGTTTGACTGAGTTTTTATAAACTCATGCGTCAATTAACCAGAACCATTCATTTACAACATCGCTCTTCATCTATAACTGTGCGCTTAGATTTTCCGATCGGGAACTTATCCTACTTCAAGCAGATACCACCTGTCCCCCTTCCAGCTACTGTCTGCCAAATCAACTAAGCTGTGATTACAAGTTAACAGTCTGGTCGGAAATCCTCCTATCATCTACTGTCAGACATTCGCAAGTCACCTGCACTCGGTGACTACACACCTAACAGCTTGAATCAGAAATCATCCCTTCCATCAGCTTGCATGAAAAAATTAAATGACCATAAACACTTTGGTTTTAATTAAGCAAGAGTGATTTCCGAGCATCACACACACAAACTTACATGATTGCTTAGAGATTATCCATAGATGTACTGTTTCATGTAAACTTACATGTTTACTTAAAGATTATCCATAGATGTACTGTTTCATGTAAACTTACATGTTTACTTAAAGATTATCCACAGATGTACTGTTTCATGTAAACTTACATGCTTACTATATAAATTATCCGTAGATATATTGTTTCACACAAACTTACATGTTTACTTAAAGATTATCCACAGATGTACTTATAAATTATCCGGGTAGATATATTGTTTCACACAAACTTACATGTTTACTCAGAGATTATCCGTAGATGTATTGTTTCATTATAAACTTACATTTTTACTTAAAGATTATCCATAGATGAATTGTTTCATTATAAACTTACATTTTTACTTAAAGATTATCCATAGATGTATTGTTTCATTATAAACTTACATTTTTACTTAAAGATTATCCATAGATGAATTGTTTCATTATAAACTTACATTTTTACTTAAAGATTATCCATAGATGAATTGTTTCATTATAAACTTACATGTTTACTTAAAGATTATCCATAGATGTATTGTTTCATTATAAACTAACATTTTTACTTAAAGATTATCCATAGATGAATTGTTTCATTATAAACTTACATTTTTACTTAAAGATTATCCATAGATGAATTGTTTCATTATAAACTTACATTTTTACTTAAAGATTATCCATAGATGAATTGTTTCATTATAAACTTACATTTTTACTTAAAGATTATCCATAGATGAATTGTTTCATTATAAACTAACATTTTTACTTAAAGATTATCCATAGATGAATTGTTTCATTATAAACTAACATTTTTACTTAAAGATTATCCATAGATGAATTGTTTCATTATAAACTAACATTTTTACTTAAAGATTATCCATAGATGAATTGTTTCATTATAAACTTACATGTTTACTTAAAGATTATCCATAGATGAATTGTTTCATTATAAACTTACATTTTTACTTAAAGATTATCCATAGATGAATTGTTTCATTATAAACTTACATTTTTACTTAAAGATTATCCATAGATGTATTGTTTCATTATAAACTAACATTTTTACTTAAAGATTATCCATAGATGTATTGTTTCATTATAAACTAACATTTTTACTTAAAGATTATCCATAGATGAATTGTTTCATTATAAACTTACATTTTTACTTAAAGATTATCCATAGATGAATTGTTTCATTATAAACTTACATTTTTACTTAAAGATTATCCATATATGAATTGTTTCATTATAAACTTACATTTTTACTTAAAGATTATCCATAGATGAATTGTTTCATTATAAACTTACATTTTTACTTAAAGATTATCCATAGATGAATTGTTTCATTATAAACTAACATTTTTACTTAAAGATTATCCATAGATGTATTGCTTCACTTTAAAATTACATATTTACTTAGAGATTATCCATAGATGTATTGCTTCACTTTAAAATTACATATTTACTTAGAGATTATCCATAGATGTATTGCTTCACTATAAAATTACATATTTACTTAGAGATTATCCATAGATGTATTGCTTCACTATAAAATTACATATTTACTTAGAGATTATCCATAGATGTATTGCTTCACTATAAAATTACATATTTACTTAGAGATTATCCATAGATGTATTGCTTCACTATAAAATTACATATTTACTTAGAGATTATCCATAGATGTATTGCTTCACTATAAAATTACTTATTTACTTAGAGATTATACATATTTTGTTTATACATGTATATTATTAATGGAGTTTCTTGAGAATTTTTCAATCACATGTCGGTGATCCGAATCCATAATGAAATTGATGAATAAAATATTAAAGCAACTTTCACTTATCAGATGGAATACTGAAATTCCAAGATGTCAATTTGGTTTGGTACCAAGGGGAAAAAAATGTTTTTGTGAGTGAGTCAGTGACTTTATTATTTTTTTTTAATTTGCACTAATATTACCTTCAGAACAAAAAATGTTGGCTGGACTTCACTTTCAAAACATCGTTTATAACAGTTATAATACTTTTGATCAAATCCACAATGTGCAACATAACAGTCACAATACTTTTGATCCACAGTAGGCAACATAATAATTACAACACTATTGATCAAATCCACAATATGCAACAGTACAGTTATAACACTTTTGATGCAATAAACGCAACATAACATAAATAACACTTTTGACCAATCAACAATACGCAACATACAAATTACAACACTTTTGATCACATTCACAATATGTAACATGATTGTAACACCTGTGATCAAATCCACAATGTGCAACATTACAATTATAACAACTTTGATCAAATTCACAATATGCAACATAACAATTATAGCAATTTTTATCCTAATATCCGACATAACAATTACGATCCACAATTACATTACAGTTATAACAATTATGATCCACAATATACAACATTATAATTAAAATAATTATGATCCACAATAAAAAAACATTACAATTATAACAATTATGATCCACAATATACAACATTATAATTAAAATAATTATGATCCACAATAAAAAAAAAATTACAATTATAACAATTATGATCCACAATATACAACATTATAATTAAAATAATTATGATCCACAATAAAAAAAAACATTACAATTATAACAATTATGATCCACAATATACAATTTTAACACTTTTGATCAAATCCACGGTATGCAACATAACAATTTTATTATTTATTTATGATTAAATCCACAATTTGAACGTATGTGTGCATTTGTAGGATTTATGATTAAGTCCGCAATTTGAGTGTGCGTGCGCATTTGTAGGATTTATGATTAAATCCGCATTTTGAAAAATAACAAATTATATAACACTATGATCAAAGCACGGTATACACAAAATAACAATTAAATAGTATAAAATATTCTCAGAACAACTGATGATAATCGGAAATGTTGTTTGTGACAAATATTTCCACCCTCTACTTTTATTTGTAACTTGTTTCATATCAATTATACATATCCGCATTTTAAAAAAAAATATTTCTTTGTGGTATTGCTCGTATTGCTGACATTTACATGTAGTGTTTAGAGTAGTCATCACACACTACACATCTAGTACACAATGTAGTGTTTAGAGTAGTCATCACACACTACACATCTAGTACACAATGTAGTGTTTAGAGTAGTCATCACACACTACACATCTAGTACACAATGAAGTGTTTAGTCATCACACACTACACATCTAGTACACAATGTAGTGTTTAGAGTAGTCATCACACACTACACATCTAATACACAATGTGGTGTTTATAGTAGTCATCACACACTACACATCTAGTACACAATGTAGTGTTTAGAGTAGTCATCACACACTACACATCTAGTACACAATGTGGTGTTTAGAGTAGTCATCACACACTACACATCTAGTACACAATGTGGTGTTTAGAGTAGTCATCACACACTACACATCTAGTACACAATGTGGTGTTTAGAGTAGTCATCACACACTACACATCTAGTACACAATGTAGTGTTTAGAGTAGGCATCACACACTACACATCTAGTACACAATGTATGACGTCAACCTACGCGTCAGCATATCAAACAACGGGAAAGGCATCTGTTTGTAATTAAACCGAACCCTTGTTCTTCCGATGGAACACATGAGTCGCATTCCCTGAATTTTGACTTTACTTGGCTCACAGACCCTTTGGCGTTCAAACGAGTTTTCTGACCAAGTTCGGGAGCTTCCGTGGTTAATTGATCAAAGTCAGAAAAGATCCCTGTTAGCATGCTACCTTATTGGCCAGTTAGCCAGTTAGCTGCTGGCCACACTGGTCATTTCGTCTTTACCATTTTCTGGACCGTGTTTGTGGTGCTAATCTGCATATGCCTGTGCTCCCTGCTCGCCGTGTCTGGTCGCCTGCCTCCTGTGCAAAAGACGGGAAAGATATCCTTTTCTTCCTAGTGGAAGCTGTTGCCGACTAATGAAAGATAATTGCTAACTAATACACTGTAGCAGACAACTGATAGAGCTTCAGGCTCGTCTACCGCAGAACTTTATGAATAATCTATATTCTAAATTCTCTGTTTGTACGTCATTCGTATTTACTCTATGTTGATTTGCTATGTTGAATGCTTTTAATAAATACTATTTCTTGTTGTTTACACCCTCGCTCATGTCATATAATTTGGTTTTGAGAGGTTAGGGGAGTTGATGGCATAAATGATTAAAGATGGTGTAGATATTGGAAGTAGAAATGGTGTAGATATTAGAAGTAGAGATGATGTAGATATTGGAAGTAGAGATGGTGTATATATTAGAAGTAGAGATGGTGTAGATATTAGAAGTAGAAATGGTGTAGATATTAGAAGTAGAAATGGTGTAGATATTAGAAGTAGAAATGGTGTAGATATTAGAAGTAGAAATGGTGTAGATATTAGAAGTAGAAATGGTGTAGATATTAGAAGTAGATATTGGAAGAAAAGATGGTGTAGATCAGGGGTGCACAAACCGCGGGCCGCATGCGGCCCCCGGAGGACTTTATTTCATTATTTGTGCTGTTTTTTTCTACTGACCCATCCATGTGCAATCTGACATGCGGCCCTCCACTCACTATCAATTGGAAATTTGGCCCTCTGGCCTAAAAAGTTTGTGCACCCCTGGTGTAGATATTGAAAGAAACGATGGTGTAGATATTGGAAAAAAGATGGTGTAGATATTAGAAGTAGAGATGCTGTAGATATTGAAAGAAATGATGGTGTATGTATTGGAAGAAACGATGATGTAGATATTGGAAGTAGAGGGTAGTTATTGGTAGAAGAAAGATTGTAAACATTTGTTGAAGAAGAGATTGTACATACACTGCTAGAAAAGATAATGGGGATACTTGAAGAGATGTGTAGACATTGGTAGAAAAGAGAGTATAGACATTGTAAAAATAGTTGATATAGAGGTTGGGAACAAAATAAATGTGTAGACATTTGGACCGTGAGAAGAGAGTATAGGCATTGTAAGAGAAAAAGATGTAGACACTGGAAAAAGAGATGGCTTAGACATTTCAAAAATAAATGTGTAGACATTGGAAGAAGAGATAGTATAGACATTTCAAAAAGATGTGTGTAGACACTGGAAGCAAAGATGGTGTAAACATTTAAAGAAGAGAGGATGTAGACAATTCAAAAAAGATGTGTGTAGACATTAGAAGACTTGTGGGTTAAAGTGTGGGGTGGTTTTTTTTTTTTATTTTTTTTACAAAATTAAGTATAAGAGTGGAGTGAGGGGCCGAAGAATAATGTTAGCTGAGATGGATCTCAAAATCTTTACACACTGACAGATGTATAATTTTATGTATTTCTTTTAATGTACTTTTTCCTCAATCCAACAATAATTTAGGTCGTGTGCTGTGGTGTTGCTTTCATTGGTTCTTTTTTTTATTATATAACAGATGATATAATGCACAATCTATTCTGGGATCCTACCAAAAAAGAAAATGTTATCAAGTTTTACCTGCGCACAAATAAAATTGAGGAACTAGGAAATCGTTAGGGAGTTCACATATCCAGGCAACGCAATAAAAAAATTATGGAAAGCTAATTTACCATTTCACAATCTAAATGCTACGTTTAACACGATAAATGATAATTGTGACAAGCTAAATGTTTGGTTGAACCAAACTTGAATTGTGGCCCACACTGCTAACCAAGTTGGTGTTCCACTGAGATAAAACGGTATTATTTTTTATTTTTTTAAATGATAACTCTGTATTGACTGAATGTTGGTGTAACGGAGTTATGTCCTATTTAACATTTCTCTTCAGTTTCCGGTGAAAACAATGCTCGACAAGAGTTCAACCATGAAACTAGCAATTATAGTCCCTTGCAGTAAAGCTCAATTAACTCGGTAATTTATGAAGACTTGTAGTCTCTTATTTACCTTTCTATACAGAACAAACTGCGAAGGTTATTCTATTCATCATGAAGTGTTTCGTAAATATTCATGAACTTTAATTAAATTTAATTAAAAATACACACGATACACATAAAGATACTTTTATACATATTTTGATATTATAACACTATGATCTTTATTCTTAGGCTAAACGGTTGGTGAATATTTTTCTTTAAATGACATTATTTTGTTGATGTTGCAGTTTGCATAGATTTTAATAATATTAATACATTAATTAGTAAATCAATTATCTATGATTAGAAACAGTTTTATAAATAGTTATAGTTTTTTATAGGCCTACTGGCTACAGTAGCGCATTTTTATATTGTCATATTCTAAAATAAATTATTATATAAAAATTTTGCTTACTAAAATTAAGCAGTATGTTTATAAACATGGATGTATTTGTGGGAAGTGTGAAATAATAGACTTTTCAGTTTGTTTAATCAATGTGTATGTGTATGTGTGTGTGTGTGAACAGGAAATTTCTTGAAAAACATGGTTTCTGGGACAGGACAAGAAAATTAAAGCAAATTTCTCAGGACAAAGTGGCTATACCAATCTCATCATCAGATTTTGTCATTGGATCTTTGATTCAGATTCTAGATGAAAAAGAGGAAAATGTAGAAATAGCAAGTTTAGATCTTCCTATTTCATATTCTGAGAGTCTCCTTTCACCAGCCCAAGCCATGCAAAAAGCTGTAATTCACTTGCTCTCAGAAAACAGTTTTCCAGCACAAGAACTACTCAAAATGGTGCATGAAATACCACACTACTGGGAAAAGCATGGAGATTTGGTGATGTTTCCTGCCTATGTATTTCAGTCACCAGCATGGAGTGGTCTTGGTAAGCTTAGTTTAGATCAATATTACATCAAAAGATTTTTAAAATATCTTATTTTATCATGTTATTTAGTTAATAAACAAACAAAAATGAAGAAGATAAAACAAGAATAAGACATAGAGTTGGATTTAGTGCAGAAAATTAAGGACTTGAACAGTTGAATAACATTAGTCAGTTGCTTTAATATGTTGTCATACACTGATACAACTGCAGGAATTTGCTGGGTTTAGCTTATTTCTCTTAACAAACAGCTTTTCTGAGAAGTAACAAAAAATTATGTCAAAATTAGATGTTGATTAAAGGGAACAGAAATATCAAAATTTATTTTAAACTGTATAGCTTGTGATAGATTTATATCACTATATGATGTAAGGCCTAAGATTTCTCCTATTCTTCTTTCATTTCTTGTGTCATCTATGGAGTTTCTCTCAAAGCTAATGCTCTAGGTATTTAAGACTGTGGAGATGGAGCGGGGGGGGGGGGAATGGGTCATTTGAAGAAACTACTATCACTGCCCATATATGTGTGTGTGGTCCAAGAGCCTGTCTTTGATTGCAAAACACTTTATTGGAATGAAGGTCACAAGGCTAACTTTTAGGGCTCTGAATCTGTAAAAGACAATGGTAGTGACCAACATACAAGAGGTCCTCTCACCATAATAAATCTAATTCAAAACAAAGTAACTTCTCACAAATCAATAGTTTTCTTAAGACAAAAGAACTTAAATTTCCACCTTATACCAAAGCCAGTTAGGCATGCAACTTTCCCCCTACAATCGTACGAAGACAAAAAAAAATTAAATTCTTGCATCACATTTCCTCACCACTTGTACTATTCATGAGCCTCCATGATTCAAACTTTCTATATGTAAATAAATTTACCAGAGAATGAAAACAAATGCCCCTCAGGACTGGACATTTTGTATGAAACTATTTTGTACAAAACTACTATTAGGACCATATAGTTTTCAAACACCAAATACTATTCCAGCTATATAGTTCCAATAAAATCCCAGAATGAACAATGAAACATTGGAAACATTTTAAATAAACAGTAAAATGTGGATTACTGGTTTGTTTTTTTTACCTAAGAGGTCATTCAAAGCCTTCATGCATCCAAAGGCATAATGCTACTCACCACTTTATACAGTTTTACAAAAAATGTGCACTGAATTTCCTTCCACCTATTACCACTCAGCTTATAAAACCTGAAAGAAAAATATTTGCTTAATAAATAGTCAATTGCAGTTCTTTATAACATAAAATCATATACAGTCTTATTAACATTTCCATCTTTGTTCACTTGATGAAGCAAATTATCTTATCCTGGGGTTAGTTTGTAATCAATAAGTACAACATAAATTGAGCAGCTTTACGCTAATGACTTATAATAAGTACATTTAATGTACAAGCAGTATAGTGTTAACTTATTATCTTCAAATTTAATATCTCTTTAACAAAAATATTTAGATATAACTGGTCTGCACTAAACCATTGGAGCTTTATGGCTGTGACATGTCCGTCCACCTTCTCCTGCTATTATTTATATAATAAAAGATAACATTATTTTAATTCATAATAATTACAATTTAAATAGTACTAATAGTTTTGACTGACTTACTTTGAATCTTTATAAATAGTGTTTCCATCTTGAAACCTGACACTTTAATTTAGACTTAGCTTTAAGCTAGTTATGTAATTCATTGTCTCCTATTTAATTTTCTTCATTCTCTTTATTAAACACCTTTAAAATTACTATTCTTGATGACTCTCCATATATTGTCCCATTATGTCATGTGTGTAATAGTTATAGGGACTGCATTCACCCTGGGAATCTGGGGACTTAGAGCTAGTTATTAATTATTACGTGTTTACCCTAAGACTAGACAGTTTGTGATGCATCATCTTCATTGTGTCTGTGCATCTGTTTATTAATTGTGTGCGCATGTGTGGCTGCGAGACAGGGTTAGTCTTCAGTAGGCAGGTAAGGAAGTAAATAACCAACACTGTACTTTTCTCGTCTTTCTCTCTTCCTGCACTCACATGTAACAATACGCCACAGTGGCACACGTCACTCGTAATGAGTGACACTCTCCACTATATGTCAAAAAAAGTAACACCATTTCTGCTCACTTGTCCACATTGCAGGAAACACCGACCCCAAAATACAACTTAACAAGCCAAACAAAATCAACAAATATGTCATACAAACATGCTCTTTTTATCAAGAATAATTATCATAATAAACAATAAAGCAAATAAATAAGATGCACTCATTCCTGTGCTGTCCTTACTATTAAAGTACAGTTCACACTTGATCAGTATTTGCAGATCCTTTTTTAAACTTAATAAGCAGAATGACAAAATATCTTTTGATTACATAGCAAAACATTTTAGGTCGAATAGCAGTATACAAAGTAATTAAAGAACCACACTAAATATCATTGGCACTGCCTTGGAGCTGGCCAGTAAGTGGAATTTGTGCTCTTTGTTCATTTATTCTCACCTGTACTGCATTGTCCTGAATAGTCTGGGTTCTGAGGGGTTGAAATGTATTGCACTTAATTTAAACTATTGTGTGGAGTTAGTAGGGTTTTATATTTTAACTCGTCTCTTGAGTACTCTGTTAACTTCAGATATAATGGAGTACAAAATAATCATTGATTATAAATTTATAATTAATTAAGTTACAATATTTATTAGTATAAGGAGCATGATGTCATTCTTATTGCATATGATGGGGAATTTACCTATTTATGGTTTACTATTCATTTAAAGCATTCATTGATTTAAATTTTAATTCATGGAAACAGTGTGTTCAGTTGCCATAAAATATTTTTCTGCATTAAGGTGTGAATCTTTGGTTAACTGTTGCCAAAAGTCTGGGATGCAAACGTCTTGCCCAACACTCAACAATCAATACAGATGGATTCCGATCTCCCCAGGTGAAAATCTTGCTAGGTCAGGATGGAGTTGTGGAGCATGTTGACAATGGTATAAAGTAAGCATTCACAGACAACAGTTTTTTTCATTCTTTCCCCTAGAGTAGGTAGTATTTCAGAAAAAGGATTCTGTTCATTAAGGAAGATTGTAACTTA
Source organism: Sinotaia quadrata (assembly GCA_028829895.1). Taxonomy (NCBI): domain Eukaryota; kingdom Metazoa; phylum Mollusca; class Gastropoda; order Architaenioglossa; family Viviparidae; genus Sinotaia; species Sinotaia quadrata. Next base: position 16,158,077 of record CM054184.1, read on the forward strand.
ATATTATTTGCTGAGTCTGAGTTATAACTGTATTTGTTTAAAACATATATGAAAATTGTAGATTTTGATTTAATATGGTACTAACAAGAAATATTCCATATTGGTTTTCTTTCAATTTTTTTTTTTTGGGGGGTGGGGTTCTTGTGTGTTTGGTTCTTTTAGTTAACAATAACAGGCATAACTTTTGCAATTTTACCTATTAGCAATTCAGAAATTCCCTCATTTCCTCATCGGAAGTTTGGCTGTGAGTATGATATAATAATAACAAAATACAGTATGAACAATAATTGTGTTCTATATATAAATTCACACAGTAGAGTTAATACGATACTACTATTCACAAATAATAATTACTAAAGTGTGTTTGATATGCATGTTTGCTAATACATAATACATACAATTAAATATATATGTTACACTTTTGAATTATAGTATTGATTAGGGTAAAATTTACTTAATAAAATTATATGGTGATCTCTTGTATTATGTCTGAACTGTTTTCAATTTTATATTTTTTTTTCTCTGTATTTTGGCTTCTTTTTTAATTGAGATAATATGCATAAACAGTGGGTTATTTTATTTCATTATATAAATAAATATCAGTAATTCTTAAGTCCAAAGCAAAGAGAAAATATTTGAAGTAGACTTCAAAATACTTACTTGTTACTATAGCAAGAAAACTTAGAAAAGTAACATAACCAAAAATGGCTCCAATGAGCAAACTTGGCAACACTAATTGCAAGTGCACAGGCAGTTTAATGCTGCGATAATGATTGCACCTCAAGTATTCCTTGAGTTGACAGCTACACATACAAATCATTATATTGATTGTACAGAAAAGTATTATGTCTTGGCATTTTGGAAATTGGGGTATGACTAATTTTGTACAACTATCTATTCCTGACATCCCTAACCAAAATATAATCTAAAGCAGGGGTCAGGAACCTTTTTGTCTGAGAGAGCCATTGACACCACATATTTTGAAAAGTAATTCTGTGAGAGCCATACATTATGTTTAAAACTAAAAATTCAAGTAAATGTGTGTATTTTGTGTAATTTCAACACTAAAAGTACAATAATTATGTCTCTGAATTCTTTTTAATAACATTGTTATGCTGTTGCTAATCAATAATGAGTATTTCTTACCATTAATGCGACTTCTGGTGCTGCATGGCTTTGCTCATGGCTTTGTAGTCTGGTTGATACGTGGTGAGGTTAAGCTTCATGCAGGCGTTGAGTCTTTAGTAGACTTTAGCTCATTTGTAGAATGAAATATTGATATGCAATTAATATATAGATCAAAGGAGTCTTCAAGAAACATTTTTTTTTTATAATCGAACATTTGTCTGCGAGCCAGATGCAGCCATCAATAGAGCCACATCTGGCTCGCGAGCCATAGGTTCCCAACCCCTGATCTAAAGGATCACCACTGATACATCTCACTAAAGAATAGCTCCTTGGAACACCTTTGACTTCTCTAACCAAAGTATATAGTCCCAAGGAACTAACATCCCTCACTAAAGTATAGACCCATGGAATACCCCAGACTTCTCTAACCAAATTACTGTTTAGTCCCAAGGAACACTCCTGACTTATCTAACCAAATTACTGTTTAGTCCCAAGGAACACCCCTGATTTCGCTAACCAAAGTATATAGTCCCAAGGAACACCCCTGATTTCTCTAACCAAAGTACTGTTTAGTCCCAAAAAACACACCTGACTTTTCTAACCAAAGTACTGTTTAGTCCCAAGGAACACCCATCACTTCTCTAACCAAAGTATATAATCTCAAGAAACATACCTGAAATCCCTCACTAAAATAAGAGCCATAGAACACTAGATATATCTCACTATAGTGCAGATCTATGGAACACCCCTGACATCTCTTGCTATATATAGATCCACAGAACACCCCAGATAAAACTCATTAAAAATATATATATATAGATTCGTGGAAAACCCTAACTTCTTTTACCAAAGTACAGTACCAAGAAAAGACCTTACTTCTTTAACCAATATTAGTCTCAAAGTAATAGTTTCTGGCTAGGCATCTATTTTGATGAAATGATAGCGAGGACATTCAGAACCACCCTATTTGTATCAGCAGTACACAACTTTCATAAGGGTTACCTGCCCCGAGATTTCAGGTAAATTTAATGTTAAGTTGAATTTCACAGCTCTGCACACATACATGTTAACTGTTGCAGTATAAATAGTCTTATACAATTTGTAATAAAATATATACATTATATATTTAAAAGAGATTTTAAAAAAAGAATAAAGCTAACAGAGCACAAGTAATTAGAGAAGGTACATGTTAAATGCTATACACAGGTGGACTGGGAGAATGGGATGCACTTACATCCACCTATGGAAATATTGTGTAACATAAATTAAGATTCTCATCACTTGTAATTAGTTATGGATGATTAAATAATAATAATAACCAATAACTAGGGTGGCATTGCATCACATTTTGTCATATATAGTCATACTGCATACGGATTCATCATTTTGTTGGTTATCTTGACTTTTCTTGTGTCTTAAATAGCTTGTATGAAGATTTTGCTGCATATTTTGTATATGTAAATATTATAATTTACCTGTCTTTTTTATGAATGAGCACTATATTAAGTCTGCATTGTTGTTACTTTTATTTTTATTATTATAATTTCAGGTACAGGTATGATATAACCAAATGCATGTTCAGCACTGGCAACATTACAGAAAAATTACGCATTGCCAACTTTGACTGTCGGGGGGAGACTATTGTGGATCTGTATGCAGGTTTGAATTTACCATAGAATTGTGGTCTTGTATACTAACGTGACTGAAAACTCACATTGCAGAAAATATCAAATATTGACTTATTTGAGAGTACCCATGGTTTACTTCTTAAAAGTCACTGACATACCACAACTGATTTTTTTTAAAACCATTCATTACAGCTAAATCAAAATTCCCTCTAAATATCTATATCCCATTTGATTCCTCAAGTAAACTTGGACACCATAAATAATCCGCACTAACTAAAACTGCAAATTACAGCTAAATCAAACTTCCTGCTAAAAGGTCACATCTCATATGACTTTATAAATAACTTATGCACCATAAAACCCTCACAAACAGCAAAGTCCTCAGCTTACATTTATACATTTTTGTGCTTTATAATGACTATACATTGGTTAAAGCTTTTTAGTTTTTGCACTCTTTATATAACTTTTATGATTAATAGTTGCTATTGTTTGTAACTGAGGACTGTTTCAACTTCAGTTTAAGTCAGTAATTGATTATAATTGATTACAATTCCACTTTGCTTGTAAAGTATTTTATTATGTCTCAGCTTTGCTTTAAGTCATATAGTTTACTTTATTACATCTCATCTTTGGTTTAAGCCAACTAGTTTATTACATCTCATCTTTGGTTTAAGCCAGCTAGTTTAATTTATTACATCTCATCTTTGATGAAAGTCAACTAGTCTATTTCATCTCATGCTTGGTTTAAGTCAGCTAGTTTATTACATTTCATCTTTGGCTTTAAGTCAAGTAGTTTGCTTTGTTTCATCTCTTATTGCTTTATCTAGTTTGTTACATCTCATCTTTGGTTTATATCGCCTAGTTAATTTACTTTATTACAGCCCCACTTTGTTTTAAATCATGTAGTTTATTAGAGCCTCACTTTGTTTTAAATCAACTAGTTTATACAGCTCCACTTTGTTTTAAATCAACTAGTTTATTACAGCCTCACTTTGTTTTAAATCAACTAGTTTATACAGCCCCACTTTGTTTTAAATCAACTAGTTTATACAGCCCCACTTTGTTTTAAATCTACTAGTTTATACAGCCTCACTTTGTTTTAAATCATGTAGTTTATTACAGCCCCAGTTTATTTTAAATAAATTAGTTTATTACAGCCCCAATTTGTTTTAAATCAGCTAGTTTATTACAGTCCCACTTTGTTTTAAATCAACTAATTTATAGAAATCCACTTTATTTTAAATCATGTAGTTTATTACAGCTCCAATTTATTTTAAATCATCTAATTTATTACAGCTCCACTTTGCTTTAAATCAGCTAGTTTATTACAGCCCCAGTTTGTTTTAAATCAGCTAGTTTATTACAGCCCCAGTTTGTTTTAAATCAGCTAGTTTATTACAGCCCCAGTTTGTTTTAAATCAGCTAGTTTATTACAGCCCCAGTTTGTTTTAAATCAGCCAGTTTATTACAACTCCACTTTATTTTAAATCGGCCAGTTTATTACAACTCTATTTTAAATCAGCTAGTTTATTACAACTCCAGTTTGTTTTAAATCAACTAGTTTATTACAACTTTAGTTTGTTTTAAATCAGCTAGTTTATTACAGCTCCACTTTGTTTTAAATCATCTAATTTATTACAGCCCCACTTTGTTTTAAATCATTTAGTTTACTTTACTACAGGTCTACTTTGGGTTGGGTTTTTTTGGCAGGCATTGGCTACTTCACTCTTCCTTATATCATTCATGCTCGAGCATTCCATGTCCATGCCTGTGAGTGGAATCCAGATGCCTTGTCTGCATTGAAAACAAACTTGGAACTCAATCATGTACAAGAAAAATGCACTATTCATGAAGGAGACAACAGACAAGTATGTGTCTGAGAGTGTGCATGTGTATGGGTACTGGTGGGTTGACTCTAGTCTAATGATTGACATGTTTTTCATTTTGATACCATTATGCTGAAAGAATGAAATTCAGTGTCTGTAAAACTGCATTTTATTGCCTTCATGCATTCTAATGTCTCAGGCTTATGTGCATTTTCATACTGTTTGTGTGAAAATTACATGTGAAAATTTATAGATGCAATTACTTGAGAATAATTATGTGATACCTTTTAAGTGTAATTGCTTGAAAAATCATTATATAACTTTTAAGTATGATTTGCCCCAAAACTTTCCTAATTTATAAGATTCCTATACAAAAATATTATGTTTGGTTTATATCTGTTTTTTATTTGTGCCAGAACTTTAAAGATTAATCATGGATATAAATTGAACAATACCTGTTTTTCCTTTGGTATTTCACTGTTTGTACAAGTGCTGTTCACATAGTGTGCCTACATTTGTTCAGTGTTTTAGTTTTTGGAAACTATTAGCCTGCACTCATCCACAGTTTCACTTTTAACTAGAACTTTGTGACCAGTATTTGATACTTTTAAACTGCACTCATTCAGAGTTTCACTTTTAACTAGAACTTTGTGACCAGTATTTGATACTTTTAAACTGCACTCATTCAGAGTTTCACTTTTTCTAGCACTTGGTGACCTGTATTTTTACATTTTTAAACTACACTTATTCAAAGTTTAGGTTTTCATTAATGTTTTCTGACCACTTTTAGAAATCACATACTTAACTGTAAGTTCACTTTGCATTTGTAAAGTGTAGCATGTTCAGTGTTGCAAGTTCACATATACTCCATATATACCCATATAAATACAACAATGCAGAAATTAAGAAATAATCGACCTCATCTTCTCTCATAAAAGTAAATAAACTTTTACATATAAACCATTAGCTGTAATAAACATTTGTTTATGGATTTGTAGTAAAGGTTCTTTGTCGTATGCTGCTTGGGGTGATTCGTAATAATGCTGATTAGCTCAGATCTATTTCAGCTGGCGCACTAATCCATCTACGAATGCCAATACAAACAACAAGACTTCTTATGGGGCGACGATCTGACTATTTACTTGACTCGTCAGCCCCCAGCAGAATAACTGCAGATACTAATATTTAATAACAATATATATAACAATGACGCTAACTTACAAGGCAATACACTACAATGGTGACGCGAATTTACAGTACAACAGTTACATTTAACATTAAATAAGACGCGTAAAACGTATGAACAATTAACAATAAAACTTTAATTAAGAAAAAGAAATAATTAGATTTAAGATTTATCGAAGTGTTTTCTCAAGTCTCTTCATAGATCGATTGTCTACAGTATCTCGAGTAAACTGTTCATGTTTCTTTAATCTCGGAACAACCAAGGAAGACAAGGGCCACAATTCCTCTTTCGTTTTAACTTAACTGTAGCGATTCGTGAAGCTCTGGCCACGCCCAGATCGCTCTCGTCGATGCTCTCGCCACAAGTTTTAACGAAAGTACTTTGTTGTACACCAAGTCTCCTTCTTTCACTGAGTCCCTGAAATTCATAATTAAGAGGCCCTAAGTCTTTTTCCTCGAGACTAGATACGTTTATCCTAATTAACCTATCGATCTCTGACTATCTTTTCAATCAATACAAAATATCTATAATTAAAAATCTCCTCTCATTCATCAGTCATTCATTTACCTTCAACAAGGGTTTTCTCTTAGCTTTCTCCCAAGCTATAGGGGACAACGGCCAATCTCCTAGGTTCCTCTAGTAGGCACATGTGTAACGGTCAATGGCACAGAAAGGTATTTATGCCATCACAACACCCACACATCTTTCTAAAATTAAATAATGTGACACTGCTACGCTGCTTTGTTTTTCCGCCCGGTACCCAAATGTTTTGTTTTACGCCCACGCAAAGGCCCAACAACCCCCATCCCTCTCTATTCTTTCCGTTACGCCCACGCAATTGCTCAACAACCCCCATCCCTCTCTTCCCGGAAGTTCGCACTTCCGACTAACGACACGTTCACACTGAATACTTTATTAATTATTTTACTTCAATTTAAATTGTTCAAACAAAATGAAAGCTCGTTTCATGACATTCTTATAGCCTTGATTAATTATTAATTTTAAATGATAGCTATCACTTAACAGTGAAATTTTAAGTTCTGATGTGTTTGTTCTGAATTTTCCATTGTGGTCATAAATTTCCTATTCATCTATATCTGTTTCCTTTGGTTCTGTAGTTCCTGCTATCAGTCCAGAATTATACATTTCTTCTGTTTATTTCAGTTTGAAAAAGACAGTTCTGCAGTGTTTGTTAAAACGTTATGGTAGAATGTCTGTGATCACTTTCACAGATCCAAAAGACATCACTGTCAGTAATCAGTAGATTGAGGAGTTCTTTGAGCTGTTAACATTGAGATTTTGTAGCTACATGCCTTGGTTGTTGCTGGATGTTGTTCTGAAAGAAGGTGACTTTCAAGGAAAATTTCATATATTAACAGTTCTACTATACAAATATCTCACCTGGACATTGCTAGGAAGGAAATGAGTTTTATGGAATGTCCTATACGTTCAAACTATCTACCTTAGATTGTACCCTGAACAAGAAACAAATTCAAGCTTTATCAATTATGGAAATTACATTAGGCAAATGCAAAATATGTTATGACTTTGAAAGTATTAGCTCTTTGTTATATTATGGGAATATTTTTTAAAATACAAAATGCATTATTCACTAAATATTGTATTTCTGTTTGGAAAATTTCCATAGGAGGGGAATCACTTCTCCTGAAACCCCTTATCCACCCCAAATTTATCTCTACCATTCTGCTTTCTTTCTCTGCTTTGCACACAAAAACTCATATATTATGTATTTGAGTAATAGCTGTGTTTATGATTTGTATATCTTTTCAAGTATATCTAAATGCAATTAAATAAAATTCATTAGTTTTTGCTCACTATTTGCAGTAAAAAATAAAAATTATATATTCGTTATTCTGAGGACCAAATTACAACATTCACCAATGGGTCTTCTGATTTTTAAAAGTACACATTATTATTATAACACGCAGCATGGATTCAACAATGATTAAACTGTAAAACTAAGTAAAGTGTCAAATGTAAATGTAAATACATTAGTACTGTACTTGCTAAGTATTGTGGCATTGAAGCCAGTCATATTTTTTAAGGAGCCATCTTTAGGACTAATAGGATTGATGCTTGTTGCCGTTTTAATGGTTTGAGGACATGGAATGAGTGTTATAATTACAATGCTTTTACAGTTGCAGCTACGTGGCGTGGCAGACAGGGTCAACCTTGGACTCATACCCTCTTCCGAGGATGCATGGCCAGTGGCTTGTCAAGTCCTCAAGCCCTCTGGAGGCATCCTTCATGTGCATGGCAATGTCAACATTCGCACAGGAGATGGAGAAAAACTGATTCCAAGTGGGTTGCTCAGAACCAACAATTTACCAGTAACGAATGAAGATATGATTTACAGGGATTTATCTGTCAGCAAAGACTCTACAGGCCACTTTAACAGAGCGTGTAACAATGTTCAGGTGACTGGTCTTGATTGTGAGTTCACATTCACCGATCAGAGCATAGGTGCCAAGGAAAAGTGCTTGGAGTCTAACGATGATATTCCAAATTCTAATCCTAACTGTAAATCATCTGAGGGTTCAGTTGTCTGTCTTACAGAATTGGACAAGGGTGTGTCTGCTTACAAAATGCAAGCCTGGCAAGAATGGGGTGGTATTGTGTGTCAAAGGTTGTCAGGCATATTGGAGAAAGTACACGGTGGTCTTTGGGTGACGAACCTACTCCACATTGAACGAATCAAGTCCTATGCTCCTTACATTGATCACATTGTCTTAGACATTCAGTGTTGCCCACATACAGTCACATGAGAGATTGAAATTGGCCTCTAGTAAGCTTTTTGTATGAAGTGAGGAAGTTGTCTTCTCCGTTTAATGTGGTTCTACTAAAATACAATTATGAACACCTGCGCTGCTTATTGAAACCTCTTAATTTTATTAAAAAGTCTGAGTATTTTACAGCAGTAAACTTCTTGATCCTGTGGCTTCCCATAATTATGAATAAATTTCAAGGTTTTCTTGACTATAACAAAAAATTCATGTAGAAATGGCTAACAATAAATATTTATTTATTATATGCTCTTTTTGCTAATAGAAATAAAACAAACAAGAATTTATCTCATGGTCCCAGGACTGAAGTTCTGCCTTAAATACAACTGAAAGTCTGAAGAAAAAGATGTATTGAGATTCATAAAATATATATTTTTTCAAATTAATTAGCATGATGCCTGACAACATTAAAATCAATATGATATATTCAGAATAAACTATGCAAAAATAAAAGATTTAGAATAGGAAATATTTTTAAATGTTTGTTTGTTTTTTGTTTTTGTCTTTTTGAATGGTTAAATGATGAAAATTTATTTTGCTTCAAACATTAGATATAACTTAATGTGTTTCATTAGAATATTATTTTTCTATCATATGCACAAAACAGAAATCAAAACTCTCCATTAGATTTATCACCTATGAGGTGTATTGAAAACTTTGTTTAAAAATTTCAATTTCAAATTGTGATCCACATATCCAATGCATCAATCTTTTACAAATACATGTATCTATAAACAAGTATCCCATATCCATACATGATTCACATATCTGATATGTTAATCTTTGCTGTCTATCTATCTATCCCTTGGTCTTGTCGACCGTTGAGGCACCACTAATGACCTGACAACCAGTTTCCTTCATTACATTCTGTTCTCTGCTAATCTTACTGTATTGCTCAGTTTCAGTCCTGTCCATTTTTTACAAATATCTATAAAGTATCCCATATCCATACATGATCCACATATCTGATGTGTTAATCTTTTTCAAATATTCAAATCCATACCATGTAACCCTTAATAATCATATACAATTGTTCTATATTTATAAACAGGTTACGTATTCAAACATAAGTATCAAGTCCTTTTTATAAAGTGTAACCCCACTTAATGTGTGAGTGTGTGTGATGTTTGTGTTTTTGTCTGTGTCTGTGTATTATATGTGTGTGTGTGTGTGTGTATATATATATATATATATATATATAGTATGTTCAGTGTAGAGAGATCAGCAGTATATTGTTTGTTGTGAGAAGACTTGTAGATACTTGACCCACTGCCTTGTAAGCTATATTTGGTGTACATGCATAAACTGTATGTGAATCTTTCTCATCAGCAAGATTAATTATCTCTTCTGTTGTTTTTTTTAATTTGTAATTACAGTTATGTTATATATTGTCAGTGTGCATGGGAATCATTGTTTAGGTTATCTTTCATTTTCTTATGCATTTAAATAGTTTGTACACAGATCTTTGTGCATTTTCGCTTAGAGCTTTTATTAGATTAGGCACTTTATTAAGTCTTCTTTTTATTATTTATTGTGTAATCATCTAGTATAACAGTAGTCAGACAGGATAAGGGTCAAAACTCTACCCAGCTGTGGTAGATGATAGCAATGACACAAATACATACCAGGTATGCTGGCAGGGCACATACTTAGCCAAACAGTCGTAAAAATATATTTAGTAAAGAAAACAATTAAATATTTAAAAAACTTTTTGGGCTATGTAGAACACTGATGTTAGGGAGCATTAATTATCTTTGAAACAAGTTCATGTCACCATTAAGGGAAATTAAAAAAGGCAAGGTGCTGACATTCTGCTTGATTGAGACTCCAGAAGTCCCTTGATGGAGTTATTATGTGAATGATAACTAGACTAGTAATTAACTTTGGAGTCTTCTCCTATCTATATTCTTTGTTACAAGGAGCTGGATATTTTTTTTTACTTTTCAGCAGCATGATTTCTATGATTTCCTGTAAGTAAGTATTGTTCCTTCTACTAAGCATTTAGTTCTCAGGTGTGTCAGTGAGACAGGACAAAGTGCACTCTACATTCACTGTTTTCACCAAAAGAGTTAAGTTTTATTTACAAATATCCCTGCAACAAAAGACTGAAATATTTAACCAAAACAGTTGTAATTATGTAAACATAAGCCTTTATTCTTAGTATAACTAACGTTTTTAAAACATGTTTACATAATATTTTGCAACTTAAATTTTAACACTTTGTTTTTAAATAATACAGAGGAATCCATTTCATTCAAATTATAAAAAATGAAATTCTAGTATCTCAAATTAAAATAATTCAGACGTTTTCCTTCTTTTTAACAATATTTGTTTTTAATGCTTAATGCAAACATTTTATTTTACGCCTTTGTACAGAACCCTGTGCAAACTGCAACAAACCTACTCAGAGATTATGAGCAATCCTCTCTCCACTTGCATTGTAATGTGTTGTTTATCACTCATCCTTAGCGTTGGTTAAAAACTATTACAAGACAGTAAATGACTCACTAGAAACCATTAAAAGACAGTGAATGACCTAAGTTAAAACACCATTACTAGACAAGTGAATGACAAGTTAGAAACCAGTACAAGAGAATGATTCGATTATGGTACGAAAATAATTTTAATATGTCATGTGCTTAGCAAATTTGAGTGCATACTGCATTGTTACAGCTATATATCTACTAGTTATATTTTTAGGCAATTTGTGTGCATGCTGCATTGTTACAGCTCTATATACTGGTTAAATATTTAGAAAAAGGCACTTTATACAGCACATTTTCATTCAACTCTTTTTTTTCTTTTATGAAATCGTCACACATGATCTGTATAAATGTGTGCATGTTGTTGATAAAAAGAAGAGCAATTCTTTGGACAGAATGAGTCTTGAACCATACAGAAGACAATTGAAATTGGATACAGTTCTTGAAAAATTATATCCAGCTTGTTATGAAATTTTTTTTTTAATAATGGGTTTTAGGTTGATTCACAGAAACAAAATGATTAGCAATATATGCTACTGTTTACTAGTTTTGTTTTTTTATTAAATATGAAAATTTTATGCTTAGGTATGTCAGTCAAAGGCATAGATCTTGCCCAGACTCACATCAGTAAATATTAAAAAGAAATATGGAAAGGAATAAAATCTAAATGCAGATGTATGATAAAGTCTAATACAAGGCACTCGTTTGATGTGGCTATTTACATCACCAGTACTCCGAAATGGATGTTTGGCTAGATCACAGAGAAGAGGGTTAGTTAATGTAAGTGTATTTTTTCTCTCCAGTGGTCAATCAAATGGGCATGCAGAAATCCAACAGCCTGTTGTATAAACACCATCAGTAGAGGTGTTGGAGTGCGGGTAGCTTGAGGGCTGAAAACACATCGGAAGTCGGTAGTGATTTAATGCACAGATTGAATGAGAGAGTATAAAGGAAGTAGATTGAATGAGAGATCATGGGAAGTCAGGCTGTTCAGTCTTTAAATAGAAGTGACACTCATGACAAATCCTTTTTCTCAAAACAATGGCACATCTCGATGTGTAATGGGAAGGCCCGGTCTAAATTGTAGAATAGATGAGATCTGTATGAACGTATAGCCTAGGAAGGGCTTTATTGATAAAAAAAAAGAGAGAGAGAGAGAGTGAATATAATTGTGTGGAAAATCCATGAGCTATACAGATGATGTTTCTGATCCTTTTGACTTTGCTGAGTGAGAAAAAGTACCTGATGAGCTTTATGAAATGTTATGATTAATACTTTGTGTAAAGTGTAGGCAAGATAAATTGCTATGAATAATTAATCCCAGTTTTATTTCAACCTAGTGAGATTGTGCTCACAGAAATAGATTTAGCCTTTGCACTTTATAACTTGCATATAGCAGTCTCTGATTACTGCATTTATTAATTGCAGTAATCAGGTTGATCTACATGGGTTTTGGTTGTTGAAAACCCAACCTGTTGTATGAACACCCGTACTTCATTTTCATGAAAGCTGAGAAGTCTACCTAGACTGAGTCTTGTGACGTGGTCCCTAATCGATGCATCAGAAATAGAGAGCCCAGTGATAACACTAAGATTTCACCAGTGTGACTAAGTGGGAACAGAATGGGTGATGAAAAGTTTTCACGCAATTCCTGTGGAGTAAAAAAAAAGTAAACGTAAAGAAGAATTTACGATCTACATTGTTTGATGAAGCAATGTTTGTATTACTTTTTTCTATAAAAGCTCTAGTCTTATTGAGTTGCCTTCCCTAAGTGTTGTTTACTGAGGATGTCTTAGTCTGTGTGGAATGGCAGCCAAACTAATAGCACAGGTCTAGAATGGTAGCCAGCCAGTTTAATAGCAAAAGTCAAGAATGGAAGCCAGCCAATCTAATATCACAGCCACGTTAATGTTTCTAAGGCTAATTCAATTATTTTAAATCCATTTCTAACCCCTCGTGCCACACATTGTGCTGCAGGACGTAAGAGCAGTAGAGTATTGACATTTAACTTTTTAAGATAGCATGATGTATTTAATTAGAAGAGTTGTGCGATAGAAAGACTATCTATTTAATTTTGACAAAGTGAGAGATTGAATATTTCGTGAGTTATTGTTTGAAGGTATTCTGTTTGTTCAGTTAATGATTACATTTTAAAAATTGTTTTACTAGTTCCTTTTTTCTTTTTTGTATGTTCCTTTCTTGTTACTTTTCATTTCTTGGCCCAGAATGCACTCAACTATGTCAAACCCAGTTTCCAGTGCTGATAATTAAGTGGCTAAACAATACACGCACACGCAAAGTGAAGGGGCAAAAAAGTTGAAGAGAGAAACTTAAAAGAAATAAGATTCAGGAATGCAGCTGTCAACACACCAGGACACTCCACCTCTTTCCTTCCACCCAACAACATAGTGGGAAAATATTGCAACAAAAAAAAAAAAATTTTTTAACTGGGATTATACATTGGACCTCCTAAAAAGCATGTTAATGTGAAATTATTTAATTTTTAAAACTAATTATTAATCAATGCATTAAGAACCTAAATGATTTGTCATTTTTACAACAAAAATTAAATAAGGTATAAATTATAATGTAAGTACCAACAATAGTAAATGTAATTGCCTATACATACACCATCAATAACATCAACCCCCATCCCCTTTTTGAAAAAAATCTATGGGGTGGGGTGAAGTTAATGAGAAATTATGATTTAGTCAATTTTTTATAATTTTATTTCGGAAAATATTTATTTATCCAACTATAAATTACATAAATATACTGTTAATAATAATCTATGATCCAACAGTTCAACTGTTCTAAGTGAGCACTCATCTGCCTCGTTTTCGAATCGCTCTTGGCTAGCCAAGACTGAAACGAATATAGCTCAGTGGTTGTCAGTGAAAACTTAAAAAATATATATATATCCACAAACTAATGCCACTAATCATTGCAAATGAACTCTCTTATCAATATCGCTATTTTTTTAATAGACAAGTTGTTACATATAAATCTGCATTTTTATCCAGAAAATTATGATGGTAAATGTGTTAGTTATATTTTAATGCAAATGCGAACACCCTTCCTTACGAATTTTCATAAAAAGATTCACTTACAAAACGTATTAGTCACTAATCGCATGACCATGAATCCTCAAAATTTAAAAATGCTGCGGAAGTTGTTTGTTAAGAATAGCCGGATATCGTTAATCATTGATGCTTTTAAAAAATAAAATACTAACATATAGATTTTTAATTATTTTAAAATATTCTTTATTAAAAATTAAAACAGCAGGTCCGTACAAAGACCCACACTTTTAACACGTGTTTTTTTCTCAAATCCGGCAGCTGCAGGCAGGTGGTTAAAGGGAAGCTACTTGTTGGGGTTTTTTTTAAATTCAATGTTAGTAGCTCAACTTGATGTCACCGAAAGAGGGCACTCTCTTTCATAAATATATTCTTACGCTTATACATAGACTGTCATTTTCTTAGATAAAATCAGTAAGAGTCTTAATTTTGTGAAGGTATCTTTGATTGTCCTAGCATTTTTAAGCACTTTGTATGGTAATTTGTTTTCTATAACAAAGTCAAAGCTCAGAACTTTTTTCCGCCCAAAGCGGAAGTTTGAGGTCGTAACCGCCATTTGGCATTAACAGTATGGAAGTTTGTTGCTCTGATCTAAAGTAAAACTGTTGATTTTAAACGGTGATTTACATCAGGAATAGTCAAATGGTTTCCTTTGTATATAACTGAGGTTATTTTAAGTCGGCTAAGCCCTGCTTAGTGGCCTTGTTCAAACGGCCAGAACTGAACGTGAGGAAATTGTATGAGAGGTAGGTGTGGTTGTAGTGAAGTGTTCGTCAAAGTCTAACCGGTATTTAATTGTTTTTAATTTTAAAAAGTAGACTATTCAGTTTGCCCAACCAAACATTATTTTTATTTTATATATTTGTTCATTTTCATTAAGTATAAATAAAGATACGTATGTATTCACTAATTCAGCCTCATGATTTGCATTCACCAGTAGATTTAGCTTTCCCATGCGATCTAGTTATTTTACATTTATCGACAACTAGTGGCATAAACGAGTAGTAAAAGTATCTTGTGGTCATGTAACAATAGTAGTATCAGTACTATGTATTTTTATAGAGAAATAAACTCATAACTAGCTATTATATTTTAAATCAAGCTTAATGTGCTTTTTGTGGATTATTAATATTATTATGTGGGGATGATGGTGATGTATTACTGTCCTTGATATACATGATAAACTTTATCCTGTTAACCTTATCAGCAGTACCGAAATATCAGTGATTATTTTTTCCAAAAAAAAAAAATTCAAAATCTTTCTGCTAGTGCTAGTTTTGGATGAGATAATAACTTATCTGCAGTATAATGAGTATTCATTATTAATACCACAGAATTGTAATTAAGGTATTCATTTGATTATTATTCATAATCAGTAAACTGCAGTTGTCAGGAAAGCCTGCATATGCCATTTTCAGAACTGATAAAAAGAAATCAGATTTAATCGTTGTAACTTTCAGTAAAGGGATTTTACATTTTACAAACTAAAGTACTTTCTTTCCTTAGAGGTCAGGTTATGAGTTGAAGAGGTATTCTTTAGTTTGTTATTAATGTTAATGTTTGTTTATTATGGTACTCTTTGAATTAGACTCAAGTATTTTTTGCAGTTATAAAATTAAAACTGAAAGACTACAAAGCATTTAGTACAAATGTATCAACTAGTGCTATTGGTAGTAGGCCTACTTTATTATTGAAAGTAGATCACAAATTGAGACCATACTAAAGAATCACATTTCTCATTTTAAAAATTTACTGTAAATTACATTAATTTATTACCAAGTAAAACAAAATCTTAAAATACATGTATGTTTGCATTTATAAAGTGTTTTAATGGAAGCTATTAATTTGTGCAATCTGGATGAGCAGTCATATATTGAAGATATAGGAAAGTAGTTTGGGTTATATTAACCTAAAATCTTTGTTAATTAACATTAAAAGATTGCAGTCTTAGCAAAGTAATATATTTACTCAACCTATAAACTATAAACCCTTGATGGTAAGTTCACATATGTTTGATCTATTATGTTCATAGTGTCTTCATTTATTATATGGCTCGTTACGGTCTTCATTCAGTATTTTAGTTTTTACTCTCTTTCTCTTGGTTTGTAATTACTACTAAGAGGTTTGTAAAATTGTAATGGTTCACCCAACAATCTCAGTAATAGTAAAGATTTATAACTTATAATCAAGGAAGAAAAACACAAGGTTTCAAGATTGGCAATAAACAAACTGGTTTATATCTCCAATATGGCTCTTTCTGTTTGGTGTCACATGTACATTTTCTTTTCCAACACATCAGAGGAAGAAATAATTCCAGACTTAATTCTGCTTCTCTAGTTTCAAGTGACTTTGGTCTTTCCAAACTAAAGTATTTCCACACTTAAGTATTTTTAATTATCTACATAGCATACTTAGCCAAACTCATAGTGTTGTATAATTTGAACTGATGCTATCATGCTTCATCTTGATCATATCTATGATCTGACTTTCCAGTTTTAGATACTTTAACATAAATGTAGTCTTTCGTTATCTTCTTTTTTTTTTTTTTTTAACCCAGCACATTACTGGCAATATTATCTTTGGTTAAAAGCCTGAATTACCTTAATTCTGGAAATGTAGTGCATTAATTTGAGGTGTAAATTAAGTTTGGAGGGTTTTTTTTGCAATATAACATAGTCATAGTTGTTTACTCTTGTTTAGTCTTATTCACCATACATTAATTTGAAATTGAAGTCTTTTTTTTTCTTTTTTCTTTTTTTTTTGTTTGGGGGGGGGGGTGTTGGTATATAAATTGTAATGTAGTCATATTTGTTTTCACTTGTTCATAAAAATAAAATTAAGTACATGTTAAAATATTTAGCAATAGCATGCTTAATGCTCTAGCATTCTGTGAATACTAACTATTATAGTATTATTATAACTTTAAAAAATAAATGTATAAATATATGAAAATAATTTGGAAATGGTGTAAGAAGTTGTATTAACATAGTCTCGTGAGTGTATTATTAATGGTAGTATTGTTCAAGAAAATAGTATTAAGCAGAGTGCCAGATTTGGAATAAACTTGCTTTTTTTATTATGCCAGGAAGTGAAGAATACTTTTAAGTGCTTTGAGGTCTGGAGAAAACTGAAGTGAAACTGAGCAATTAAGTATTATCCTCATACACATTGTAGAATGCTCATGCACACATAACACACTTTTTGTTTGATACTTTTGATAGAGTTATCATCCACAAAAGCAAATTCACTGCATGGTTTGCTGACACAATTTTTAAAAATTATAATCTCACTTCTGTCAGTCACTAGCTTTCAGCAGTTTTGCAAATGCTGAGATACCATGGTAAGCTCCATTGAGGAGAGAGGATATTCTCAGAAATGGCAAAATTATTTGTTTCTATATATTTATCATTCTTGTTTATTTAGTAGATTCAGATTTTTTTAAACCTATTTTATTATCTAATAAATAATGCAGAAAATGTGTGTCTGTAATGTTTTTACTTTTAGCTGCAAAGAGAGAGCTAGAAAACTAAATTTTCGTTAAGGTATGTTTTAAAACCAAGCCGTACATAGTGGGGCAATGGTCAGCCCAAATATATAAAGTGGACTATTATTATTAATATGAGAGAGAGAGAACTAAGATGCTAAAATATTTAATAGATGTTTTATTTATCCCTAGACCAGACATTTGGGTGAGGGTCCCCCCCCCCCCTTTCAGGACACACCCTCCACTTAACAATTATAACAATTATATTTATATTTATTTAATACTGTGAATCACAGGTACAGGGAGAGGAGTGGGTGAGCATTAAGACTAAGAGTCTGCCCTATGGTACATCTTTCACCCACTTATTACATTATTAATATTATTATATTAAGGAGAGAGCTTTGAATACAAACCTAAATTTTGCATGAGAATTTTTCTCCATAGATGAATATTTGCAAGAAATGAAGATGTTCTATTTAATATTATTATTCACCATTATTTTTGTAGTATATCTGAAGATTGTATTTTCAAATAAAACTGTAAATAATGCATGTAACAATATAGTTTTAAAAATATCTCAGTTATCCCAAATATTGCCTCCCATTTCAATGGCAACATATTATATATAAATAATAACACACATATGGAATGGCTGCAGAATCCATAGATCTCATTAGAAATGGACATACCTATAGGTAGCATACATTCAATGCAAAACTTGTTGAAGCACTTTAGGAGATATAACAGACATTGAACACTTGTCTTTATCAATTTACGCTCTCTTTTTTTTTTTTTTAATGAAAGTACACTTTTATTGTGTATGTATTATATATGTATGTGTATATATCATTTTATATGTATTCATTTTATAGCTACAAATACCAAGTAAAACAATGGCATTATTACAAATTTACATGTATTGTTTTAGTTATCTCAAGTTTCTTAACTAAACAACTTAATCAAGTTCTATATATATGATACCTTTACTCACTCTTGCATAAATCATATTCACATTTGTTCTTTTTTTTGCTTACATAGGCCCCTTTTAAATGTCACAAATAATATATCAGAATATCTATGAACCAGCAAGACCAACTGTCCAGAAAAGTTAATTTCGATATGACTATAGGAAAATTAGAATGTACAGTTTTGTTCTTGAACTTGTAGGATATCAGATGGCTTTGTAGTTGACCTCCATTGTACAGACCAGTTGATGTCACAATCCTGAAAATACAAATTACAAGTATGGCAGCGTTTATCTGTATTTCAAAGAAAATTGGGAGTTTCAAATTGGCTCTTCATCCCTGTATAATTTTTTTTTTTAATGTAATTACATTATTTGTACACCAATCAATCAGCAGTTACTTTAGTTTAGATATCACTGTGTTCTTCTTTGTGAGTTATTACCTTGTTAATTGTAGGCAAATAAGCTGTATTTTCATATATTGTCTTCTAATAGTGTTATTGGGAGGAGGGGTGGGTGATTATAATCATAATAATGTCACTCATGTAGAGATGGCACTCAGACTTGTTAAAATTATTTTTTCCTGCTATTTCTGTCCTATTTAATTTTAAACAATAGTTTATTAGTATGATTAAATTAAAAACAAAAATATCCACTGGAAACCTAATGAAATATGTTTATTAAAAACCTAAAACTTAGATGATTAAAGTTTTAAAGTTGTTATATATAATTATTTTACTGTATTCTCTAAAACTTCCCATTTTATATATCTCTTGATTGCCAGCTTTTGTACTTTCAGTGTAGCTGAGACCAACTTCATACCATGGGGAAGCTACTCTCTAAGATATTTGGTAACAAAGAAATGAGGATTCTGATGCTTGGACTTGATGCGGCTGGAAAAACCAGTATCCTTATTTTTTTTTTAAAAAAACTTTTACAGCCTAAATCTATTTTAATTGCAACATAAAATCAAGAGTAATTGTCAACAGCAACCTATTCTAAAAAGAACTTTTTTTTTGTTGCTTGTATCATACTTTCACAGGGAGACACTACACTATATAAGTTTTGAATGTGATACATTGTATTTATTGATTTTTTTTCCTACATGCATAAGTTCAGGCTTTTAGTTTAAAATGACACTTCACTCTTTTTAAATAATCTTGTTTTCTTTGTGCTGTCTTTTGGATTAACATCATACTCACTATTTAGCAGAATTCTATAAAGTTACCAGCATTTACAACTGAATCTGGATGCTATCATCTGGGAGAACAGTTGGGTCTCAGGTATAAACGAATTCCATTCTTAAGAGTGTTTGTTATCCAATGTGACACGCAAGTCGGAATTTGTACATAAATGCCAGCGTCCATTAATGAAACATCAGCAAAGATAACACATTCGTTTGCTCAGCATCAAAGATGACCGGAGTACATCTGCTTTTCATCTGTATTTGATTTAGTTTGTGAGTACTAGATGTCACTACAGTAACATGTTCACGTAGCTGAAATTTAATCCAAAATTGAAATTTAATTGGTCTTACGGGTTCGTTCTTAGCAGCAGGTTGTCATATGTTGGAACCAACGTATCCTGCAATATGACTACTTTGTTTTGAATATTCATCGGAAACTTAAAACAGTAAATATAGTTTGTTGTTCATTTCTGCTGTCGTTAAAGTTGACGGTGTAATATTTTATTAGTTTGAGTTCCACATTTATTTTCTTAACTCTTTTGTAGCACTTTTATACAAAATGAAGCTAGGACAGTCTGTGACAACTATACCAACTGTGGGGTTCAATGTAGAGACTGTCAGCTATAAAAATGTTAAATTCAATGTTTGGGTGAGTATGTTTTCTTAATGCAGTTTTGATTGTCATTTAGATGTTTCACTGGCTAAGTCATTTGACTGGATAGTACTGTATATCTAAAAATATGTTGGAACAAAATGTTCTCATTCTTTCATTGTAACATCTTCAGCTTTCTGAGCAGTAAAATATATTTTATTCCTTGACATTTGCTTTAATTACATTCTTAGTAGCTAAGTATGACTCTAGCTTTGGTAATTTAGAACATATGTGAGATGTATTTGTTTTTATAGTGAAGACCATTAAAGAGAAGTTAAAAGAAAGTTATAAAATTGCCTGTCGGTGGTATCTTCATTTTAAAAATGCCATAATTTTGTGTATAACATATAAAAATAGCATACTCTTCAGTAACCCTCCTGAAATTCATGACTTGCCAGATTAATTATATCATTATCATGGCATCTGTTCCTAGGATGTTTCACTATCTTCATTTGTCCATCAGCATACTGCCTTAGATCATTATGTTTATCTGACAGGTGTATTTATTACACACTGTAAATGATTTAACTTCTTCTCTGTTGTGGGTTGCTAAAATTTGATTCCCACCAAATGTATCTAGTGGAAGATGCATGTGTTTTCAAACAGCTGGTGTTGGCACATCTGACAAGAGAATGGAGGGTGCCTTTACAAAAACACATGCCTCAGTTTACTGGCATCTGAGAGCCATAAATCTGTTGGCAGAATAGATTTCAGAATGTGACAGTATCTGTTTGTTATTTTATTTTACTTTTTGCGATCAGGAGTTTTGTTCCTTTGACTCATTTATACTTTACCCTCTGTATAGTCTGTTCATCTTATCTAGTTGTTAGTTTGAAAATGTGGACATTAGATGTGTTTTGTTCATTCAGCTGAGCTAAGAAAGATCTGATTTTTTTCCCCACAAAATGTCACTTTTGAATGAATTCATTTTCAAACTATTCCATTGTTGGATCATGTGGGAAACGTTTCTTCACACCATCTCTAAAACTATGTCTGCTAAACACATACATGAATATATTTTGTTCAGTCTTTTATTTTCTTTTCTTTTTAAAAGATCTTTATTAGACTTACTTGATTCTTTTAGCAACTATTATAAAGTTGAATCATATAGTGAGAAGTTTTTTCTTTCTCTCTTCTGATCCTGTTTGTGTGTGGTTGACAGCACAAGGGCAGGATTTTATCCTGTGATTTGAGATAAATTGAAAGAGAATCTGTTTTTTCCAGAAAGTCAGAGTGTACTATTTATTTGTAACAAATTGTATTAATCCAGCAACACATACTCCCTGGTCATTTGGTGACTTCAGTTCATTTCCTTCAAAAGCTAAAATTATATCATCATTCTTTTAAAGTTTAGTTAATACATTTTAATTTTTTAAATTGTCTAATCATTTTTAATAAGACCATTTTTTATAAATAGGTTCATAAACATCATCGCTTGTCACTTTTTATTTGCATAACTGTTATGTTTTGTGCTAAATGACAAAAAAACTGCTTGACTGGGTTGGTAAATACTAACAAAACAAGTTTAAAAACACGCTGAACAAAGTTTTACACAGTTTGCTGATTCTTGTAACATTATACATAAGATTCCTTACCAACGTTCCCTCTAATATTTTTCCTGTGTGTGCGGAACTTTTTCCTTTGTGCGCGGAACTTTTTCCAGTGTGCGCAGAACTTTTTTCTGTTGCTTGCACTTATTACAAAAACTTGTGTGCGGAATTTTGAAACTGCTGCTTGGCATTTTCTAATGAGCTGCGCGGCCGCACACCTTAGAGGGAACATTGTTCCTTAGTTGACTTAAATCATTCTCATTGTTGTTCATTAACCCATTTAATGCCATATTTACATAGCAATTTGTAGTTTAAATGTGTAAACAATCAAGTTATAAAGCCATTTTTGATTAGATATAAATGGCATAGGTGTGTGTCAGGTGGATCAACCAGTCCAGAGTTTTTCAACCGGGATTCCTGAGAGATCATAATTGAAAAATTTAAACATTGTGAATTGTTAAAAAAATTGTGAAGTGGTTCCATGAGATTTGAAAATTATTTCGAGCATTCCTCCAGGGTGAAAAGTTTGAGAAAAGCTTTTCTAGTAAGACTTCATTAGTCTGGTTAGAGATATATGAGGTTTTCAGGGATAGTGATTTTCAACTGTTGTGTTTAATAACTGGTAGTGTGGTCAAGTTGGTTCACTGTTTGAGCACTGGGGTTCAATTGATGGGTTTGATATCATCTTTGTTTGCATATTCTTGTGATTTAGTGATCCACTGCCATTTATCAGAATAACGTATACTCTTTTATTGATAGTCATAATAACTAGGTTTTTTTTCCTCTCGTTGATTTGTACATTTCATCTGCCAGCTTTATTCTGTGATGGTATTTTCAGATTTATCCATTTTTGTCCAGTTTGTGATTTTATTTCTGGTTGATAACATCACACTTATTTTAATGGTTTGATAGAACACAAAAAGAAACATTCAATTTTGCTTAATTATATTTTTTGAATGTAATAATTATTTCCACTTTAATCATTGTTGAGATTTTATAGTCTTGATAAAATACATTTATGAGGGTATATGACTTTGCTCTAGATAATTTGTTAATGATTTTATTCTTTTCTTTTTGCATATTTTTTATATACTTTAATAATTGTAAGTCAAATTAATCCTTTTTTTTTTTTAAAATAAAATATTTCAGAACAAGTATACTCAATGCTTTTCTGTATTTTGTTTAGGATGTTGGGGGCCAAGACAAAATTCGACCGTTATGGCGGCACTACTTTACAGGTACTCAGGGCTTAATTTTTGTTGTGGATTGTGCGGACCGTGACCGAATTGATGAGGCACGTCAAGAGCTTCATCGTATAATCAACGATCGAGAAATGCGGGATGCAATTATCCTCGTCTTTGCAAACAAGCAGGATCTTCCAGACGGTATGTTAAATTTCAGTCGTAGAGAGTTTTTACACACCAGAATGTTTTACAGAGTGCAAGGGAATTCAGAGCCGCTAGATCAAGACCAAAAGCAACAACTTTTTGCGCAAAAGAAAGGTTAAAGCTTCCACTGCAGTCATTGTCAAAGGCTGTTCAGGAAGAAAATAAAGAGAAGGTAAAAGCCATGTTTGTGGAAAAACAAGCCAAAGAAGATCTGGAGCAGAAAAAAGAACAGAAATATAATGCAGATTGTGAAAACACCAACTTAAGGTCCCTCCTGTTCTGCGGAAGATGTTTACCATCTGATGGTAGCCAACAAGACCATGACCTCCAAGAAATTTGCCATGGGCATGACAGATCCACTTTTAATGATGGCCAAAAAAGCATGCTCTAATCCTGGTTGAGGACTTTAAAGTCTATTTAAAGAAGCTTTTCCCTCAGGAAAGGACTGGAGGATTAGAGTTAGACATTGATCTGATAGTGGCATTAATTCAGATGACTGCAGATTGCCACTAAGTAAACTCCAACGTGCAGCAGTACAGCTACAGAGGAGGAAGGAGATGACAGCCTGAACTTATTCTGACAAAGATTCTGACAGTTGTATTGACAGGCACTTCTCTAGACAAGGCCAGTGCATAGCTGTCTGTTATGACATGCAGTTCTGGATAAGTAAAGTATTGGAGGTCCACAGCAAATGTGACATTTATGAAGCAGGATGGTCACAAGAATTCTTTTTTTATGGCCAGTCACTGGACCTGGATTTTGTGTCAGTCATGTATGTCTTTCATTGGAACATTACACTAGAACAAATAGGGTCCTGAGCACAACAGTGGGCCCTAAAGAACTTTAAGGCAGTGCAAAAACTATAGAGTCGGCTGCAAAAGCAGCAAAGAAATTAATACCAGCAAAAGTAAGCTGTGCACAATCTTTCCAGTTAAGTTTGCTTTGTGCATAGTATGTGTGTTTTGGAAATAGTCTGGCTAAACTGAAAGTTTGTTTTTCTCAGTAGCTTCAGGAACAAGAGCTATCCAGTTAGCAGTATTACTTTGTTAATTTTATTATACATTTGTAGATTGTACACACATTTTATTGGATATGTTGTTTAGTCAATGTGCTTTGAACTTTCTGTTTAATAGTATTATTAATTTTTTGTGTGTGCTTCAGCATTTTTATAAAGTATATCTAATTATTAAAACCTTTTAAAAATGGTTGCTTTGATCAGAGCAGATAAAATCCAATATTTTGATATGTGATACTTTTTTATGCGACAAATAGAAGCAAAGATACAAATTTAGCCTGAAATTGAAAAATACCATTATAGAAATAATACACATACAAAATCAAATTTTCAGCTTATTTAAGTACATTTTCCAAAATCTGTTATAATTTCCAACTTAGGAAAAATGTAGGCAAATACTATGGACCAAACCAATTGTAAAAAATTAATGGATGAGTTTCCTTTATCATGGCTATAAAATCCAAACTTGACAAATTATTAGTTTTATGGTGCTTTTAGTTAAATATTTCTGATATTTGTCTTTTAGATAGTCAAAGTATTGTTGGTTTATATTTTGCAATTTTCTTATTCTGTAGGTAAAAATCAATGTTAAAAAAAGGTTAAAAAAAAAATCAAAAAAAAACCCCACACGTTATTATTGATGAATGGTTAATCACCAAAATCCTATCGTGAATGTTTTGCGCAGACATGCTCTGTTTATATGTAACTTTAAATTGCAATATCTTTTAAACTAAAAAGATTCTGTGACTACGTTATAGATTCCTTACATAATAAGCCATGGAAAGTAAAATTAAAATAAAGACTAATGAAAGGATATCTTTTTGTTTTACTGTTACCTCTACATTTTAAATGGTTTTTTTTCAAAGTTTTTCACTCTAATGCTTCCCACTTGTAGGTATAGTAGGTCTCACATTCTAGTCAACACATATAGCTGAAATTTGGCATATAAGCATAGATGTGAAATTAAGGATAAGTTAATGCTTACATGCATTTTATTTTTTAATTTAAAGTTTTAGGTTAATTTTAAGATTTTTAATGGGTACTTTATTTTTAAAATAGTAACCTTTTGCTTATGTAAAATTTCTTTAAATTCATCCTTCTCTTTTTTCAATGTGCATCAATAATGTTAAAAAGCTTAAATAAGGGTTTTTGCATATACATAGTTTGTGATCTGCATATTTACAAAATACATATTTGTGGCAACAACGAAAAAAACATGTAACTTGAAAATACCTTCCACACACACACACACACACACACCCTTTGCGTGCAATAGTCTGGTCTTTGTACTAGTACAGTACATTTAATAAATATTTGATACTACATTACTATGCTAATTTTAATGATATTGAATAAACTAAGATTCTGTGGCAACTCTATTTTTGGATACATAAAAGATCAGATGCATGTTTCCTGAGGTTTTTTTTTGTGTTTTTTTAACAAGGAGATACATTTTCTGACTTTTGTTCATAAAAATTCTGCTTGGTAGAATTGTTAGTAATTAGTTTTTGTTTTCTTGGTGTTTGACAGCAATGAAGCCACATGAGATCCAAGAAAAGCTTGGTTTGACACGAATACGAGACCGTAACTGGTATGTTCAGCCATCTTGTGCAACAACAGGTGATGGACTTTTTGAGGGACTGACTTGGCTGACATCCAACCACAAGTCCTGAGAGATTTGTCCAGTTTGTAGTACCTCTTCGCCTTCAGTGAACTTAACTATTACAATGAAGTTGACTTGTCAAGAAACACTCATACTGATTGGCCTTCATGAATTGCGGGCTATATCAGATACAGTTTTAGACTGAGTTTGGTGTGTTTACTGACAAGTTTCAGTGTAGTGTGCTTAATGGAAGGAGAAACAAAACAAAAAAATAATCAGTCACTTCATTTTCCTTAGGTAGGTTTAAGTGATTATGCCAACCCAAGGACCAAGGCATTGAAAAATTTAATTTACAAAACTAAAATAATTTTGTTCACCCACCTTTCTTTTTTTTTTTTCAAACAGTGCTTTTGATCATTAGAGACTTCAACTTCAAAATATGCTGATATGTATAAATTTAACTGCAAGCTTGCCTTGTGAGGTCTTTGAGAATGTTTGTTATCTCTTTCATTCACTCTCTCTCACATACGAATCTGTCTTTTTTCTTAGAATAGCATTAAGCAATCAGATATATTTTCATTGTTACGTTAACAGGCCCCAACAATGCACAAATTAATAGGAAGGCTAGGGCCTTTTATGTCTGAAGTATATCATGAAAATCTCTAAAAGAAGGATTTCTGCATTAGTTGTGTGTTTATGTGCGTGCGTGCATGCATTGAATGCTAGTTCAGTCCTGAGAGCATATAATTAGTTAATACATGATTAGAGTGTATGTGCACAACCAGGACGAGTTGCCATGGTTTGGTGTAGAATGAGTTATGTCCACAAAATGCTCATGGGATAGGAAGGGTGATGTGGTGTCTTATGCTTCAGCTTTCCTGCCTGGGGGTGGGTGGAGTGAAGAGAGTGGACATTGGGAAGAATCAAAGAGAACATAAATTTATTTCTGCTGTAGGACTTGTGTCTTCACAACTCCACTTTAAAATCACAACAAAAGTAAGAAAAAAATGGAGAAGATATTTTTGACAAAATGTATTTATAAGATTTGTGTGTTGTTTGATTTTTTTCTGTTTTTTACTATTGCCTTTGCATCATTTTGCTACAGATCTGTTTTTCTATCTCATTTCTGAATATGCTTGTGCTTTAGGTCCAAACAAAGAGAAAGTTTCATGATAGCAAGATTAATGGTTTATTAGTAATCAGAAAGTCTCTAAAAGATAGTCTGTTAAAATAAAAATATAAAATAAAAGTATTGCTGCAGACAATGAAAATAGTAAAGATTTCCTATGAAATAAATTTAGTAGAATTATATTATTGGCACTAAGTTTTACAAAGCGTCATTCTGAAATTAAGATCCAAATGTTGAAACCCAATAGAGTTCTCATGTTTATTATTTTCATCTGTAAAATGTTTTCTTTGATGCAACTTTTTGCCTGTGCAACATTCTCTTTCCTTTCAATTCCTGTAAAATGCAGATTGTATAATCCGGTGCAGAAAGTTTGGCACTAACATTAGAGGCATATCATGAACTTTGCGCTGCTATTTGTACCTTAAGAAATCATCTTACAACTGTGTGAAAGTTTAAATTGTGAAATGATCAACACATTTTAAAAAAATGTTAAACATATTTTTTTCTCTAAAAACCCAAGACATTTTATGTTCTAACATTTGCATGCATGGCGTATCTTCCATATCGGTTTTTGCTTTATGTAAATCTACTAGTCCTGATCCTAAGTCATGGAAAATATTTCATTTGTGCTAGCTGCTGCTTACAAAACATATAGCACATGCACAATGGATAGGAATGCTATTCACTAACACTTGTTGGTGGTTCCAGTATTGAAACTGATGGGTGTTTGTGTTTTATAAAATAAAACAATTATTTTCTCTAAAGTAGTTGGAACCCCCTGGTAAAGATGTACCTGAATAAGTCAGTTCTGAACTCAAAATAGCCTTTTTTTCTTAATTCTTTCTTATATTAATTTGAACTCATTTACAATCTCTCATATGTTACCTGAACTATTCCTTGTAAGTAAATTTTATTCTGACAGCTGATAACTGATTAGCACACTTGAGGCGGGGATAATAGTTTTGTGTATAGCAATTTACAGAATAAATATTTAAAAAGCCTTCTTGATGATAATAATGGACATGAATGTTCAGTAGTTACTGAGTTGTTCCTGTAAAGATGTTCTAGCATGTTGCAGGAAATTGTTTCTAAAGATTCTCAATAACTCTCCTTTGCCTGCTAATTTCACTTATTGAGGTTTGACTGTATTTTGTGTTTGTATTTATCATATTACAAGATATACTGCTGCTGCTGTTGCTTTGATTCAATCTCAGCTGAATTTTCAGCATTAAAGAAATTAGAGATGAAACCTTGATGCATCAAAGTGTTTCAGATGGGAGTTTTATTAGGTTTTTTTAAATGGGATATAATTTCAAATGATATAGTCTCAAATAAAGAACTATATTATGGATTGCAATCTATAAAACTAAATTAAAATTTATTACAGTGTATATTAAATTTAGTTCAAATTTGCAGATATTAACTGAAAAAAAATAAGCTTGTATTTAAATAAGCTGGTTATTATCTGTGGGTTTGTTATATCTTTTCTTAATAAAATATTAGGCAATGTAATATATTTTAAATTCTGAAATAGTTTTGTAGATGATTTATTTTAAATTGTAGCATTTATTATTTCCTTTATTAGTTCACTTATTTTACATTACTAGATTTGTTTGTTGTTGTTTTTTTTGTTGTTTTTACATTTTTTTAAATCTTTTGCTCCAACAACAAAAAATTCTGTTAGGTTGAAGCATTGGATTTTTTTCCTTGCACACAAATATCTATAAGAAAGAAGAGGTTTTATTATGTATATCTCTGATTATATCTTTTTCTTCTTTTTTGTTTTTAATTTATTTTTGAATTCATATTTGTAGTGGGGCTTTGTCCATGGAATCCAATTTTTAAGTTTGTTGATTATTTTTTTAAACCTTCAACCATTCCATAAACTGCTACTGTCTGATCCCCCCTTCCTCACATTTGCGCACCCTACATGTTGGAAACATAAATATTGAACTGGTGCTAAAGTTCTCTTGTATACATTATTATGTGTGCAAAAAATACTGATAACACTCAACTGATCAAAGAACAATATAAATATGTTGTATATGAGAGGAACGTTCAGGATAATTTTGAAAAGATCAGATATATTCACTTTATATTTTTTTAAAGAAAATATTACCTATATTACCTTTTTCTTTTAAATATTTATGTCTCTCTCTAGTTGGGGAGGGGGAGATAAATCCCCAGTACTGTGGCACCAAACAATTTCATCTGTACAAGATTTGGGGT
Organism: Sinotaia quadrata; assembly: GCA_028829895.1. Taxonomy (NCBI): domain Eukaryota; kingdom Metazoa; phylum Mollusca; class Gastropoda; order Architaenioglossa; family Viviparidae; genus Sinotaia; species Sinotaia quadrata. The sequence continues at coordinate 16,187,412 of CM054184.1, forward strand.
GGGGTTGCATCACTTAAACAAAAAGTTTTTTAAAATCTTGATCCATTAGCATTTTCCGTACAATATAGGCATTTGAAAAGTATGAATAGTTTGTTAAATTGATCGAATTGGTCTTGCCCAAGACTTATCAGTCAACAAGATTTGTTAATATTTATATATCTAGCAAACATTGTTATGGTTAATGAGCACAGTTTAAATCTCTAAGGAAGATCATTCTATTACTGAAACTAAAATTATTGTTCTTCACTGTTCTGTGTTATTTATTTAATTTTATTCTGAATTTTATAAGTGCGAAACACATAAAGCTGTGCTCTTTTCCACTGCACTTTAGAACTGGATAAAATATTGTAAATTTGTTTGGGTTGTTTAATTTTATTATGTGCTTTTCTGTATTATTGCTAATGCACCAGTCTAGATATTTGTTTTGGAGAAGTTAATGGGAGTGTCACTACATATTAACTCTCTCTACTTTGTATATTATATATATGGACATAGCCATAAACATATTGCATTTTTTTTAGCCATAAACATATTGCATTTTTTTTTACCGAAGCGCTAAGATTGTGTACATGAAATTTGTTGTTGCATTTCAGTAGAATTTGTTTAATCTGGCCATTTTCAGAATTGCCAAAAGATTAAAACAATCACAAAACATTTCAAGGCACTTTTAATGTTGACACTGTTAAATTTCAAAGAGGTGTGCATTAAAGTAAATATACGTTTTTTGATAATCTGCTTCAATTCATCAGTGTGTTGAAAATATCTTATTTGATTTTAATTTATATAGTCAAATGGGAACTTTCCTTTGTGTTAAATTTCCTTTATCTGTTAAATTACTAAGCATATATTTAAAGAATTCAACATCAATATATTCTTTCCATTATTCATTTCCATATAAAATTATTTTCATTGTATTTTTTTAGAGGAAGGGGTTATCATATCAGTAAATTTTCTTTATTTGTCAGTTTACATGGGCCAATGGGTTATTTGTTAACCTCGTCACCTACAGTCCAGTCTTTGTCTTAGACCAGTCTCATTGATTATATGTTTTGACAGATGCAGCTTATTTTGAAAATTTATTATTTTTAAATTAATAAGTTTTGTAAGTGTCATACTTATTATTTCCTTCATTAATGACTTAAGTTCTTGGTATTGTAACTTCACATTTATAGCTTATATTATATTCAAAATACAAATGAGACAGAATCATGATAAAAGAAAATTCTGACATTTTCGTTCTGACTTGTACTAGTAGCATCTTGATGTTAACTGTAAGTTAACATTTGTTTTGCAGATTCATCATTTAAATATAACTTAACCAAGTTTCTACTACACTTTATTTTTAATTATTCATATTAAAACATTGTGGCCATAGAAGAAAGAATGATAATACATGGGCTACTTACCAAAATCTTTATCATGGGGTCCTAAATTAATTTTGTCCCTTGTTAAGCAGCACATATTCAACATATTTGGTGTGTCTTTTCTTGACACACTAGTTATTTATTTTTTAATTTCTAAAATATATTCAAGAGCCAAATGGAAACTATTTTAGTACTGTGCTTAACACCATGGTATTATAAATATTTTTACCAGTAAACTTATATTTTAATTTGATGAAGGCCTGAGTTTGGTATTTGTGGCATTAAAACATTAAAGATTTTTGGCTATTTTTATGTGAATTTTGTGTAAAGTATACATATCACAAGATTTGCAAATTTAGTCTATTTTCAAAACTGTAATATTGTTTTTCCAATTGAATCTATGGTGGGGTGGGTGGTTTTTACAGTATTGAGTATAAACACTAAATAACTGTCCCAAAGGAGCCTTTGTAAATGTTGCCACTTTTTTCTTTCTTTATTTTCTTTGTTGAATAATTCATGTACTTCCAAAATGTATATAAATTGACTGTTTTGGGTTCGAGAACATTAAAAACTAGGCCTGTTTATGGGCTTTGTATACCTTTTTAGTCCCATTAACAGGGTCTGTCTCTTACTCTTGTACTAATACTTTGTTTTAAATTTGTTGGCTGTGCTTGACAGCATCAAATGTACTTCAGGGACCTGCTTTCCTTGTGACTGGTTATGAGTTAAGTAAGATTAATGATAGCAATCATGCAATGCTGATGTATGTGTTCTGGATTGATGAGTAAATTACTTAAGGAAGTCACTTGTGTTGATTTATTTTCTATTGTATGTTTGTAAAGATTGGCAAGAAACTATGTTCATGAAGTCCAACCCAGAAAATACAACTTATTTTATTTTTACTTTTGTTACAATGTGAGTGTTTGACTTTTTATGTGGTAAATTGGTATTTATGTAGAATATGCTAAAGAGTATATATATTATGTCTGTCCTGGAAAAGAAATTCAAGGTTTTTGCACCTAAAAATAGCTCTTATTACTCATATCTATTGTACTCCATGAATTTGTGGGCAGATTATTTCCATTCACAACAATCATTAAAACATCCAAAATATCTTGATAGCTAGCCATAAGTATTATTGTGTAGAGTATCAAAATGAAATGACTATATTTAGGTTAATATATTTAATATTAGTAATGGAGAGCTTTACAGTGTTTTTACATTGAAGCACATTGTAGAATTAGCAACACAGACACTTATAAATGGAGTTGTAAGCTTATACTTCAAATTGGGGAGATATTCCACTCTGAAAATGTTAAATGTTCGGTGTTTGATAATTAAAAATATTCCTTTGTTAAAAGTTATTGAAGTCTCTATTAACTCCTCAGAGTATAGATTGAATGATTGTGACTTGTGAATTTTTTCTGACTTGCAGTAGTCCTCTGAATGTGCAAAGTAAATTTAGTTTATTCTCAAAAATTTGCCTGTTTTATATATATCATTGTGTGCATGCGCACTATGTTAGAAATTTGAGTTGTTTATATAGAAGTTGTTTGCTATAATTTGCTTTCAAAATGGAGGCAGGTCTCATTCATTCATGTTTCCTAAGTGAAATGGAAATAATCTTGCTTTTAATATGCAGACTTTCAAAATATTTTTTAGTTTTTATGATTAATCTCTAAAAGAGCTTGGACAGGCTCTCTTTGAATATAATCATCTTCTGCCATTATATATTACATACTTAATCTTATTTGGCTTGCAAAGAATTGTATAGCAGTGAAACTTGTAGAAACAATAAGACAAATTATTCATTAAATTCAATTTTCCTTGGCAAATATTGTGGAGTAATATATAAAAATTTAAATTTGACAAAAGGTTTTAGGATGCTGGATAAAATAAAATTCACTGTACCTCATTCATTTCAGGACATATGCAGAGATTGGACATGCTAAATCATTTATGTAGAATCCCTTTAAATTTATTAAAATTATTACACAGAACAAAATCACTGGAAATTGGTTTTGGCTATTGACAAAAATATATATGTACTCACTTTTAAAACCTAATTGCAAGGCACAAAAACTGGAATTTTCAGATTTCAGGCATTGTTGGTCATGATTAATTTGTAAATGTTTATGAATGTATGGTTTATTTATTAAAAATAATAATAGAAATGTATTAGTCTTAGTTTTTATTCTTCTGCATGGTTTTTGGTTTGTTTTTATTGTCGTTTCCTGTTTGCCCCTTTAAGTTACTGTTCATTAGGATTCATATTTGCATCAAGGACATTCTCTTATTTTGTGAATAGTTTCTTTTTTTTGTAGTTGTCTTATTGTTTCTCATTTGGTAATTTTAGTCATATTATGTGTAAATAGTATCATTTTATAAAAGCAAAATGTACCTTAGGCTTTAATGTGTGTGTTAAAAAGTAATTCCTAGTTTGAGACATTTGCAATCATGCATAAAACCAGCTTAGTTTATTGACAGCCTTTTCACTAGCTCTGGTATTACAGGTAAATATGTTGTCTGCTCTTTCACTTGCATGCAATTCAAGCAGATGGGAACTTGGGAACTACCTGTTTGCTATTTCTGCTGCATGTGAGGTATACAGTCAAAAGTTACAGACTGCAAGTTGGATTTTCATCTAGATATTCCTGGTTTAATCAGCCTTCACATACCAGAAATATGCAGTCTACAGATGCAGTGTTATGTTAAACCTCCAGGTACCTACAAGTATGCAATCTCCAGTATGATGGTGCAATTTTTCCCAACACCAATCTTCTGTGTGAATCGGTAAAGCAGGTGATTGTTAATTCCTAAACTTCAAACTTGTTTGTGCTTATGAATCAACTGTGGTAAAGGTGGGGTAATTCCTAACACCAACTTTGTGCATGAATCTTAGAATCAATCTTAATTCCTATCAGTAATCACATATGGATTATTACATCATGTCGGGGAAGAGGGGTTGAGTTAATTCCTAACATTATAACATTGCATGAAAATTGTATCACACACATACCTCATATTAATTTTGCATGAAAATTACCTAAGTTGTGGACATTGGGTATGTTGGTAAGGTGATTCTCACAGAGATAAAAAAAAAATAATAATTTACTAGTGGACCTAAAATAAAAGTTTTATTTCAAATTTTTATTGTAATTTTCAAAATTACTTAAAATTCAATATACTTGGGGTTTTTTTCCTCCTTTTATTTATTTTTTTAGAACTTTTAAGTCTAAACCAATACATAGTTTGTAACTAAGCTTTTAAAAACTTTTGATTCATGATTGATATTTTATAGTTGGCTACAGTGTATTCATTTGTCTTTTCGTTTTTTTTTTTTTTGGTGGTTTTTTTGTTTTGTTTTGTTTTGTTTTTTTTTTTTTTTGGGGGGGGGCAGGGGATGACAGCAGCTATCAGAAATTATGCTGCCTGGCACAAGGTATGCCGCTGTTGAGAGGGTTGAAGATGAAAAACAGGGGAGTGTTGAAAGAAAAGTTGTAGAGGTGAAGATGAATGATAAAAGTTTTTTTTTAAAAGTAAAATTTACAATGAGATGAGCATGACTATAGGTGTTTCTTTCTGTTGATTTATTTATTTTCATTATACAGATTTCAAAGAATGGATTGTTCAATTTATCCGTAAAATGTACTAACAGCTAACTAATATCACTGTGATGTACACAGCAATGATTACAGAAATGTTCAAGTTAAATCAACATGAATATGCTAAAATGTCCTGGCTTTTGTAGTAGTAATACAATGATTGTCTCCCTTATTTAATTGCACTAAATTAACTCATTTAGGATTTTCATTCAATTTTTTAAAGTAAAAGATAGTATATTTCTCAGCAATATTAGAACATTTTTATTTCATATCAATTTGTTTTCATTATATATAAGCCATTATTAACTCATGCTAGATATAATTTAATTGAGTCATTTTATTTTGAGTTCTAAGCAGTTAATACGTTCAACATCATTACAAATTGTAATGACAATTTAGTGTTGATGGTGGTTTTTAAAATAAAAATGAACAAATTGGGGGTGGGAATAACAAATTGTTATGGTGAGATAAACCAACAAACAACTTCATTTTATACAATAAAAAAATTAAAGCAAAATGGTTACATATTTTCATAATAGTAGCATTTTATTTATAAGGACTAAATAAACCACAAAGGAAAAACAAACATTGTGTTCAGTGAAGACGAGTTTCAAAACAAATACATTAATGTAGCTCAGAAAAAAAAAAAAAACATTGCATAAAACAATCCTCTGCATTATATTCTGACACATTCCCACAATGTGAGTGAACACATCAGCACATTCCTAATACTCAGTGTATTTTAGAAACAAACAAAAATACATTAATGTCTAAGGAAATATGGTGCATAATTAACAACTAAAAATATTCTTATATGCACATTCACACATACATACTCTTGCTTTTTAGCTGCCTTTTTATTTCTTCAACATTTTTTTCTTTGCTTGTGATGTATTAATGTTTTTGCTACACTCCAACAGTTAGTCAGCTAGACAATAATATGACAAATAACCTGACTACAAAACTAGTTATGCTCAAATCTTCCAAATACCACCATGAAAAACCACATCAAAATATTAAAGATTAATTAGCAGTGGTTTACCAGTCATGAGGAATCATCCGCTATTTATTTTTTTCTTGAATGCCATTATCGGTTTCACCTTTCATCCAAAAAGGGTTATCATCACAGTGAAAATTTTCTTTCTTCTCTCAACTACATTTTATACAATGTAAAATAAACACTAACAATTTAGATATTCCATCATTTGTACTGTTATTATTCACAAAAATGGTTATCCATGGAGTGAAACAACTCAAGGAACTCTCAACTACAAGTATATTATACAATATAAAATATATGCTAAATGTTTTGAGCTTTTATCATTCGTACTCTTACATTAGTAATAGTGAAACATTTTTGTATTTATCTCTACAAAAAACATGAAGGAAAAGAATTATTTTATATTTATCAATATAAATAATGAAATGTTAATAAAATATTTTTATCATTATAAATAATAAAATCAGAACTGGTTTTTTTCCCTGAATTGCTTAAACACTTTCAACAATGCTAATCTCTGATAATTCATAATTAATCATACCGGACAGGTTTCCTTATTTCTATTAATCTAAATCATCAACTTGCACCCAACATTCAACCAACCATGGGGTCCATGATCACCTGCAATTGCCAGCCCACCAATCAGGCCAATTTTGGGTTCACAATTCAGCCAGATATAGATTTGTTAAGTCATACAGTTAAAATCTAGTTTGATCACTCTCAATCCGGTTCCACATACAGTCCATCGTTGAGTCCATAAATAGCCAGTTGCTGTCCTTTTCAAACCACCAGTCAGTCATCTAAATGTGATGAACAAATGTGGCAAATACAAAAACTTAAACATAAAATGCTGTTCTCACTAATTTCAAGTTATAAAAGCAGCCCACTGAGAATCTTGAAATTAATACATATATTTCAAACCATCACAAACAAGATTTCGGTGCAAAAAGATTGGAAGAAAATCAGACACCTGCACCCATATAGAGGAACCAGATTAATTTGAACCCAGTGCACTCTAATGAAATCAATCTTTTTTTTATTTTTCTGTATTACCAAGATGTTTTAATGCTTAAACATATTAAACTGGTTTATTCAAATCCTCTATTTCCATGAAAAAATTCCTCTTCACAAATTGAATAGACCAGACACCCTCCAATGCTCCATTGCCAATTTTAGCCAGTACTTGTCAGTGTTAAACAACACTGGCCAATATAACAAATAGGAAAATTAAATCTGGTTTTACACATGCTAATTGAGAAATGTAATTTCTATGCAGAAAGTAAATGGTGTGAACTTTAACTATTTAACATGCTCCTCTGTGAAAATTTCTTTTGCAGAACCTTTTGTTATTACAGAGATTCAAGATACCAATATTCATCTTTTTTTCCCCTCTAAATGAAGATATTCATTGTTCTAATTAATTTTTTTTTATTTGATACACATATTCAGAGTGCAACATACTTTACTTTAAACTTTACTTATAAATCTGTGAGTTTATATTGCATTCAATCACTTGTTGTTTTCAATGAGTTCCTATAAGTGCTTATAGTCAATGACCCGAGTGAAATATGGTGAATTCGTGGTGAGCTAAGCAACACTTTCTACAGCTAAAAAAATATGATGACCATATCATTTCTACAACAATCAAAAACAAGACTATTTTTTCTACACCTATTAAAAACATGATGACTATTTTTTTTTCTACAGCTATTTAAAGCATTATGATGACCATATTCTTTTTACAGCTATTAAAAACATGATTATTTTTTTCTACAGCTAATAAAAACGTGATGACCAAATTTTTTCTATAGCTATCAAAAACATGATTATTTTTTTCTACAGCTATCAATCAAAAAACAACTATTATTTTCCAGCTATTAAAAAAAAAACAATAACTATTTTTTCAACAGCTATTAAAAACATTATGATGACCATATTTTTTTTTTACAGCTATTAAAAACATGATGATGATGAACATATTTTTATTCACTTTATACTCTCAACTGATGAATAACTAATTGGAATAGTATGAAATAATAGCAAATATATTTTGGTCTGTCAGGTTGAACAGACTACGAATAGTTGTAGCTCCTTAACGAAATCCATTACATTAGATGGGTGATCATTTGTGAAACTTTTAGATGTGGTGATCCTTAATGAAATCCATTCCATTAAATGTGTGTTTATCATGAAAGTTTGTTTTACGAGAAATAATTATATAATGAATGAGCACTAAACTGCTATTTTAATGTTATTATTGAAAAGGAAACAGGTCAGAACATAAAATAGCAATATGTAGTAACATCTTTATTACTATCTAGGAATGTGCATATATATGTGTATCTGTTAAATACTAACACTTAAAAGAGCTATAAATTTTAAGTCATTAAACATTTAGAAAATTAAAGTTTGTTCCTTAAATATAATAGCTTTTTAAACAAAAACAAATTCTTGATTAAGATGAATCAAAGAACCTTAAAAGTTATTGATCTGCATTCTGTTACTTATAAGTACATGCAGTAACAAAATAAAATATTAACATTGTAATGTATAAAAACAAATACGCTACATTGTGTTAATCTTTTTCTCTTCAGAGTGCACAATTTATTCATGTTTATACCTGGGCTTTTGTCAAACTTTGTAACATTATTTGCAACGTGCTTGCTAACCATAAACCACTATAATCTTTTTTCCTTCTGAGTACACATAATTTATTCATAGAAATAAAAGGTGCATTACTCTTTACCATTAATTTTTAAGTGAGCCTGTTAACCAAAAACAAAAAAGTTTACACAATCTGTGATTCAGGAGAGACATGTGCCTATTATCCAATAACTGAAAGCAATATTTTGTTTAAAATGTTTGTCACTCTGCAATACCAAACACAAGAGTTAAAGTTCAAGTATAAAATTAGCTAAATATAAATTAATGGCTTTTCTTTTACCATTTTGTTTTGATGCAGTGTTAAGAACTGTTCAAATAAATAGGTCTAAACTTTAAGTAAATAATTTAGGCAGATATGAAATTTTCCTGAGATCATCTACCTGAAGCAAACTGTAAAAGCTGACTCTAAAACACCCAAAAATATTAATACACAATTACATTTTTAGCTATCTCTGGATATTTACACAAAACTGCATCCCAAATGAGAGGCAATTTACGAAGCCCATTAAAACAGGAAGACAGAAATAAGGGAAGTGGATGGTGATAAGGTTCAAGTGACACATACTATGTGAAGAGTTGTCTTAAGAAAAAAAATTAAAATACTCTTAACTCGAATCTCACTTTGGATGCAAAAGTTTGATATGGCATCTACTGAAAATATACACATTCTAAAAACAAATTGGTATTATTTAAAATACAAATTCATATATATATATATATATATATATAAGATTTCAAAGTACGATAGCTTTTAAAATAATTCATTGGAAGATTACATTAAGGAATGTCATGATTGTATATGATAAAAATTAAAATCTTAATCTATGTAACTGTTATGTATTGCCATTACTTTGCAATGTATTATATCAAATGATTACAATTTCCGTGAATAGTATGAATTTGTTACTACAATTATTTCACGCAAATTTTCAAATGCATACTTAGAAATCTTTTGCTAGTTTTAGTCAAAATAAATAACAACCAGCTGCGTATCTATATTTTATATCAATTAAAATAAGAAGCCCTTCAAATGCTTAATTCCCTGTATGCCCAATACAACATTAGCTTCCTTTTTATGGATTTTCTTAAATCTGTAAAAACACAAAAACAGCTATTATTTTTTTTAATAGATCCATATGCTGGTCTATTTCAACTACACAGAAAGCACATAACTTGAATGCAATCTTCCACATCAATCTTAATGACCAAGTAAAAAGAGATTCAGGTCCTGCTATTTAAGTAATCGCCTTTTGTCCAACCGTCCAGCCAAATTTTAAGTCAACTATAGAAGGGTTGCCACTATGCTGTTAAGTCAGTCATAAAACAAAACCTGCACTGGCTGGTGGAACTGCCACATCAGTATTAAAACCTCTTGCAACCAGATGTCAAACTGACTAAAAGCTGCAAGTGAAACTGGGTCAAGATTTATTTTCTTTTTAACTTTTGGACATTAATCATATCATACCTTTAGCATAAAAGTGTGCCTCACTGACATTTGTTATCCTCACTTTTTGTACATTGGTGACATAAAATATACCCTATAGAAGCATACTTTCAACTGCAAATATCCAACAGGAATATGACTTTAATTTTTGCTGTACATAATCAAAAAAACATTATACTTATTTAACATTACCTAAGTTCTTTTTCAATTGGTCTTTCATCTTCACAACACTAGAGTCAGCTCTCAATAGGTCAAAGTTTCACCAATAAAAATAAATATTAATTTACCAAACTCAAGCTGAAAGGTGTGTGTGTGTGTGTATGTGGGGGGGGGGGGGGGGAATTAACAAAATATACCAATGGCAATAATACTAGTAATAATAAATGTGGGATCTGTATTAGCAAAAAACTTCTCTAATCACTACATAGTTATTGTGTTGACCTCAACAATCCCACTAAAGATAAGGTGTGTCAACTTAAAAAATTCCCATCAACCTCTTAATTCTCAGAATCTGAAAATTCAGAAATCATTACCAGTGTTACTTTTGATCAAATCAAACAAATATTCTATTCAACAATATGCAAATGAAAAGAACATGAAGAAATCTCAGATTAAAATCAAGTATTGTTCTCGACTATGAAAAGAACACTGTGTGAAAAAAAAACAAATGCAAGTTCAAAGTACTTAAATTCGACAACAACAAATAAAGAATTCTTCATTCAACTAGATTGTCTAACCTTAAAGCTAAAACAGATTTGTTTATTGTACATATTGTGACAGATTCATCATTGGGGAAAAAACAACATTTAGTCAGTTTTTAAAAGGTAATGTCAATAGACTAACAAAGTACATGTACTTCAATTAAAAATATTTAGAGGCCCTGGGTATATTCTTTTACTAGCAAAGTGATGGAGACAAAATGTATCAATGAGTATTTAAGGTAATATTGATAGTTCATCTATCCTTTAACTCTAACAGTTATCCCATGGATCAGATCCACGCCAGAGTAACTACTGGGCCCATTCCCCTTTAAGGGAAACAAAGGTTACCAGCCAGAGAGTTGTCCTCGTGTACGTCAACTTTTTTGAGATTTATTTTTGTGAAGTGGTCTTCTCTTCATTCTTCCTTTCAGTCTTTGACATTAAAGTCTGAATAGAGCAGAATCTAGTTCAAATATGCAAATAAGCTAAATTAACAAAGTTGGATGTTTCAATTACATTTACAGAATTTCAGTCATAATCTCAATGGATACTGTCCAAATAAGTAATCGACAGAACATATTTCTGCCAGATTTTCACTACTATCCAACGTACACTGACAAAGCATGTCGAGAAATAGAGGATTGCAGAGCCACTCTTGAAACTTGAATGTGTGACAATAAACAAAAAAATGTCCTCTGCAATAGTGTCCAGTATTATGATATACATTAGCTTCACATAAAACAAAAAGACAATCTTGATTAAGGTTTTGGTCTATTCTGGTGCATCCACAAGAACTATAATTTATATTTTACTTTTAACATTAAAAGAAGACAATTATAACACTTGCTGGCTAATTACACTTAAATAAACAGGTTCTTAAATAAATATATTTATACTTCTGTCACTGGGTCTTTAAGGTAAGGTGCATTTTCTTACTTTTTCGTTTAGCAGCGACCAAAATGCTTTTGAGCTATCTGAATTGTAGTATCATGCCCATTAGATATGTTTTTAGTGTGGAATGTCTAAAGAGTGTTTTGATTTTCGTCCCTCCTGCATAGTATGTGCATATTGCAGCTTGTGCATTTTGTGATGCTGGTTGTACGTGTGATAGCAGAAAATGCCTATTTAAAATGCACGTCTGTGTACAAAGTGACAATGATATTAAGAACTGGGGGTTGCACTGGGAGAGTTAACCATATTAATCTTTATCTCTCATTAGAAGTCAGCATTAGAGTGCTCATAGGATCTCATCAGTTGATATCTCCTTTAGAGTGATTGTTTGGTAAGTGTTCAGAACTTCCAGGAAAAATATTGTTTTTACAAGAAAATTTCCTTTCAACACAACCAATACTCACAGTGACCTAACATACAGCACAAATGTTGAAATGTAACTGTTTTCCTTATATTGCTCCATGAAGAACAAATTTAGCTTCAGAATAAAACAAAAGTATTCATAATTCGGTGTTTGTTGTAAGACAGATTCAGAATTTACCCCTTTCAGAACCTTTACTATGTTTGGAATATATCGTTATAAAATGTGATGTTTTGGATTTTTTGCTAACAAAATGAAAGTGTAACCCTTTCAGAGCATTTAAGACATGATATGCACAATTTTTGACAATTTTTTGTTATTTTGACAATGGTGTGGTTTTAATATAATTTTAGAAATCCCACACATATGATGGTAAATTGATATCTTTATGAGTTCCTGAGATATAAAAATGTGAACATACATATTTAAAAAGAATTAAATACTCTAGAGCTAAGAGGGCATCCAGAAATTTAAAGCTCTCTAAAGTGATATGTTTCTGTTTGTATGTAGCAGACTGCAGTCTGGAATAAAGTAGAAAATAATAAAACGAAAAATTAAAAAATAATTTAATTTTAATAAAGCATAAATGTTTACTTGCATTTTGTTTTTATCTTAATTTTATTGATAAACATGATTCTAAGTGGATATGAATAAATATAATGTATTTTTTTGTCTTGAAAAAAAAAAATCACTCAACTGCAAAGACAACTCATGAGTCAAATTATGCAAAACTATTTCAACAATGTGGCTAATAATATCAGTTAAAGAAGAAATAATCAACAATCAAGAAAGGAAAATCAATCTGAAAACAGAGCTGATTCCAACTCTTGAATCTGTGATGAGCATAAAATACATGTTTTGTTTTTGCAGACAAAACTTGAGCAAATATTTTTTTTTATAATAAAGCCAAAATAGGTCAGCCCTGCTTGACAAAATATGTCTTAGTGGAATGAAATCTCGAGTAGGGTGAATCAGGTAATTTCTGCAGCTGGGTAAACTTGCAAACAATGAATTATGTAGGTAACTAAGCAGACAGTTTACTTATAGACACTCAAAATTATCAAGATTTGAGAGATAGCTTCAAACTGTATATTTGTTATACTATAAACTGTTTTAGCACCAAAATATCAATATTAAAATTACAGTTGCTTGCCAAGTCTTGTTTGCCCATTCATTCCTTTCAGTTTTGATTATGTGAATGTGAAACTCCTAAACATCCAGCAAAGTAAAATACACAAGGTGTGATGAAAACTTGGTAATATTTTGCGTGAAGCTCTTTCATTGGCTATTTCTCAGATGTTTCCAATGAAAGCCTAAATAAAGTTCTTGACAAAATTCCACAGAAAATCATTTCCACCAATTTGACATTTTGAGCATAATGAAGTGCAGTTTTACTTTCAAATGTTTCTATTCTAATATTCTTACAAAAACACAAATAATCCAAATTCTAACAACACATAGTTTAAAAACTACAATCCTCATCATGAGTCAAAATGTTTTCATAACTGAAATTTGTTGTTGGTACAATGTGAGTATCGGCTAAGGGCAAGGGCTATGTCCTTGCAAAGCATCATGGGAACATGACAAGGGAAGAGACACACAGTGTTTCCTGTAGAAGCAACAGCCTTGAACTTTAGAGGACATGGTCCAACTTTGGCTTTTTTCAAATCGAGGAATTTTTCCAGCTGTGAACCTTCTTCATCCACAAACATAATTGATTGTCCCTCCGTCTAAATTAAAAAGACAAGAAAAAGAAATGTTGGTGCACTATTGGTAAGTCATCTTAGAGGAATTCTAACAAACTAAAACATTAATTTTACAAGCCCAAGGTATTACCTTTTAAAAACTGAATAAATAAAGATGGACTTAATTCACATTCTTTCCCTCAATCAAAAGAAAATTACAGCAAATAATAAAGCTAATACTTAACAGTTTGTCTTTAATGTAAAATTATACAACAATACAAAACAGACCATTAATACCAACTGATCAGAATGAACTCATAAACCGATCAAGATGCCCTCAAGGTCAAGATATTCCAAGTTTTGGAGGAAGTAGAGCCACCATGATCTTTCCTAGATGTTGTAATAATAAGCTCTCATTTGCCCAGCAATTTTGCTGGAGAAAACATCCTATGAAAAATTATATTTGTAGTCTGAAGAGTGCTTTAGTGGACTGACACAATGGTATTTGTAGTTTGACAAGTGCTTTAGTGGACTGACATAATGGTATTTGTAGTTTGACGAGTGCTTTAGTGGACTGACACAATGGTATTTGTAGTTTGATGAGTGCTTTAGTGGACTGACACAATGGTATTTGTAGTTTGATTAAGAGTACAGACTTTAGTGGACTGACACAATGGTATTTGTAGTTTGATGACGAGTGCTTTAGTGGACTGACACAATGGTATTTGTAGTTTGATGAGTGCTTTAGTGGACTGACACAATGGTATTTGTAGTTTGACGAGTGCTTTAGTGGACTGACACAATGGTATTTGTAGTTTGACGAGTGCTTTAGTGGACTGACATAATGGTATTTGTAGTTTCATTAAGAGTACAGACTTTAGTGGACTGACATTTGTAAGTCTGAAGAGAACAGACTTTAGTGGACTGACACTCACAATGTACTCAGTGTTAACTCTGTAACTCTTACTTAAGATTAGCATCTGCTCTAACATTATTTACAAAGAAAGTTCACATCTTGTATGTCAAGTGCAGATGCTGTTGTGTTGAAACAGCAGCCAACGGTCTCAATTTATTGTGTCATTACACATTAAAGTCATCAGTCTGTTCATTAGACTCTCTGTTCATTTTATCAAGTGTGCACACCTGTCTAGGTGTGGCTAGGGCAAGCCATATGCTCTGTCTATTTTAATGAGTCTGTTGTGTGACCAACCACATCAATGTGTAGCTGTATTCATGATTAAGCTGCAGGGTTTGAAAGGTATACCATACAACACCAATTTTTATAATTGCAGTCACCTATCCACAAATGACTCCAACCTGCCCACACCCATCTGTTTACCATCACCACACAATGCTAATAAGGTGCTCTTATAACATCATTTATGAGTAGGTGTAAGAGGATGAAGACTAATCGAAACAATCAAAAGTATTACCAAAGATCTACGAATCTTTATCTTATCAAGTAAGGTGTTAACAATGCAACTATAAATACAGCATTATATTAAAAAAGGTGAGAATCACAAGAACACAGACCTGACATACTAAATCCTTAGTAATGCTGGTTTCTGTAACATCAATGGCAAATGCTCTGGAAATGGGATCGAAGCGGCTCAGGTAAGTATGAAGAGCTCTCACAGCCTCCTCCTGCAGGGAGAATTATTTGTGTGCCATCAGCATGACATGTCAATGCAATGATGAAACAAACAAAATGGTAAGATGACTTAGCCCATACTTTGTTTGCAGATTGATAACCAAATGTTCAGAGTTGCCGTGGTCACCCTGTTGGCAGACCAACAAATGTGCCCAGCCAGTTATTCACATTCAAGACACTGTTATACATCATGGAAGGGATCATTATTTATAGATACTTCCTTGAAGAATCAAAAATTAATGTAAGTTTATTTCAAAAATAAAAGGAAAAAAATCTAGTAATAATAAAGTGTATGTTTATCTAGCTTTGGTGCATTTTATACCTGATAAAAGTTAAAGATTATCTTAAGCAGCAGAACTGTCAGTTTATGTTAGATTTTTATGAGAACCAGTTATTATTGCTGAGGCAAGTTTTCAGTCCAGATGTTGATTCGTAGATTCAGTGTTATTAATCCAACAAATTTTGAAGGGTAAACTTAAATAACTTTTCAGATTTATCTGACTGATAGATCTATTAAGTGGGTGGCAGAAATGAGGGAACTTATTCACCCCAGTGGAGTCTAGTAAGGAACTATTACATCTGGGAGCATAAGTCACACAAGGAACTGTTACATCTGGCAGCATACAGACAATGATAATGAATTTATGATAGGTCATTAGAGAGGGTGACTGACAAATGTTCAGAATAATATGCTGATAGTCAGTGTAAAAATCAAACAAATCTGTAAATAACTTTTACGCTTAGGAAATGGTAATGTGTAGTCCTGGTTTAAGGTGATGATTTAATCAAGTAAAAAAAAAAAATCATAATCTGATAAGGTTATTAAAGACATGAAGAGTGAAAAACAATACACAAAGTCAAAGTATACACCATTTACTGACAATGATGCCCACAGGAGCAACTTACGGATACTGATGCCTGCAAAATAACTCAAAGACATATGCACCAATCACTGATACTGATTCCCACAGGATAACTCAAAGTATGCACCACTAGCTGATAGTGACACCCACTGGATAACTCAAAGTATGCACCACTTGCTGATAGTGATACTGATAGTCACTGGACAACTCAAAGTATGCACCACTTGCTGATAGTGATACTGATAGTCACTGGATAACTCAAAGTATGCACCACTTGCTGATAGTGATACTGATAGTCACTGCATAACTCAAAGTGTGCACCACTTGCTGATAGTGATACTGATACTCAATGGATAACTCAAAGTATGCACCACTTGCTGATAGTGATACTGATACTCACTGGATAACTCAAAGTATGCACCACTTGCTGATACTGATACCCTCTGGATAACTCAAGTATTCACCACTTGCTGATACTGATACCCATTGGATAACTCAAGTATTCACCACTTGCTGATACTGATGCCTGCAAGATAACTCAAAATCAAAGTAAGCATCATTCACCGATACTGATGCCTGCAAGATAACTGTAATCAATTCAGATCAGTGTGAAAGATATCATGAAATGAATAACTTTTACAAAAGTTTTAGCTTTAAGCTCCAAGGTCCCATATCATCACATATCAAACTTGTTTTAGTTTTAAACTCCATACAGTCCCATATTATCACATATCAAACTTGTATTAGTTTTAAGCTCCATGGTCCAATATTATCACATAACAAGCTTGTTTTAGTTTTAAGCTCTGTGGCCCATGGTTTGTGACATCATGTATTGTTTTAATTTTATGGTCCCTGGTCCATCATCATTTTGCAAGAATGTTTTTCATTTTAAGTTCAGTAGTCCCATATTACATATATCAAACTACTTTTCCTTTTATCATCATGCATTAAGCTTCTTTAGTTTTAAATTGCATGGTTTCACGTATGTATGAAACTTGATATAGTTTTAAGCTCTGTGATCCCGTATCCCATTAAAGAGATGGCCAAAGTTATTTTATCAAGCTGAAATTATACTTTTCTTTTATAAGACCTCCAACAGTAGTTATTCAGTGAGACGACCCTATATATGTACCACAAGAAAAATGTTCTTTCCCTGTGCATTCATCAATCTTGTCAAATAATATGGAGTACATCTGTACTGGCACCATTTAGTCATCTGACAGGATGTGAGTTTACCAAATTAATGTCATAAGAGATGTGATTTTTTAAGTGGATACAAAAAAAATATCTGGCAATATCATCATGATTAATATCAAGACTGAATATTTGAATTTGTAAGTGGAGTCTGTAAATGGTTAGGTTTACAAAACTTTAAACCAGGGGTGCACAAACTCCGGCCCGCGGGCCATATCCGGCCCGCGAAGAGTTGCCGAGTGGCCCGCCATGTCAAACTAAAAAGTCAAATGTTTACTCATACACTGAGTGATTTGAAACAAAGCAGCACCTCCTGACCCATTTTTCCAGGCGCTCCGCGCAGATGATGTCTGCCCGCTGACATAACACTCACAGAGGCAAGAGGAAAAAGCTATACCAAGATAGGCAGCAAACCCCACACATATATGCTTGCCCCTTCCTGTAATATGGTTGGTCAGTAGCTGTTATGCCTTAGTGTCCGATCTACCACATTCTGTTGTTTATTTTGATTGTATTTTTGTGACAAAATGGCAGCTAATCGTAAAAGAAAAGTTGACAAGGAAAACCAGCAATTTAATGATGACTGGATAATGCACTTGTCCACACCAGCACATTTGGCAGCACATACTGCTGCAAACAGGCTTTCTCACAGATGAAACTGAACAAAAGCAACACCTTATGACTGATGATAATCTGGAAGCAATTTTGCATCTTTCAACGTCAAACATCAAGCCTGACATTTTGAAGCTTGCAGATGACATGCAGCACTATCCATCACACTGACTTTGTGAAAGTTGACGTATCATAACATTTTTAGAATGAGTCTTAGTATACAACTGCTTTGTCATAATTATAGTCTTAATCATCATTTGTGTGTTCTTAGATGTAATGTTGCTTATATGGGACGATTTTGATCTTCACTTTTTTGTGGCCCCCGACGGTTTCGACAAGTCAGATTTTGGCCCCCGACTCAAAAAGTTTGTGCACCACTGCTTTAAACTGTTGACTGAATTCTTGTCTATCAAGGTGAAAATTAATTCACATTAATTTGTGCATTTATGATTTTTTTCCCCATGAAACAAAAAAAGGTTTGACTTTTAAATCTACATTTTCTTCATGATAGATGTGTGACTCCTTATGTAAGTATGAAAGCAAATACAAAGGAACAGGTGAGCGAGCGCATGACCGAGCCAACAAGCACCATCACAATGTGGACCAGTATATACACCTAGAACCTTTTTAAAGTTAAGCTAATTTTAGAGCTATTTTATGGGATTGATTTATATGCCTAATACAGTGTACACTCACAACAAATGTAAAAGTTGTGTTCTCTTCTTAGTAGTATCAATAACTTTTAGCATAAGAAACAAGAGTGTTGTCCATTGTTGTGGGGTGTTTGTATCAATATAATTATACTGTATACCCTTTAAAAATAAGTTTAAGTTAAGTAAATAATTGTTTGGGGTTTAATCCTCTGTGGACGATGTGTAAGTTGGATTGAACATCTAGTCAAGGGTTGTCTGTCAGGAAAAAGAAGAAAACTGATCAAAACTCAAATCTCTCAAAATGTATACTTGTACAAATCTACTTGTTGATCTGTCAAATAACATCCATCTCCTCCCAGAAGAGAATAATTTAATAAGTTTATTGGCAGGTGGAGAGAGGAGTAATAATTCATCTAAGCAAAAAATGTAAGAATATTTTTAGAATATGTATTGGTAAGAGTCATTATATTAAGTGTTCCAAGTTCTTTGCTGCTTTATCCTATGTTTAATTAATCTGAGCTGTGGTCAAATTTACAGTGTGGACTCTTTAATAAGGTTTCAATGTGAACTTTCTATGTCATTATTTTTTTAAATTAAAAGTAATATGCTGACAGAATAAAAAGCATAACCGACAGTGAACCAGTGAATTAAGACTACGAAACAGATGTACTAGTTCTAAATAAATGAATAATCTATAAACAGTACATATGTATTGCTTGACTATACCAAATGGGTGAAGGGTCAATAAATATCATTTAAAGAAAAAAGAAAGAAATCAAACATATCCAACAAAAGGATTACATTAAAAGAAAATTATGACTGTGTCAAAATGAGATGAAAGTATCAGAGTTCTTCCAAACAATACAGTATATGTAAGAAAGCAACCCTTACCCTCAACATCAACAAAAATTAAATCAATATTTAAAAAAATGGAGAATATCAGAAGTTACACACCATAGTGAAGTCATCACAATTTAGCAATGATCGGAGTTTGATTGTATGGACATTGTACTGTTCTTCATTTACTTGATGCAACTCGGCAGCATCTGAAACAGGTCAAGCAGGTTAAGGCTGAGTGTTCCAGTCTGATTCCACCACATAAGAACTGCATGCAACAAAGAACACCAACTTTTTGGAACTTACCTAGTACCATGATTTTCAGGAGCTTGTACCATGACTTTCAAGACCTAACTTTTGGGAGTGAAAATTATACAACTTTCTGTAGTTGCACCACAACTTTCTCGAATTTAACTTGTATCATGGATTTCTGGTTGTAAAGTGTATGCTGTTTTATGAAGTGTAGTTTGTAGCAGTGCTGAGAAGTATGTACAGTGAGGCAGCATTGTGGCACAAATGCTATGTAACGGCATTGTGAAGTGCACTGACAAACTTGACGCATGAGTATGGCTTTCAAAAGAAGCAATTTACAAAATGACAACACTAAAACACCAACAAAACACACAAAAAAGGATTTGTAAATATAAATAACAAGAAAACATGTGATTACTAGCAAATACCTTCAAACCAAAAGGTAGTGAGTTTTTAGTGAGAAAAGACATGATTCTGCTGCTTTAGTTGCAGAGTTTTGTTCTACCAGAAAGCAACTTACCAAAGAGGAAAATATAAACAAAGTTGGCATTGACCTGGCTGCTAAGGTGCAGACCAGAGAAGAGCTCACACAACCGTGCCCATACAAGATCCATACGAGCTCCAGTCACGTCCAGCGTGACGAGGCGATCACTATGTTTGAAGTAGTCTATAAATGGTTGAACATTGTTTTCAAACAGAGTTATCCGTCTCTGAAAATCAATAGCAATGCTGGTGGTTAACATTTTTCCTCATGATATGTAGAATTGTTTGACAGAATAAACTAAACCAAGCAAGCCATCAGTTTCAAGAATAAAGAATAAGCATGCAAAAGCTTAAGTTTGTTGTTCAGGGGATTTTCATGGGTTTTTTTTTCCCCCAAAGTAAAAAGGAATCTCTTATCTCTTACAAATGAAAATAATAAATATAACAGTCAGTAAAAATATCAGTTACTTTTCATAAGTATTACAAATTCTCAAAACTTTAAACCATAATTTACATTCTTATAATGATTACACTGGGAATGAGGGGTTGGGGTGACCAAATGAAAATGCAATGGAATAGGCAACAAATGTATGGTTTGACAAATTAGGACCCATTTATAAATCAAAATAGTATCTAATTCAAATTTTTGTTACAAGTTATAGGTACAAAATAGCTTAAAAATGGTTAGGTAAAAAATGCATCAAAAGCCCAGAGGACCATCACTCTAAAACATTTTGCTGTATCGTCAAATGCCATAATGGTAAATATTATCAAATTCCTTCAAAGACTTGTGACTTGTTCCTTTAATTTGTCAATACAAACTATCGAAATTTTATGATTCAGCTCTGCAAGAAAACTAGATTCAAAGCTAGTAAGACACTTACTTCACTTCAATCAAACATGTCTACTGTATAAAAGTGAAATTCTTTTTCGTCTATCCAAATGTATGCAAGTTTGACTGTGTTACTTTGGTTATGACTTTGATGACAACGAACCATGACTTCATTTGCAGTTTTAAATTTCCCTGAACTCATATCAGTATTCATGAAATCACATCTAGTTCTACACATACATCTTGTATTCACATATATATCCAAGTATTTTCATTTGTGACATCACATTCAGGTTTACATGCGGATATTTTGCGTTCCAGTTACTTGTTTATTTCATCTAGATATTAGAATGCAGAACCTAAGATATCACATCCAGTTTTAATTACAGCAGTATACAAGTGATAACAATATCTGTGTCTTTGTGGTCATTTTTCTTTATCTGTTGTTTTAGTAGATGCTTTGTTTTTGCTTCCTTTATTTATCTGCTCTTGCATTTTTAAGTTTTGTTTACTTTTTTAATTTGACTTTTAAAAATGTTATTTAATTTTGTTTTTCTCTAAGTTTATGATTTGTTTCATTTTATTAATCTTTTTGCCTAAAATTTTGTTTTATTTTATACTTTTTATTTATTTCTGCTTATTTTGATTCAAATATTGTTATCTGTAAAGTTTCATATTTAAAAAAAAATATAACTGTCAATAACATTATAGGGTCATGAAAGATTCTCTTTTTAATCATGCTTGCATGCACACACACACACACACCAAAGAAATATATTAAAGCAAAATAAAAACATATTCTAATTTAAAGTGTAGCTTACCTTTGTTCTTGACAAATCAGCCTCATCAGAGCAAGCAGCCACTTTCTCTTCTTTTTTTGCAGTGTCAGCACTCTTTTTGTGCCGTTTGCCAGACTTCTGAACAAAATTGATGGCAAATGCAATCTGATGCTGCAACATAAAAATGAAACAAAATATAGATAGAAGGATGGATATACTGGTCAGAAGGCGGATAGATAGAGCTGAATTCAACTAGAAGTGCCTTTAATTGTGTGCATTTGTGTTTGCGCTAGTAATACATTTGTTAAGTGCATGCAAATATTATGTTCTTGAGAGAGCAAAAGTGAAAGCATACATATGTCAGCAAAAGTGAAAGCATACAATAGTGACCAATTTTCACGATGAGCTGGAAAAATTTCTGACTAACCAACCTGGCTGGTAGGTGATGATTTTTTTTTTATAATACAAAGATGTGAGAGTCACTTATCCTCAGGCCAGTTTGCAATGAGAGTTTTAGTCTTAGGTCAGTGAAATGAAGCAAGAATGAGTAGAATCTGAGCTGTTTATTGCAGCATAAATCACATGTGCAATTTAATGAAAAGTTCTAGACTGGAAATTGACACCCTTGATGAATGTATATTAGTAGAGCAGGCCTCCAAGTAATAACTGTCTCATATACCAACATTTTGCATAATGTATGTAGACCTCTCATAAATCTCACACAAAGGTCACAATTTTGCATAATGACCAACAGTCACAGATGAATGCTTTAACATACACCACATAAACAACCTGATCTGCACTAATAATCACAGTACAAAAAGGAGCATTTAATACTTTATGGACATTAATTACCATTGTGGGAATCAATTATACTAGGCAAAGAAAGAATGTTGCACTTTAAGGTCAGATTGAGGATGGGAGATAAAGGGTGTTTCTATAACATGTAGTGGTTACTGACCTTTTCATAGCTCTATATAAACATGTTATTCCAATACTAAACATTCTTCTTTTTCCTGGGTTTTTTTAACAATTTATCAAGCCCAAGACTTCAATCAGAAATATTTACTGTACAAAATAATTATTTAGTCAGAATTACTTCCTCTGGTATGTAACCATCACAAAATCATCCAACTTAGTATTTTTATGAGTGTACATGTTACTTTCATAGAAATAAATTAAGTTATTATGCAAACTCTTACTGCAACAAATTTCAGGGGCTTTTTAATTTTATAATAAAAGATACAATAATGAATGTGACTTCCAGCAGTTACAATTTAGTTTTAAAAAATACAGAGTCAGCCCTCATTATTAAGTCTTATTATACATTTACAGCCATGATTACCCAGTTGTCTACTTATTTAAAGAAAAGAAATTGGTGTTAAAGGTCAAAGACTTAATAAAACTTTACTCAATTAGCAATATAAATTAAATAATTCAGATATCTGTGTAGGTGCTGATTACTCCAGAAAATGATCTGGGTCTTAAAAATATATGTGCAGAAACATGAAAAAGACTTATGAACTATAAATAGACTGCCACCCACCAATCCAGTTAGAGCTAAAAATAGTAAAATTAATATTTTTTTCTTTTCTATGTAAATAAACTGTTGTGTTACCTTTTGCTCAAATGCTTTCATTTCCTTGCTGCATTCTGCCAGGAAGCTTTCATTTTTAATGAGAAATCGGAGATTCGGCATAATATCAACAATATAGTTTGATGACTTGCCAATCTGCGTCATCTGCCTAGAAACTTCTTCAAGGAGCCATCCAAGAGATAACATTTGAGAGTCCTCCTGGTTAGCCAACCAAAAAGAGAAGATTGTTAGAATATGTTTGTGAACCATCTATCTTCGTTAAGTTTATACACGCAGTAATAATTATAATTAAAATTAAATATTAAAAAAATAATATAACACATAAAATCTCACTTATAAAAATGACAGTAATGCCATCATCTCCCACCACCATGCCAAACAAACTAAAAAAAAATCAGCAAAGTGGAAGAGTTGTTCCAAAAATGCATATGACAGCCAAATGCATCTGAAATAATTGGCATTATAAACTGGCACATATAATTAATAATTTCATTTAGTAAATAAATCAAAATATAAATATCTGTGATCACTAGTACATTTATTTTAAAATCAAATCACAATACTGCTCAATCAGATCAATAATCAGACAAATAATATTACTGGGGGGGGGGGGGGAGGGTGTTCAGTTTTAAGATTAAAAAGTAATAATTTAATACAATGACTAAATGTAGATTTAACTGGATAACAGTACAGCTATCAAAAAAAATCGTAAGATAATGAGCTGAATAAAAATGAGCACAAAAAACAACCGTTAAAAAGAGTCAATATTAGAGCAGTTGGAATCTGAAATAAACAATATTTAGTTATGACAATAAAAATGTTATAATAATGCAAAGTAACTTTTGGTACACTTTACATATTATTGCTATTTTAAAAGAAAACTATGCTTAAACCATCATAATAGAGAAATAAATCTGGTATCTTTCATTTTTAGTCTTCCAATCATTATGCTATTTTAATACTGAGACTGTAGGCAGATCTCTATGACTGACTTAAAAAAGAAAATCACAAATGCATAAATCAAATACATAGTATTACAAACAGTGAATTGAACATGTGTCTGGGGCACCATGGTGGTTAGAACTAGGTCAGAAAGGAACAGTGTTCAAAAAAGAACAAACTAGAACTTTTTTTTTTTCAAAAGATGCTCTGACAAAGAAATGTACCTCATATTTTTTTTAATTATTGCTTTATGGTGATGAATAAAAATGTAGGCAATAGTGATATTGTTACACAGATGATATCACATAAGCCTTGCAATGATGGTGTCCAGCCATTGTAAATATCTCATATATTATGTTGGTACAACTGCACCATTCTTTCTTTGAACAGAAGGAAATGTTTATTTTTCATTATACTTTACCTAATAATACTGTACTAATCAACTACAGCAACAATTATTTAAACCAACATAAAAGAAAACACATGCATGCACTTTAAATAATGTCCCACACAATACTTTTGCATAGTGAAAGTGCTGGGTTTGTATAAAAGAATAAGGTTGTTGGAGATTTGTGCTTTGTTTTACATGCATGCATGCAAGTACATAATTCTTCTGATGAAAAATTCTGAGAATGAACAAAACTTTGATATTGCTAATGAAAGACATGTCAAAACTATAAGTAATAAGATTCAAGAGTAAGCTTGAAAGGTACAATTGATCTCAGGTGGGGAATATGGTCTCTAGATATGTCAATCAATAAACGCTAATCAAATATAAACAGATAATGTATATTAAACCATTTAAATGGACAACAATAAATTCATTCTAGTAACTACCTTGATAACATCTTGTACATTATAGGCCCTATCTAAGGAGCCTCCTTCTGGGACTTTCTTGATGAGGTACGTAAGAAGAATTTTCTCCACATTGATGAAGTGGAAGTCGTATGTCTCCACTAGCTCACTGACCAAACGGCCCTTCTTAGAGCCTGGCCCCCCTGCAGAAAAACATGGAAATTATGTTGTACTAATATCAAAAAAACAGAGTGAAGAGTAATTTAGGTCAGCTGTGTATTACACTAAATTGGTACTCAGCATTTCATACAATGATACATAGCAAATTTCAAATTCATATTTCCAATAAATATTTTAAAACAAGCAAATTCCAAAGCAAATGTTTCCACAAAATTTCTATTGACCAATGTTCACAGGCTAGGGTGTTGATAAACAAGAGGTTATACAAGATTTTATAATGGTGAAGGAAGGCTTTCTAATAAGAAAGTAAAGAATTATCCAACTTTAAAATAATATATTAATATACCCATTTTAACTGAAAGTGTGGCATATTACATTGTGACATAAACAAATGGCATGTGCAAATCTTAAGTGCACAAGAAACATGTCATACATACTTCACATTGTGTAATATTGGAATGGAATATATTCTGATGAATCATGACATCAAATAAAGGTCAAGGCATATTATTAGAAAAAAATAATAAATTGCTCTATCACTACTCTTTAGTATGTACATTAAAGAGTACATACTCTAAATGTACAAATAAATTAGTGTAAATATAAGAATGAATGACCTATGTGATGCAAATGAAATAACGCCCAATCCAGACTTCTGACAAATAGTAATTTTGTTTCTTTGAAATTCGTGCAAATGTTATTTGTTAATGATTTTATAATGATACTGTACTGTACAATTATTTCAGAACTAATAGCAACCCCACACGCACAGATGCTGAATAAAAGTACTAGTGCCAGTTGTGGGCCCTAAGGCACTATTTTGCCAGATTATCTAACAATCATAAATGTAAAAAAAACAAAACTTAACTAAAAAAGAGAAGAAAACCCCAAAGTTATTTTCCTTTAGGTGACAAATTTACTCCCATTTATACTTTCACTCTAAGCATTTCACTCCTATGTGGCACTTTCGGTATTTTTTTCTTTATTCTATAAAAATCATGGTCATATTTTCACAATGCTTTTAGGGGTTAAACCCTTTATTTATCACAGATCCTAAGCTTGGTGCTTAATGTGTCTATAGGATAATTCAGCTCTCATTACATGTGCAGTGTGCATGCATTTATAAATGCATGCACACACAAATGTATGCACATGAGTTTGCATATCACAGTTAAATAAAGAGATCTCAGACATTTTCTTTGATGTATTAAAATTAAATATATATATATGTACATAGCATAATAAATATATCTTTTCAGTTTGATCTGATGCCTTTAACATATTTTTTTTTAATTTGCTTATCATTTCTCTGACATTCACTAAAAGTAGTTAGTAAAATTTCTGATTGGCAATTAAAATAACAAAAATTACTAGCCAATGGCTAGTGACTTATTTAATTAGGTATGCACCAAATGCATTCCGAAAACAAATTCTGCTAATACAGTAATAGTAATAAATGTAAGCAAAATGTGACTTAAATTCCTAACAACCTTAAAAAGAAAAAAAAAACAGGGTGATTTGGGAGTCTTTATCAAGCCCTGTACAGATACTATCACTATGAAATGGGTGTATTAATGCTGCATTGTAGATGTTTTGAAAAATATTTATAGTATATTGTAAGTTTAAGATAATTACTGTCTCAGACTGTCTTTAGACTTTAGTCAATATTATCCTTCTGCTAATCTATTTCATCCAAAGATTTTTACAGTTTTTGCTGCCAGACTCCAAGTCCAAATATCTAAACACAAAGTTTGAGACAAATATTGTTTTTCCTTCTCAAATCCATGGATTTCTGGTACTGAGGGTAGTGAGGACTTAAAATGAAGTAGCGACTGCATACTACTGACTACTAGTGACCATTATGTGTTCCACTTAATAAAATATAAATGACAATATTTATATCCTCAGTATTATAAAGAAATTAATATTTATAATAAGTATGGGTTTTAATACATTTCTGGAATCAAAACATACAAATCTGCAATGATTGGCAAAAGACATTAGAAAGAGAAGAAAATAAAAACCTTATTTAGTTTTTTATATGTTGTTTATACTTAATGACTATATAATCTAATTCAAAATGATCTAGTCCACAAAAGTTTAGGCAACACCCCAGAAGTTTAGCACCATAAAAAATATATGTCCTGTAGTTTTAAAAAATATAATTGTGTGTTGCTAACTGTAATGCTAATCTGATGATTTATTCTACTGATGCACTTATGTGTATCATTTTAATGAAAACCTAAATGGGTTTTAATTTTAAACTCTAGTACTAAATAAATAATACAAATTATCTAAAACACAAGTGTGTGTGCACAACACACACACAAAATAAACAGGGACAGACAAAACTCTAAAATTTTCATAAGCCAGCACATTTTTTGAGAAACCAAAGGATAAGAAAAGTCAGGTAACAGGAAAAAACTTGGCAACTTGATCAGTGGATGCCTTATATTTACTTAGTATTAGTTAAAAACAAACTGACACCCCTAAAACCTTATTTACTATATTAATGATAACTATCAGTATTATAATATTCAGGAATTTTAATACTGCAAAGTGCAAACCAGAGAATAAAGCTGATTTCTGATTTTTAAAAATAACATGAACAAGAATTATTCATAAATATTTTGTTCACTTTAACAACTTACTCAAGTATGTTTAAACATCTGGATTTATTGGGAAATATTGTAATGCTCAATCAAGACCCAAAATATTAATTTATAGAATTTAAATATAAGTTTATAACTGGTGCTCACAAATCTTGTTCATTGTTAATGTTATTGTACTGTCTTTCTATGTAAAACTAATCTTTTTAATTATCACGTGTTTGTTTGTTTCTTAATTTAATAAAATATAACAACGGCTTATGAAAATACTTATCTTTTCAAAATATTTTGCAAAAATTAAAATTATATTCTCAGTCTCACTTGATCATTTGGTATACATGTAATTATACTAAATAAAACAATTAACTTCAGCACAAATTGTTACAATAAAATATACATATATATTTAGGGGGAAAAAAACTAGTCTGAATTTATTTTACTGAAATCATTTTGAGATAATAATATTAATAATATACTACTACTAGTTTGTGTATGAGAGTGGCAGAAACAATGCATGTATAGTAATATTATTTACCCATTATCTATTAATTATTAAAAATGGTTATATATAAAGAAAGACTTTTCCCCCTTGTATGCATAATTCATTTAAACATTTACACTTAATTAACTAACTCACCAAACACAAAGAGCACAGTCGGGCAACAGGTTGGCACTTTCACTTCGTCACCAATGTGGATGCTAACCTGGTAATCGGTCACACTGCTGCGCCGGCAGTTATGTTTCTTACTACCCCCGCATCCCATTCTACAGAAACATCATCGCACGTGCATGCATGCTTTTTTCCACGCTAAACAGCGTGTGTGCTGATAACTTTGAACAATAATGATTTATTCGGGTCACGAGAGACTTCACGCGATACCGACACGATGTCCATCCACATTTCCAATCCACATTTGATTGCATTTATAGAAATCAATAGACTCGTCTACCTGTTCCATCAATCTATTTTTCTCTCAGCAATGGAACAGAAGAATTATAATCTTACAAGCAATCAGCTACTTTTTCGGAAGCTGAATGTGTGATATATGCTTCGAAAGTGATAATCTAATAATCCCAGAATTACCACCAAGATTACCCACAGGGGCAGCACAGCCAAAGACGGACTCCCGTTTCAGCGCACTGTAGGTTCTTAAAACACTCAACATATCGCTCTTTAACAAAAAGAAAAAGAAAAAACCAGACTTGCATTTGAAATATAATAGCATTTACTTTGTATCTATATCAGACATAGTAATTTTAAAATGTCTACACATAAACAATCAAAATATTAAATTTTTAAAAATACCAAGTACTAGCCACTATCCTAAGAGTTGTCATGGATGCGTCTGCAGGGAGATAAATAATGATACTTCCTGTAGCTGAGCATCCCTAGACTGTGTCACATGGGTAGTCACGTGAGCTAAATATGGCTCAAGACTGATTGAGTGTGGATGTTTGTTGCTTCTCACAGGCTTATTTGCTACAAAACGCCTTTCAACAGTATTTAGTATTCTCGACATAATTTTGGACACTAACTGTAAGTATTCTTTGAACTAATTTAATCTGCAAGATTCAGTCGCTTATGTACATTAGAGTCCACATCGCTGACCGGTAATGCTCTTGATCATTCATTACTCATTACAGTAGTGCAGAAACGTCGATGTTGTGTCTGTTGTTTTGGATTATTTTGTAATTGTTTTCTTTAAAAATAACAAAAACAGATATCATTAAATAAGCAAAATTGGAACTTATGCTTTAGTAGTAACAAACGGTTTTTTTTATTCGTGTAATTCCTACTTCTGCAATATCTTTTCTTCCTTAGGAATAAAAAAATCTACACTTGTGATAACTGGACGACCGATATAAGTGATAATGAGTTTTATGTATACAAACTACAGTAAAGTAAAAGAAAGAAAAAAAGAAAAATAGGAAATTAAACAATAAAAAATCAACAAAAAAGTAATTGTTTGTTTTATAAAATATTCTTATCTTTGTGTTGTGGCAGGTCTACTTATTTAAATGAGTAAAGAATTATTTGGTTTCACATTCCTTTCATTGCTAGTATTAGTACAATAGTAGGGATACTTGAGTAAAGCGGTTTAATAAAATATACTGTAAAAATGAAATAGATATGTATATGCACATATGCTATTGTTGCATGTCTTGGAGAGTTCAAGAGGGTTATATATAAAGCATACACCTATATGTTGTGAAAGTTTGTCTCTGTTTTAAGTATAACTTTTAAAACAGATAAAATTAATATACTTAATTAAGCACATGCCACCTGAAAAATTCTCATTAACACAAATAGCAAAACTAAATAAACTAATACTAATAGTAAAGCAAACACTTGCCTTTTGAATTTAACAGAATAATATTTATTCTTTTTATGTTATTTCATTATCACAAATACAGTCTACGTTTATGGTTTTTAAGCTTACAGAAAGAGGCACTACTGATAAGTGATGTATTACTACTTTATGTGTATAATATGTAAATTGTAACTGGTGATATGTTAAGGGTAATGACTTAAGAGATGAATTAAATATTCTCATTGTGTATGCTACTCAGCAACAGAAGGCCCCCATTCTAATTTTCTATACCATATTCTTGTTTGTTTATCTATAGTTCATTGCTAATTTTTTTTTCTTTGGTGTTGTGCATACTTTAAATGAGTACATCAGTTATAACTATAAATGCCTACATGTGTCATTCTGTCCAAATTGTTTTGTTGGGCTTTTAAATTTCTTTCTGATTCTTGTATGATTTTGTGTGTATTTTATAGCATTAAAGACAAATCTTCATTAATTCATAATTGAATCCTCAACATGCAGAAAGAATTAACTAAATCAAAATATTGAAGTAAAACAAATAAAGAAAAATAATTTGCTATGAGTTTTGATTATGCACTATTAGAACTTATAATGCGGTAGTACTAGTAGTTGACTCACCCATAAAAACATTTTATAAATATCTTTTACTATTTAGTAATTAATTGTCCTGATTGTATTCATGATTTGTCATTTTGTGTGTGTGCATTGTTTCTATTTCACATGTCCCCTTAGTCTTTCAGAACAAAGTTATTATATATTTATTACCCAGTATTTTTTTCATGCTTATCTTAAATCAGGGCTTCATAATGTCAGAATACTGGTTGATATCAGCTCCTGGAGAAAAGACTCCACAAAATACATGGGATCGATTGAATGAGGCCACTTCAACAGGCCCTGAGAAACTGTCAACAAACTATAAATTTAACATACCTGAACTAAGGGTGAGATGTTCTAAAAATTATTTTAACATTTCTGAGCAAATTATGATAATTTTTGTGAGAGAGTGAGCTAAAGGTAAGATTTCTTTATTTTTTTAAAGTATAGGTAAGTCTGTATTGGCTAAGGAGCATTGGTAAGAATTTGTGTATTATGACATGTATTTTTTGTTGCCTAGTAAAAGCAGTTTGTATTTTAGCAGTTGTATCTAACTCTAAGTGTATGCCTTAAAATAATTTTACTCATGAAGAAGCTTTAAAGGGATTAAACTTCATCTTGGCTCTCTTTATCTTGGCTTCTGATGTCCAAATCTTATTTTGATTGTTTGCAGGTTGGTACCCTAGATGTTCTTGTTGGCCTTTCCGATGACCTCAGCAAACTTGATATATACTGTGAAAGGTAAATTTCTAATAATTATACTCATTATAGGTTAATTTATAAGAGTAATTATGTCAAAAATTCTACTGTACTGGTATATTATGTTTATGTAATAAATAAATCATTATAGCCACTGAATTTTTTAATGACCTAATTTATGCATAAATATGTGTGTTTGTATATACACATTGAAAATATATCAATTTTTTTATAAGTCTGATTTTAATTTTTACATTTATCATAAATTATGATAATATTTGTTGCATATGTTTTACTTTTTGCAGTGTTACCCGAAAGTTAGCCCAATACTTAGGGGAGGTACTGGAAGATACGCGTGACAAGCTTATGGAAAATCTGAGAATTGGTGATGGAAATGATAGGTGTAAGTATTGTAAAATGTCAAAATTTAACTTTCTTCTTCAACATTCCAAAGAAACATTTTTTTCAAGAAGACACAAATCTTCTATGATGTATATTCAGGTATAGCTGCTTTAAATCTTATCTCAACCTTTTAATTTTATTTTGTGGCAGTGATGTAGAAATGCTCATAGCATTTTATTTTGCAGGTACACCAGAGGTATACATGCACAAATTTGCCTGGGAAGGAGCTAAGTATCCCATCAAACAGTCTCTGCGATTTTTGGCCGATATGATTGGAAAGGTAAATTTAAATTGGAATCCAACTTGGGTTTCTGCTGTTCGTTGAGCATTGTTGTTTCTCTTTAGTAAAGAATACATATTTTTTTCAAATTCCCTTTGGGAAACAAAAGTAGAATAAGTTGCCTGGTATGATGAATATTGCTGGACACTTTTGGTCTTATACATTTGAAACATAGAAGGCACATATTCTAATTTTTAAAATTAGAATGCCACATTTCTAGATTAGCTTGTTTGATTTGTGTGAGGAATATTTATTTTATTATTTTATGTTGTTTGTGTTTTTAAATTTAGTTAACTGAATAACTTTCTATGAACCGGAACATAGAAAAATTGGTCGAGTCTTGTACAGCATCACAGTTCGTTAAGGACTGTAATCAGTACATGGGACAGGTGGATAAAAGTGAGCAGTTAATAAGTAAATATGTTTTGAGAAAACAAATAATTACTGGAAGACATTTTTATCATTTTTTAGATATTGCATTGGTTAATGCTTACATTTGATTTGAGATTGGCATGAAAAAATCAAGATATTGAAGAACTGAAAAGACCAGCCAGATATGGGTAAATTGATTGTACAGAAGAGTTAGTTAGGGAACTGGAGAATATAAGTTTGCATGATAATGCACTTGTTGCTACAAAGCCACTGCTTATTTCTCACATGCTATGGATCCCAAGTTTACTGACGCTCATTGAAATTGCAATTGTGATATCAGACTGCAAATTGAGAGAAAAATAAGTGTTAGCTGTACAGTTTGTGACATTTTCTTATGCTTCATAAACCTTAGTCATTCTATTAAGTTTGCATGGTACATCATGATTAGACATGTTCAGTGAAAAATTTGAGTATGTATCATACAATAAATGTATATTAAAATTGTAATTTTTGTCTCATATGTCAGTTTGTAAGCCAGTTTTACAGACTCCTTCATTGACTGCTTCATTATTGTTATATATTTTTTACAATTTGAATGTTGAAATATCTGACTTTTACAAAAATAAACTCTCGAATTTGCTTTTTTCTATTAGTACTACTGAAACGTCAGTTCATTTTTTACTGTTATATTTAACTTATCTGTGGTTTTCTGTTGCAGATATTGTTATATTTCAAATTTATAACAATTGTTTTTCAATTACCCATCATACTTTCTTTTTACCTTCTTTGTCAAAATGTAAAATCTGGATTTTTATCCAAAAATAATTTAATCCTCCATTTAATTTATTAAAATGTATAAATATGTAACTGTACATTTACATTTGTATTCATATTTTGTTTAAGCCCATTCACTTTCCTATAAAATGACATAACAAGTATATATACACTTTAGATAGAACCTAGGCAGAAATTTGTTGTAAATAAGCCGTGCATATAATAAGGAGCAAAATCACTTGTGGGAAGAGAATTAACTGAAAAACAGTTATAATTTTGCCTCTTATTATGATCAAATTCACTGTATCTTGTAAATATTTTTTACCAATAAAGACACAGTTACTAAGTAATTTTCATTATATATTTATAAAACAGCAAGTGTCTCAAATTGAAACTGACTTGAAGAGTAAAGCACAAGCCTATAACAACCTTAAAGGAAATTTACAAAATCTGGAGCGGAAGGCAACGTAAGTATTTCTTTCCATCAATTTGCTTGTAACATGGTAAATAAATTAAAAATTTGTACAATTGTACCATATTGTTATAATTTGGTAACATTTTGTTATAATTAGGTAATGCTATATTATAATTAGATAACATTGTTATGGTAAGGTAATGTTACTTAGCATATAATATCATATATCAGAGTAGTGGAAGGACAGTAAGAGTAAAAATAATTTGAACACTTTGTATGCACTTTTTTAAATGTTATGCAACCAAACATTCAACCCCAACATTTTTTTTCTTTAACGTGAGGTTTAATGAAGCAAGAAATATGTGCCACTTATTTGGCTGAGTGAGGTTGTTTGTAGGTTTCCAAAATGAATAATTAATGCATTTTCTCATTTGAACGCCATTTGATATTTATCCACCGGTTGAACTTATATGAGGAGTATAATATTCTTAAGTCCCCGTGTTAAGTCTTCTTGTCACCATGAATCAATTTACACAGTTAAACCACAACACACACCTAATTTATTAACAAACATAAATAGATACAAGTACAATTATTTATTATCAGACACAAATTCATACAAGTACAGTTAATTTATAATAGATATAAATACGTATTAATTCATAAAATACAGATTATCACTTTCAAACCACTGCACTAAACTGATATAAGTTCTATGTTACTCATCCATGACAGTTACAAACATGATGATATTATTAATAATATTAAGAGGTTTGATATAGAGTCTGTACATGAGAATTATATGAATTAGCCTTAAATCCTATGGCTATTATAGAATTATATGAATTAGCCTTAAATCATATGGCTTTTTTGCAAACCATAAATTAGACTATATGATATTTAATATTTATTTACACTAATAAATATTTCTTTATGAGGATGATAAAATACAGGATTGGGATATTGTTAACTGGCACACGGGTAAGAGAAGAACACTTCTAGTTTTCTAACTCAATTTCTTATCTCCCCTTTTTGAGTAGAGTAAAATGATTTACATGATGACCAACTTGGACATCTATACTTACATGAAAACTCCCATTGTACTAGCGTTCACTTGTCTGAAGGAACAGTA
Source organism: Sinotaia quadrata (assembly GCA_028829895.1). NCBI lineage: Eukaryota > Metazoa > Mollusca > Gastropoda > Architaenioglossa > Viviparidae > Sinotaia > Sinotaia quadrata. Next base: position 16,222,467 of record CM054184.1, read on the forward strand.
AATAAGTACACATTACCTCTACTCATTTAAGTGCACTGGCCTCCTGCTAGAATTAACATTTCTTTGTTCATTTTCTTTTTAATCCCTTCCCATCCTAATACATCACTCATTTTCGATTTTTAGGTCATTCTTTCTTATATTGGCATGTATGTATTGACCAAGTCATTTAACTATTTTGAGTTCATTTCAAGAGATAAAATTAAACTCATTATCAAGTAAATAAGGACAATTACACATAATTAGGACTGTATTTACAATAGCTACTGTTAATGGTTCATGGTATAGACTGTTTCCAAAATTAATGTGCTTAGTAAAAGGTGATTCCATGTTTGTATGGTTGCAAATGTGTTTTTGTTTTTTTTAAAGGGGCAGCTTGCTGACCCGTAATCTTGGTGATCTGGTGAAAAAGGATGACTTCATTCTTGACTCGGAGTATCTAGTGACCTTGCTTGTTATTGTACCAAAGTGAGTATTTTATATCATATTGCTTTATCTATTCACTCTTGGTGAGATGTGTTATTATTCTAAATGTTGCTACAGAAATCATTTAAATCACTTTTTTTTTAAAAACCAGTAAAATCAGTTTTTGTGACAGAATCAGCTTAATATTCAAGTTACATCACCAAATCATAATATGAATATATAATATGACAACAGACTATAAAAATAATCTCATTAGCAATTCCTGTGTTGCCACAATTACAGGAAGACAAAGCAAAAAAATTGATGTCAGCAAGAAGTGTGCTAAAGTATATTGCTGTGTGCTAATTTAAAATTATAACAAGTAAATCTTGTAACATCTGGATATAGTAGCTCTGTGCTGATCAAAATAACAATTATAACAAAGTCATGCACAGCATTATATCAGTTTATGCTAAACACAGTTATAAAAGTAAATCGTGCACAACTCAGTATCAGTCTGTGCTCATCAACCTGTCTCTTTTTTTTGTCATTCTATCTATCCCTTAGTCTTGTCAACCGTTGGGGCACCACTAATGACCTGACAACCAGTTTCCCCCATTCCATTCTGTTCTCCACTAATCTTACCGTATTGCTCAGTTTCAGTCCTGTCCACTCTGAGATGTTATCCTCCCTTCTTTTCCTCTGTCCTCCTCACCTTTGCCCTCCTTGCACAGTACCTTGCATGATTGTCTTGGCAAGCAAGCCCTGTTGATCGTGACATGCCCATACCATTTCATTTTGCGTTTTTTCACAATGGCCAATAACTCTTCAAAGGGCCCAATGGCTTGCCTAATTCTGTTTCCCATTTCTTCATTCGTGACATGATCTCTATACGAAATGCCAAGCAACCTTCGAAAGCATCTCATTTCGGTAGCTTGTATCCTCCTTTCGAGGTCCACTGTGAGGGTCCATGACTCACAGGCATAAAAAAAACACATACAACCAAGGAGCGCATCCGTCTGATCTTTGAGCTGACTGAGATGTTTCTGTCTTTCCAGACTGTCTCAGCCTTGCCATTGCTGTTATTGTCATCACAATCCTGACAATATTTCAGGTTTTGATCCCTCGTCTGTCACAATGGCTCCAAAGTACTTAAATTTATTAACTATTTCCAGTTTCTGATCACCAATCATGATGTCATTGCCAATGCCACTGGTGTTGGTGGTCTTCTCTGCACTGATTTCCACATCAAAATCAGTAGCTGTCCTGTCCAGTTATTCCACCAATAGAGCTATCTTTTTGTCATTGGCTTAGTGCTGTTGAGATCAGTTGGAATGTCAGCACAGTAATCTTTCACTAGATTGGCTGAAATAGCTGCTTATTTAGTATCAGTGCTTGTCACTTTATTAGTTACTTTTTGTTTTTTTTATTTCAAGCTCTTCAGCAAAATGTAAAAACACCCCCAACAATAAATTGCTCAGATTTTGCATATTTTTGTATATTTTTTATTCAGAGTTCTGTTTTTCCCAGTGTCTTCCCAGCGGCCCATGATCTAGTCTTTTCAGCAAGTGTTGTCCTTTTAGAAAGAACATCCAATGTAGAACAAGCCATCAAATGGCTTTGTTGTTTTTTTTTATTGAATGGTCTTGCAATAAATGTATACTACATTAATATATAAAATTTAGCTACATTTTATTTTTCTCTCTCTTTTTCCAGGAGTTTAAGTAATGACTGGTTTACTAAATATGAAAGACTTACTGACATGGTTGTTCCTCGATCTTCAAGGTAAGATAAATGGATGTGCAATTAAAAGTATTTATATTAGATAATTAATCAATTACAGTAACATATAACTAATATCAAGAAATAAAGTGATATTCAGTGGGTTTTGCATAGTCAGAGATTATCCCTATTAAATTTAATGGACAATTTGTGGCAGGGCAAAGTTGCTTTTTGGTTCTTTATATTTCTGTTGACTTTTTATGTCTCATAGGTAAGGTATTGCATTTTTTTCTTTACTTTTTGATTGGCTGATACCTGAGTTTTTGTGTCTTCTCTCATAGCATAATGGCTGACCAAATGTGCTTTTCTTGTAGTCTCCCCAAAGAATATACTAATACTGCAAGAGTGAGAGGGACATGCATCTCATTTATTGATTCCGTTCGGATGTCTGCTAAGAGAAGGCAGCAAAAAAGTGCCTAGTTACCATTATGTCTAGCAACAAGTGTGAAAAGAGACAGGTGTCCACATTTGTTATATTGACAGTCAGACATCCTGTCTGTGTTTGCACAGTTGGAAAGTAAACTGTAAACCTTAGCAGACAGTATATTGGTCTGGTCAGAAATCTATGAATGTTTCTGAATTATGACGGTTATTTGGGCAAAACTATTATGTATTTATTTTAATGAGGAAGAAACTTAAATTAATGCCATTTTTACATACTTTTTCTTAAATTTTAAATATATAATTAGCCATTATTTTTGGGCTATTGATTTTCCTAGATTAGTTTATTTCATGATAAACCTTAAAGCATCAGTTTTGATTTTCTCCCTGTTGTGTGGTTTTATTCTAAATATATCCTCCAAATAAATCTTCAGTTGACAAGTTTTCATGAGGACACTAAACAAAACCAGACATCTTTTTTTAGGGTCTTGTTTGAAGATCAAGAGTTACAGCTTGTTAATGTGACGCTATTCCAGAAAGTAGTAGACGAATTCAAACATCACTGCCGAGAAAACAAGTGAGTTACTTATTTTTTATTTTGGTCTTTTGACCAATATTTGCTCACTTTATGTTAAAACCATTGCATATATTTTTTTAAAATGTATTATTATTACATTTTTAATTCATGTTACTTGTATTTTTTACATGCACATTCAGATTTCTTGAATTTGCTAGTAAAAGTAAAAGTCTGATCATTTTAATTCTTTCAATAAGATGCAGTAAGAAATTTCAGAACATAGATGTAAACAGAACAAAAGTAAAATAAATGTTGACATTTTCTAGCTTAGTAGTCTTCATCAGAACAAAAGCAGAAACTATAATTTTTCTGATAAAGGCCATTAACTTCAAAAAATGTCATTTCAGTATTTTACCTAAACATTCGATGCAAGATAAGTTTCAAAATGCATGCATATGGTGAGTTTCAAATACATCATTTGTCAAACACTTAATCACTGAATGCTGCCAATATTGTTACATGAAAGTTGTGTATGGGCAGTAAATGGTTAACATTTTAAAATTTTAAATAAGCAGAAAGAAAATGATCTACCTTGTGAAGACTGTAGAAAATGTTTTTAACGTCGCCACTCTTCCCTATACCTCCATTCAAAGGGCAAAGGCTGTGTGATAGTTTGCACCAAGAGTGAAGCAACATTTTAGTCACTCTGGTCTGACTACATGGCTAAAGTGAAAGACGATTCAATCAAAAAATTAATTTTATTACATGTTTATAAATGTTTATTGACAAACTATTTTTTTAATCAATGGGTACATTGTATCTGCAAAACATGTCAAATATCAATATAACATTGCTCATGCAGTGATAGTAAGGTGAAAAAAATAATGACTGTAACTTTTCTTTCTTCAGATTTGTTGTGCGCGACTTTACCTATGATGTGAAGGCTATTGAGGAAGGAAAGACAGAGGTTACCAAGCTTGAGGCTGACAAGAAAAAACAATATGTGAGTTTTCTAACAGTGTTACTTTTCTTAATGTTGCTCTGTGTATGCATGTGGGGATTGTTATTACTAGGTATTAGTTTATTATTACCTAACAAGTATTGGTTAATTTATCTGCTTTCTATTGTGGGCTGAACTCTTGTGATTCTTGAGATACCAGATATTAGATTGTTATTACCTAACAGATATTACCTTGATACCTCTTGGCAATCATTGGAATTATCCACATTATACACACTTTCTTAATTTGAGAGTATTTGTAGTTGTAAAGTTCATAGAAATCAGTTATTTCAAATGCATTATGCGTAATTATTAATTTTGTAATTATTATAATCATTGTCATCATTTAAAAGATTAATTAAATTTACAGGAGCTGTGCACTCTGAACCATTCACTCATTTTAATTTCTGATTTTATTTTTATTCATAAAATACAAGTAATTAGTTACTATGTTAACTAATTGAACAGAAATGAAAGTTTGGTTAAATGCATGCGGAGGCCATATGTGCAGCATAATCTTGTCTACAGTTACTTTTTAATACAAAAAGGATTATATTGTTCTTTTATTTTAAAAACCTTATGTTTTTCTAAGGGTCCTTTGGTCAAGTGGCTGAAAATCAACTTTGGAGAATGTTTTAAAGCTTGGATCCATGTCAAAGCTCTGAGAGTGTTTGTAGAGTCCGTTCTCAGGTTAGTATTTAGTTCTTTTCCTTGAGTTGAACATATTGAACATATTCTCCTGTGTGACCAAGACCTTGTTACTGGATTAAAATGAAATCTTAATGTGCAATGCTGTGAGATATTCTTTAAGTATGAGTAAATTACTAAGCAGTTCTTAATAAAATTTAAGAATTTTAAAAATTAAAAGTCTAGTAAACTTACTGACTGGAAATTAGCACTATAGGTTATGTTTATGAAGAAATGCACTGTTGGTTTTATAGATTAAAGCTTTCTGAACTTCAGTGTCATAGTTTAAAACATCCTCAACTTTGTGTCATAGTTTAAAACATCCTCAACTTTGTTTCATAGTTTAAAACATCCTCAACTTTGCGTCATAGTTTCTCAGCTAACCCAATTCAGAATTTAATTAAATTATAAGTCTTTAGCAGGGTTGTAGAAGGTGAGTACTTGATAGTACTCAGTAGTAGACAGAGTATTAGATAGAAACACTAACTGTTTGTAGTAGAATAAGTAGATGGAGTATTAGATAGAAGTACTAATGGTTTGCAACACATACAGTATTAGATAGGAGCATAGTAGTTGGTGGAGTATTTGATAGAAGTTATGATACTAATTAGTTGATTATTTGTAGTTGGTGGAGTATTTGAAGTTACAATACTAATTAGTTGATTATTTGTAGTTGATGGATTATTTTGTAGAAGTTATGATATTAATTAGTTGATTATTTGTGGTCGATGGATTATTTTATAGAAGTTATGATACTGATTAGTTGATACTAATGATTTTTAGATGGAATATTATCTGGGAGTACTGGTGTCTCAAGACATCTTGTTCATCAGCAAAAAGTGCACACTTCTATCTTTGTGTATTCACACTGTACATTTGTAAACTCATTTTACTTCAAATTTCTTTTTGTAAATTGATTTTACTTCAAATTTCTTTTTGTAAATTGATTTACTTCAAATTTCTTTTTGTAAATTCATTTTACTTAAATTTCTTTTTTTGTAAATTCATGTTTTGGTTGTTTGTTATATACTTTCTGTGGCAGAGTAAATTTCCCTATTTCTAAACTTAATTATTGTATAATTTGTTAAATGTCAGTGTGACATGACCTTCGGGTACTGTGCATGGTGATATTTCTGCAGTATCAGAGTTAAAATAATTCAGGTAAAGAATATGCTAGAACTTGCTGATGTAAGTACCAGAGTTAAAATAACTCAGGTAAAGAATATGCTAGAACTTGCTGATGCATTCCAAACCAGTTTCAAGCAGTTCAGTAGTTTTTAGTTTAATAGTCTCGTACTTGCTCATAACAATTCCATCCAATGGTGATAGGCCGAATGTTACTTTGTTGAAGAAAGTTCTATATTCTAATCACTTTGATTTTGATGTAACTCAAGTCCAGTCATAAAAGCAATCGTTACCTTATGGTAAGTTAACTGACTGATAAAGAAAGAATGGACTTAGAAATATTTCGTACATGTTTGCTATTGATCTATGATTTGAATTGGAGAATGTTTATGTAATCGAACCATTATTTCTATGTTCACTGATTTGATTATGTTGTGCATTATACTTGTGAATTTTGATCTGTTACATTTCTTATGCTACGTATGTATCGGGTTATAAATATTGTTGCAGGATAGGTTGTGAACATGTGTAAGAGAGAAAGGAGTTTAGAGATAAAATATGCCTAAAACTTAGGCTGCCCTTAAGTTGACTTTTGCAGAAAAGAGCATGCCTTTTATGATGTCGATGTTTTGCGACCTTGTATCCACTTCAGTCTGCGGATCACGTTGGTGTGTGTATCCAGAATTGTCATTGAACTTATCTGTAAATGTGTTGCTGTAAGTTGATTCCCGTGAATTCCATTTGAGAGCTAATACAACAGAAATTGAATTTTGAGTTTGGTCTAAAACATTCACGAAGATTTTTTTAACATTCCTCATGGTGTACTTGAGTAGCACACAAGAAAGTTCTGGAACACTCTTCGTGATGTGCTTTGATAGCACTTACGAAGTTCTGCATGATTCTCCACAGTGTGCTTTGTAAGCACATAGAAGATTCTGGAACATTTGTGTAATATGTCTAGAAGGGGTACATTGGACTCTCATCTATAAGAAAGAAAGTGACTTGTTGCAAACCATGTGATTTGAATACGTTCTAGCGACAGCTACCTTCATTGAAAAGGTTACGTACATTGACTATAATTATCTCTCTAAAACTCCACTTGTAATTGTTTTAAATCACTTAAAGGTTTTATAAGATTAAAAAATGTATTGAGTGTTCATTTTAAGACAGTAGAGATTAGCTCTTTTGGTTTGTTCTACATGGAATGTTTTCTTGGATGGCCTGTTACAGTTGGAGAATTTTGTGGGAGTGCTAATATAGTGTTATGTTGGAGTAATTATAATAGACGGATTATATAGGAGTACTAATGGTTTGTAGTTGAAATATTCTATAGAAATACTAACAATTTGTTTAGCTAGATTGTTATATAGGAGAACTAATTGATGTAATTGAAGTATTTTATAGGAGTAATAATGGTTTGGAGTAGATGAATATTATGTAGAGTATTAACGGTTTGAGTGTCAATCAGTATAAAATAAGAAAACTTGTTGATTTTTTTAAAAACAAGTGTAAATCAGGGTTGATAAACATAAGTATTTCAGTATTCTCTACACATGCTGCATATCATTAAAAAGAATAATTTTTTTTAAAATTGTATTCACATATTGAAACTTTTATTTTGTATACAGATATGGCCTTCCTGTGAATTTCCAGGCAGTAGTCATGCAGCCCAACAAGCGTTCTCAGAAACGTCTGCGAGATGTATTAAATCAGCTCTATAGACACCTTGACAACACAGCTGTTGGTGGATCTGATGTCAGTAGAACTGTCTTTCTAACATATTTGTTCAATTGACTTTTTTCTTTTTGTTATTGACATTTTTTTTTCTTTTATGAGATGTCCTCTGATGGACCATGTCACTGTTCCTTGACTGCTCATTGTTTTCTGTCTTTCAGCATAGTTCTTGGGTACAGGTAAGCTAGTTTGTGCTGGAGGAACTGTACAATTAGAATTGACATAAATGGAAACCATTTGTTAATGTAAGTCAATGTTGGATTTGCTGGACTTCACTGCATCTGTTCTAGTCATTCAGACTCAGAGGGAGATAATTCAGTCAATCCTTTTAAAATCACTTAGTCAATTTTGTGGCATTAAAGAATTAAACTCATTATTACAAAAATAGTGCAAAATTCCCTTTTATAATGAATAGATTAGGCTGGCAATGGGTTAATAGATAATGAAATCATAAAAGTACTTTAAAAATCACAAATTATCAAATCTTAACACTCTCAATGTTAAAGTAATATTAACACTCCACAAAAACTCTTTTAAAAAGAAGAAAAGAAAATTCTTTCAAAAACAAGAATATGTCATTTGCATCATTAAGCTCATAAATATTTTTTCTTTTTCAAAAATAATATTATATCTGGCTGTCCACAGAGTGCTGGGATGGATATTCCAGGGTTGAACCTCGGCAGCGCTGATTACTTCCCTTATGTTTACTACCGGATCAACTTAGATCTTCTCGATCAGCTGCGTGTGTGAGTGAAGTCAACTGTGACATCGTTCTGCTCACAATCATGCAGAGCCTGAAAGTTCCATGCATAATTATTTAACAAGAGAGAGATAATGAAATGTTTGTAAAGGCTTATACTCGACGCTTGCATACACACTCATACACACACATTATTTTATTCTGTTTTGTTGTCTGTAAAATTTGTATGGAAATTATTTAAAACAAATAGATTATGTATTTTTTGTGATCATATTGTTTTAATAAGAGAGAGAGAGAATATGAAATGATTGAATAGGCATGGATAACGCATGACCATATAGTCATGCACGCTTATATTTTGTTTCATGTGACTGTAAAACTTATATGTGAACTTTTAAAAATAAATATATACTCCATTTTATGTGATGTTCCTAATGCATTTCCTATCAAGGCTAGTGACTGTATAATCCAGTATATTTTTTTATATTTATGATTGTTGTGAACAGAATAATTAAAGTTTGTTATGAGTGAACAAGAGGAAAGGGTTGAAGTAACCTACCTTTCTGGCCATAAAGAAAGCAGTTTCTGTGTGTAATCAATGTCTGTATTAGATTGTCCCGCTTAATGAACTTCTACCTGTTTATCATAGTTGTACACAATGTTAACTGTTGGAAAACAAAGACTAGCACTGTTGTTTTTGTCAGTTTGGTGTTATAAATTTGGTTGCACAAAATTGTTATACATTTTAAACTTTCTTGTGTTGTATACCAAATAATTTATGTCCATTAATGCATTATGTATTTTTGTTTGGGTACCAAGCTTTGACAGCTTAAGGAGTATTGTTGATGATTGCATTCTTTTTTCTCCAAACTTAACACTGATTTGTGTTTTTAAAAAATAATTAAGAACAAATTATGATGACCTTTAAGTTTGAAGAAATGGTAGGGGTTTTTTTTTTGTTCTTTTTTTTTTGTTTTGTTTTGGGGAGTTTTGTTTTGGGAGCTTGATGTTTTGTTTTTAACACCAATTTAAACAATCAAACCTCTATCGCATGTTTTACATTTTTTAAATGTTAATTAGCCCTAAGGTTTAAAAAAGAGAGGGGGTGATTGTTTAACCACTGCAAACAGGTTTAGTTCTCATTCAGAAGTAAAGTGGTTAAAATTTATTTTTAAAAAGCCAGAGGTTATATCTCTATCTTTTATACATAGTTAAGGGATTAAATCTTTATTTCTTTTTATAGTTATAAAGGTTTAAATACAGATCAAGAGGGATGTTGTCAGAAACTGCTTAATTGCCTGGGAAACTGCTTTAAACAATCTACAAATACAAGAGGTTACCAAAAGCTGTAACTGCTTCATGTACGCTAACTACACTAGTGTAAGAAGTCCACATGATAAAACTTATGTTTGATTGAAATGTGTTATTAGTATTGTTATTCTTTTCACTATTTTAATGTAACTTCACAAGTTCAGCTATGAAGTTGAGACTTTAAATTTTTGTTGTTGAAATGTATGCCGAATGAAAAGATGACACACATTTTCTGACTCGTTAAATGAACCCTTCCACCTCTTTTATTTCTGTGTATATATTTTCCACGTATTGATCCTATGTAAGTGTATATGCGGACCACAAATACATTTTTCTTTTTTTTTTCCTTTCCAGTGTTGGCATGTTTCTTGGTGTCCACTTTTGTCTTATCCTAAAATGATCATTCCATAATTCATATTTGATTAATGTGCAATTTCTTAGCAAAAAATAAAAATAGTGATTAGTGTTAAATGAGTATATTGATATATTTGTTTTAATTACCTTCATCTAATCATTCCTAGTCAGTAAGAGGACAATGTGCAAATAATGCCTTTGTCTCTGTGGATTGGACGAGGTCTGGGGAGAATATGTGCCAGACTTTTAAAATGTGCATGCATTGAATTATCTACCTAGTTATGTGCAAATCCTACTGAAGCATTATTTTTGCTTTGAAATTAACTTCTTTCTAAACTGTTGCAAAACGGTGTTTTTGCTATTTAAGTTAAGACATGTTGCAAATGATATAGAGTGATGTAACTAAGCTTTAGAATTATAATGTTGTAAATAAAGTACATCTGTTCCATTTAACTAGTAATACAAAGCAGTATATTTTTTTTTAAACCTAGAAGGTTCAAACTAAAATTTCTGTGTTTAACTCTTACATTCATGATAGTAAAAAACCAACAGAAACACTTAGTAGTACATGTAAGCATAGAAAGACTTTTTTAAAACAAGTCTCAAATGCTTGTGTGTGTGTGTGTGGAATTTTTTGTTTTGTTTTGTTTCCTCATTTCCCTTTTATTTAAAATTCTCATAAAAGTTATCCTTACATCTTTATGAACTGATTACTTTGTAATAGGTGGCTGTGGTACCTTCACTCTTCATCGATATCTCTGGTCTGGAAACAAGTAATTAGACATATTATTCTGGACATTGTTTTAAACCTGCTATTACATGTAGTTTGTGCTGCTTGTGGGCATGGTTTGTTGATAATTAACTGTCAGAGCAAAATACAGAAATTAAAATTGAAATCTGTGTTGACTTTATTCACTGGCACTTTGAATAGTAATCATGCTAAGTAAAAATAGCAATGACCATTTCTTATTTAAAACACTGGTTTATTGTCTACCAGATTGATTGTAGTGTGAGAATAGATAGCGTTTAGAAATGAGTCAGTTTTGTACAAGAAATGTATGTAAGAATGGTTTTTAGACCTGATAAAACATGGTTCAGTATAACTCATAGTAGATTATAGCTCAGTCAACTTTTTGGCCCATTTTTTTGCTTTCTGTTACACAGGATCACTTAAAATGCAGTCAAGAATTGGGCCTCCACTTTTTCACACATAACGTAGGAAGCACATGTGACTATTTAAAACAAAAGTCGAAAACTGAACTCCAGTTTTCCTTTTGCTTTAACAAAGTTTTCATTTACAAGTATGTTGGCAGGAAATATGACTAATTTACAAAATGGTCAAGTATTGGACTTCATATTTTCTTCATCAGCAAAGTTTTCAGTTTTCTCAAGCATGTTGTAAGTGCTTGTGACTTATTTTAAAATGGCAGTCAAATAAAAACACTTAATGCAGATGTGCAAACTACTTTGCTTGTATATGATTTCAACAAACATCAAAGCAAAATTTTGAACTGTTTGAAGTACACAAGAGATTTTAAAAAGCATTCTTTTACCAGATTGTTAAAGGATATTTATAATGCAGTCATATTTATTGGAATCCAGCTTCCATTTTACATCAAGCATACATATATTTCATAATAATATACTGTTAGATTGGCACATACATACTGAACGTTCGACAATAATTATATCTTAAAATACATGGTTTGTTAACTTATAATGCAGTCATATAAATTGGACTCAGCTTCAATTTTATATATAAATTATATATAAAATTTCATAAATATATATTGTTAGATTAGTGCATACATACTGATAGTCCCCAAATAATTATATCTTAATAACTATGGTTCCTTAATATAAAGGGTGACAGTGGTGTACATCTCTAAAATCCAAAATCCTGTTGACAATGTTAATTGTAGCGGGGGGGTGGAGGTGGATTTGATGGTATGAGTGATGAAAAATAAACCACAGCAAATTGCATAGAGGTTCCTTTTGATAGCGATTGTTTATTTTATTATAAACACCATCTATGTACAGTTGGAATCAGGGCAGAAACAGTAAATGAAAACACAGCACAAATCCAACTGGTTGAATCACAACACAGTACACAACAAATGTGCAAGTCCAAGTCCTTCCATTTAAAATCCAAACACAATAATAATACTTCATACGTTTAAGCTATAATAAATCTCAGTGTTCCATCAACTCATTTCTCTTTTCACCTCTACAATTAACATATTTATGGTATTCACCATTTTAGTCCACAGTTTTAAAACTAAGTTATCTCTCCTAGAGCCACTATAAGCAGAGGGCTTCTATCCCACCAATTGTTGTGTAATGTCTGTCTGTCTTCCTACCTCTGAGTATTTAAGACATGGATATGGAGAGGAGGGAGAAATGATTATCCGTCTTCCTACCAGTCCCTAGCCTGAGTATTTAAGACCTGGAGAGAAGTTGGGGGGGAAAGAAATGTTAAGTGTATGGACCCGTACACGTGTGTGTTATTTTTGCTGGGTTCTAAAACATCATGTTGATAATGAGGGGTCATAAGGTAAAAGAAACATAGTGAATAGCTTTCTAGGCTAGAGGCTCTAGTGGTCACCATTATAAATCTTAATTCAAAGAAGCAAAGGATAGATACAGCAGATATGTGCGGCTCTATCAAAAAGAAAAGGAATTAAATCTCTGTACCTAACACAGGCACAGCCATTTCTCACTAAATCAAAGCAAAGTCTACAGAAATTAAATCCACATATAGTATCAAAGTGTGACAGGCCTAGTATTGAAGCCCAACAATCAAAAAGCTAAAGAAATTGAATTCCTAGCACACACAAAAAAATGTCCATTAATAATTGTATATTAAGTATGATTCCATAATATATACACATATTTGATTAGAATATAATTCCTTAATAATTGTATATTATTCTGATTTAAATATATTGTATTATTATTATTAAGCATAGGTGTATAATGGCAGTTTATAAATAAATATAAATTGGCATGATTTCAGTAAAGAGGTTTCAATTGAGTACTCCTGTATTGTAAAGTTGACTGCTGTCAAATGTTTCTTAATTCAATACAGTTTATTTAAAATTATTGATATTTTTAGTCTTTTGTCTTATTTACTGTCAAGTAATATGTTTCAGCTTCAAACTTCTATTATAAATGTATGCTATTCTTGCAAAAAATAAAACTTTAGCATTGTGAAAATTAGGTACACAATCATTAATACAGCTGACAGACTTTGAGATCTTACAAACCAATCATTCACATATGGTTATGTTTAACAATATATAATTATTTTATATATATATATACCTGTAAATATCCAACAAGATGAATGCAAATCACGCTATGTGTCTGAAGTTTTTCTGGAGTAGGAAATGGTCAAAACCAACCGTTTGCAATGTGAACAGTAATTTGAGAATCATTTACCTATATAGAAGAGAGGGGGGGGGGGGGTTTCTCCTGTTTTTCATTCCATTGTATGCAGTGTTTTAGAAGATTATTAGTCTTAATCTATGCTTTTTCTTCAGACCATATTCATCGAGAAGAGCTGTCCACATTTTCTGATAACAACTAGTCTTTGGACACAAATTTCCAGATGTTTCATAATAGTTTAGGTATTTACTACACGGTTCCATAATCATTACAGAGATATTAGAAAGGAGGGTTTCTCAAACTTCTTGTGATATGGTGAACCCCTAAACTAATACACAAATTTAAGTTTAGTAAGTATCCCCTCACCACAGTCATAAATAAAGCTATGGGTTTTGTTGGGGTTACTTAATATTATAGAAAAATAAACCTAAGAATATGGATAACTGCTGAACTGAAATTTAGACATGTATGCACATTTTTAGACAAACACAGACCATTTTTTAATATTGTTACTGTCAGAAACCTTTTACAACTCTGACACACTACTGGTTTTAAACTTGTTTGGTTTAAACTGTTTTGCTTGCAATATATATATATTTTTTTTTAATGTAATTTAGTTTTACAAGTCACTAAGTTTGCTGATGGTTTCACATCAGCACAATCCATAATTAATACAAGATTGCAGACATTGCTATCTACATGGAACCACAAAAGTTCATGATGAAACTGTAATGGCTATGCCCAATGAAATTCATGTGTACTCAGGAAAGTTGTGAAAAGGTCAAATGTTTTGCATAAACTTAAAAGTAAGGGAGGATTTATTTGTAGGCAACTCATGAAGCCAACAATCAATGGTCCCTGGATTTCCACCCTAAATGAATACAAATCATAAACTGAAGCTATATCCTAAAAATATTAAAATTAATTAAGAAAATGTAGAAAAACTAAATACTTAATATAAGCCTTTGAAATAGTAATTCTATATCAAGAACAAAGGAAATATTTAAAAATTGCAGTTAACATCTTTTTAAATGCAAACTGCTCACTTAAACTGGGATGTTTGGAAGGCTGTCAGGTGGTTTATAAGTTTGAGTTTGCATGTCTTGTATTATCTAGATTCTAGAGTTTATACTTTCCCCTTGCCTTATGAGTAAAATTTAATTAGATGTGTGAGGAAATACTCATTCTATATTAAATTAAAGAACAAAGGATATATTTAAAAATTGCAATTAACATCTTTTTAAATGCAAATTGCTTATTTAAACTAGGAGATTTTGAAGGCTGTATGGCTTAAAATTCTGAACAAAATTAATCTGGTGGTTATAAGTTTGAGTCTGTATTATCTAGAACCTACTAATTTCCCCTTGCCTTATGAATGTTTAATTAGATGTTTGAGAATTACATAATGTATAATTAAAAGCTACATGGGGAAGATGTTTGATCGTGATCATAAATAGGTCAAGGCAATGCTATTATTAATGCACACTGTACTAAAGCAAGTTCAGCATATGGTATCATATGACATCTTGACTTGCCCACTAACTACTTGAATGTTTTCCCTTTCTGGAAATAATCAGGTCACTTTCAGTGCAGATTGCTCTTACTGCCATTCAAGGGGGTCAGACATTTAAAAAATAAAGAAAACTCTTTTACCACAAGGCACAGTAGCAAATAATGATTAGTGAGCTATCACTTCATCAGGTCACCATCATTCTACTGTTAATTACTTCCCCTTTCTGTCTTTCTTTAGACTCAGTACTCAAACTGGATGTATAATATTGATGAGTATTCCATGCGGTAACCCAAGTTTGGATGCAGTTTTTCAGAAAGGGGCCCTAAAATCCCACAGCATGGGAAGATCATCAAATCAATATTCTTAAATTATACTGAAAATTTTAAAATAATGTCAAAAGCAGTGTCTGTTTTCTCCGTTTAGATTGTGGCATATAAAACAGAAGTTAGGCAAGTTATACAAAGAATGTTTGGGGAGCAATGAAATTTGGTTTCTGAATACGCAGCTGGAGATTTCCTAACTGTTACTCTTTATTTCTTATAATCCAAAGCAGATACTTGTATACATTTTCAATTTTTCTTTATTGCACGCATTCTTAATATAGCTTTATGTAGGGGTACTTGGGTGAATACATTTATCACTCTAAAACTATAAATTCAAGAAGAGTGAATACATCAGTTTAATTTGTTTGGTTTTTTTGATGGAGGTGAGGAAATCATCAATTTGTAGTGTTGTAGTCATATCGACATACTCTTTTTTATCTAGATGAGAAACACCTTGATTATGTCATCACAGTAATTAGCTTATGCACTTCAATGTGTAATAGAGAGATGCTATGGTGGCCATCATAACATAACACACACTGTGAATTCCAAATAAAACTGTTAAAATTCATCTTGTTTACTGTTGTCAATGAAATCAAATGTATAAATATAACAAATTTTACTTTCTTATATTATTACAACTCTAAGTTCCAAATGCTTTCTTTTTATAAAAAAAAAAGTATCACCAACAATAATTCATTTGTATATTTAATGGGTGTGTTTGTTAATTTGAACTTTTCTCCAACAAGCAAAGTCAAATGACCATACCACTGCATGAACTGCAAGCTAATCAGTATAGGAAGTTCAGTATTGTATACCTGTTGCTGAAGTGACCTGATGATTACACTGTAAAAATCAGGGCTATAACGAGTGTAGTGTACAGGGTTGTGCCTTTAAGCTTCACTTTCCTGAATAAGGTAAGCTGTCTGAACACACTTGGCAAAGATTACTTTTCTTTGTCCTTGTAGACATCAAACTGTATATTAGCTCAATATTACGTTTAGTCACTATGAATATATCCTAAAAGTGTATTGCCATTAGCTCTAGACTGCTTGCTATTAACAAGCCACACATGAAAAGGATTAGGGAGACCAAATACAAAATTTTAAATAAGGAAGTGGATGAATATATGTGAAATATTTAATAGTATTGCACAATTACTGGCTAGGAAATTAAAATCAATAAAATGCTTGAAAATATTTTAATTTTTAAATATTATAGTGAACGCAACTTTAAATGATGTTGAACCTCTTAAATTATAAATAATAATCAGCATTGTCAATTTATTGTATGGAAAAAAAAACGTTTCTTATTAATATGCATATGAGAATATATAAAAATAATGGGACTGTTTTAAACCTCCCGGCAAAGTCTGAATACTGGTATTGCTATAGTAAACAGTATGGAACTTTTATTAACCGCACTCGGTACAGCTACATTTACATTTTTTTAAAAGTATTTATATATCATGAAAATATCTTTCTACGAACTAATTTATTTTGTTAATAATGGGAAATGACTAATCGAGTAACTATAGAATATTTAATATTCAGTCAGCTCCGTGTGTGTCATATCAAAAATAGATCTGACCGTACAGATCAGTTTCCAGTTAGAGCCAGGTGTTGTCGGGATTCCAGTAATATGAGCTCTGTAAGACCGTACGGTTGATTCGGGGTCACTACATCAGTACATGTACTTGACTCAAGATTCCAGTCTACGAACGAGAAACTGGGGTCGTCCAGGGAGAGAAGCCAAGGACAAAATTGGTTAGCTGTGTCAATTAACGCCCTTTTAGTTTTGGTTTTCCGGCTTCGTTATCTGAGAAATAACTACTAACTGTCGACGATGCATGGGCAATTAGACCTGGACAAAGTCCGCTAACGGTGAAACTTTGTGATTCTGAAATGTAGATTGTATCGTGGCTATTTGACCGGACACGAAAGACAGGTATTAAAAGGAACACGAACATTGTTCTTTCGAGGACCGGGGTGGGGTAGGGGAAGGAAGGAGAAAAAAATATCCCTGGTGCTGCTACAATTTTTTTTTTTTCATACAAGACTTCTGACGGGATTCTTTTCACGCACATCTCTCTTGTAATCTAAAGCAGTGCTTCGCAAAGTGGTGGTCCGCGAGCAATCAGCCGCCGGTCCGTTTCAACCCTCCAGGAACAAAAAGGAATTTGATATAACACCACAGTTTGCATTTGTAAGCACGAACAACTTGGAACTTAGGCAACAATTGACAAGCGGCTCCATGCACGTGCACGACCCACAGTGATAAGTATTCGCAAACAAGCTTCTAGTGTTGCCAATACGATGTTTTATTATTAACTCTGGAATTCCTAACCTTAGTCTTGAGTTACAAATTTAAATGACAGACTGCTGAAATCTGGTGATTTTTAGTAAATTAATTTAGAGTTTTAAAATTATATCACTGGTGATTTTCAAACAAATAACCTGAGTGTGACGTCTAGTGATCTTGTAATTTTGAAATAGTTTCCGGAGAAAGAAATTAAAAACCATTCGTAGACCGCCTACTATCAGATCTGAGATAGTATTAATTAAAATTTAATTAACTATAAATCAAAATAATGATAGTCATTAGTATAATTTAATTAGTGTGCAAAAATGTGATTTTTTGCAGTATGTTACCCATGATCAGTTGATGCTTGTTACCCAACTATGAAATGATAATAAAATTTGCTCATCTTGATGTAAGAAACTTAATATCAAAAGGCGATAAACAATGATTTTTTTTCAAACATTTTTCCGATTGTTTTCACTTTACAATTAATATATGCTTGTGACTCGTTCACACAAGCATGGACAACGTCGCGAGCCTGATTAGGGCGAAAATAGAGAACTGTGTTGTCCTTCAGAGATTATACTTTTTAACATTTTCTGAAATTAGACATATTTATGTATATACTATATATTCTATTCTTGATAGCATACTTGCACTCAATGTGTGCTATAATCTTTAATTTAATAACAGACCGGTTATTTTTTTTTTTATCATAAATTGTCCTTAATTTACACCTTTAAATGGTCCTAGCACCTTTTGACCCTATAGCTCTTAAATTTGAATTGGCAAAGTTTACTATTCTTTCAGTCTGACTGGCCAAACAAAGTTTCCGACTAACCAGAGTACTTAAGTACTTTACTTACTTACTTAAATGACGTAATCGAAGAAGACAGCACTAGTAACTGAGAGGTTTCAGAAATGAGAAAAGATGCAGTTGGGCAAAATCAGTTTGTGTTCACAAAACTAGCTCCGAGGACAATTCAGAAGAAAAAATGACGCAACTCTTATTGAATTCAATATTAAAGTCAAAGTACACATAGTTTTTCATCAAGGAAAACATAGCAAGTACCACAGTGGGATAGCTGGCTGAATGGCAAATTTCGGTTGTAACTGTACATAGATTTAAACTATGCCTAAATGTATCTTACTTAACAGGAAGCTACATGGAACCCAGGCTGCTTTTAATAAAATTTACTGTCGCCGTGCTAACAAGTATAACTCAGCATCTTAGAATTGGTTACTGACATTTATAGTTACTGATAATAGCTTGTTTCGATGCTAGACTTAAAAAAAACAGTTATTATCCATGATTAGCTTTGTTTCCTTGAAACCACATCTCTTGTAAAGAGATGTTTATACAGCTAGATTTAGAACTATCATGGTTGGATTATTTTGGGTATTTTTTTTATTCCATAAGAATTCCACAAACAGATATAAATATACTTGAACCACAGTAGTTAGTGAGCGGAAATTGGGGGGGGGGGGGAATCTTAGTCAAGTACACAGTCCAAGGTAATGTTTTGACATTTCTAAAGATATGTAAAACTCAATATTGTAAATTTGACATTGTCCTGGTTGTGTGGGAGTCAGACACATATATATAACTCAGACTCATGCCCGATAATAGAATTGATATTCATTGTTATTAGCCTAATTAAATAACAAAGCAACACCCAATAGGCAACTTACTGAAGAAGAGACATGCCGAGTACCAAAGTGGTAAAGCGTCAGATGATGGCGATGTACATAAAACCGAAACATCAACAACAAAAATAATTTGTACTAACTTCACTTCGAACAATTAATTCAGGTTTTCTTTTAGCCAGAGCAATCGTGCTGTACCTACGCCACAATGTCTTTATTTGTGAATAATTATAAACGATGTGGAGGGATGTGGGGTGTGGGGTGTGTGGAGTGCTGTTCTTTTGGTTTGGTTCAGTTTAATTTTGTTCGTTTTTTTTTTTTGTTTTTTTTGTTGTTGTTTTCTCTTATAATGGTGGGGATTATTTTATTTTTAAATCTGTCCACACTGACATCTGCTTTTTGGTCAGCAGTGATGGGTGTGTTTGGGGAAGTCATGCAGTGCACAAATGGCGGGCAATTGAAACTTTCTCGTCGAGTGCAGATTGACCCTTAGTTGCGTAGACAATAAATTAATTATCTGCGCCAACCTGGCGTGTGTAGAGCGAAGTTTCGATAGAATTAATTTCTTCTGTTATTTGCCATAATGCAGCAACAAAGGCACCTATCCGTTATATTACTGACACAATAACAAAAGTGAATTGTGTCAATAATGACAAAAGTGACATAATTAATATATTTGCCGAAAATACCGGATGACTCACAAGAATAACATCAGCATTATACATTTAAATTTAACCCTTTTTAAAAAAAATAATAAAGCCTTTTGAAAATATCTACAAATAAACAAAAATTATGTATTTACAGATGACAAAAATATCAAGATACATATATAAAATATACTTTATCACTGTGGTCATTATGCACTGTATTACAGTAAACTTTGATTAAACACACCCTCAAACTGGCTTGCAAAATCTATTTAGTTACACTCTTTTGTGTTACGAAACATAACTAAAATTGGCTTGTAAAATCGATTTAGCCTACACTCTATTGTACTGTGTCACGTTTAGCCTACACTCTATTGTACTGTCACGTTACGAAACATGTTTAAGAAAATGTCCCGAGTCTTTAAGCTACACACTTATACGTAAAACCACTTTCGAGTTGCTTGTTCCTGCTTCACATGTTCTATAAGATCTGCTTGCCCGTCAAGTTGTAACCTGACAACACGAAGTAAATTTAATCAGTCTGCTTGCCCCTCAAATTGTGGTCTGACCAACATTAAGTAGAGTTAATAAATCTTCTTGCCCGTCAAGTTGTAGTCTGACCACGAAATATATTTAATAAATCTAATTGCCCCTCAAGTTGTAGTCTGGACAACACGAAGTATATTTAATAAATCTAATTACTAGTCCTTTTATGGGCTCAAATCTTAATTCAGTTTTTGGCAAATACAAAAAGAACGTGACTTATATGGCTCACAGTGGGATTGTAGTTCCCAGAGAGATAGGCCACTTAGGCCACTGAAAATGCTCAACAGCATGAGGCATGCTTAGCTTCTCTTGGCATTCTGTATTATGGTTTCACCTGGCGATTAAAAAGAAAGTACTATATAAAAAAATAAAAAAAAACTTTAAGCAACATATTCTGAAAACAGATATTTATGCAAGCGAATAGACTTAGGAAGTTATGACACTCGGTAGATAGTCTTTACTTTATAGTAGGCATACTATGTAAGAAAAATACTATGTCACTTTATTATATAGCAGATTCTGTATGAAAGTGCGCACACACACACACACACACACACACACACACACACACCACAACCACCACCACCACAGATTCTGTATGAAAACACTCACATATATGCATCATCACCACCACCACCACCAAGAACTATGCATGCCATTAAATCTATTTACTGTGGCACTGACCTACATCACAGATCACAGTGCAGCTAGAAAACTTTATTTGACCCTCGCTATCAGCACAACAGGTTCAGTTTGGATCTGTGAGTTCTAGAAGTAGGCTAAAGTTAACCAATGACTAATTAATGCACCTCCCAAAAAAACTTATCCTCATTGTGCTAGTTCCTATCAAACTGATGACGATAGACAGTAAATGGATTTTCTTAGCACAATTCGTCCCAACCGATGTATTCCTGGTGCGGCTTAATTATCAGTTTTCCTAACTGCAGATTGGCTTTGAAGGTGCAATAGTAACTTTACAATTCCATTCAGATATTGGCATTGTTGGCACATGAAAGCTGTCATGTTGCAGGAATGAAACACGTGGAGCCAATAGTGATTGTTCACTGGGAATTTGCACGCGTGTTGACTGACATTCGCGCCACGCTTGAGTTGGCCGCTCCAAAATTTGTGCACGTCAGCTATCAGAGCCGCTCGTTAAATAACTGAGAAATATAATCTTAAACTATCACCCCCACCCCCCGCGCCCGCCCACCGAGGGGGGTGCAGGGTATTTTGCATAACCGGATAATGCTGATCTCACCACTTTATGTCCTGAAAGAGAGAGAGAAAGGGGTAAAAGACACTTATATGGATGGACTTCGTGGAAAGTGACGTCACTAAGACTTTAAGGAGGCTGAAGGAAAGAAAAGCTTTCAAGGACTCTATGAAAAGTGGCGTCACTAACACCAAAAAAGTAGAGAGGGTGTGCCAGAGACGACGGGAATGCGAAAAGAAAAAGGTTTCAAGAAAAGTAGCGCCACGAATAACAAGGAGAGGTAGAAAGAAGTGATTTCATTCAATAGACGTAGCATAACATCACAAAATACCACAGAGAGTAGGAGGTACTCAAAAGGCTAAGGTTTTCATAGATTCTTTGGTGAAGGGCGTCACTGTTACTAGAGATGTTAATCAGCTTAGTGACGTCACTAATATCAGAGAGTGGGGGCGGGGGAGATGGAAGAGAAAGATTTTGTACTCTGTTAATGGAATGACGTCATTAATATTAGAGAGTGGGAGGGAGATGGGATAAAAAGATTTTGTACTCTGTAATGGAGTGACGTCACTAATATCAGAGAGTGGAGAGAATGGAAGAAATACTTTATTAATTATTTGGATAGTAAACTTACTGCTTTGTGGGAACGAAAAAAATAGAAAAAGCCCGAGAAGTTCTGCTGTTAGTGAAGCGGGGGGGGGGGAAGAGAATTCTGTTACAGATTAGTGATGAATAATGAATTATTTTTGTTTAACCATCTGTGAAATCAACAAAGTATAGATCACCAGGTCTAAAAGTGACTCGCAATGCATTTGCATGATAAAACTAACTGAACCACTAGCATAGACATGTATGAGACACAGCTCAAGACCATCACTTGGCTAGGCCTCTGTGACAACCAGAAGCACAGCCATCCACATAGGCCTGCATAACAGATAGAGACAGAATCACTCGTGCAGGCCTGTATGACAGTCTGAAGACAAAAGTTGTTGTATTGTTACATATAATTACGATTAAACTCTTCATTTAATTAAGTTAGTTATGGCTGTTATGCTTCAACCAGCTTACGGCATTGGATCGTGCCACAAGTCCTTTATAAACAATTATTTCGCCGAGCTGGAAATGTTCGCAGGATGGACGTAGGCAGTGAGGCCGTGTGAGTAACAAAATTCTGGGATAGAAATAGGTCGATGTTTAAATTTCAGTTCGGTTATTTATTTCACGGTAACCAGCACAAAGTTGGGTCGAATGTGTGGCCTGATCAGGCCACGAGTTTTTAGAGGAGAGCCAATCGAATGAAAGGGATAACTGAATCACAGGATAGACGAGGCAAACTGAAACTGAGCATGACGCACGCCAAGTTTCATGCCTCGGAGATTGCAACCAAGCATATGGAACATTCAATTAATATATCGTAAATCAACACGACGCGGTTCAGCTGGGCCATAGGATTTATGCTAAATTTAAAATTAACGTTTATTCTCATACTATGGCCGTCTGTATAAAATAGCATCACAAGAGATAATTCAAAAATATTTTACTTTCATTCGTTTTAAGCTTGTTTTTAAATGCAGCATGACTATCATAAATTATAATTAATTATTCTTTATAAACTATATATATGTACTGATCGTTATTACGATATGCTTTTCAATAACAATTCGGAATTGTTATTTGATTACTGATTGGTTATTGCTTAAATCAGTGCTCACTCTTCTAGGCTTATTATAATTATAAATAATTGAAGTGTCTACGATCAACAATCCCAGCCCCTCCTTCTCTTACCCACTGTACTATAGACTATATAGTCTATCTGTCCCTTCCCAAATAAACCTTTCCCTTGGAGCTTTCGCCTGTCTGCAAAATCAGCGAAATTTGGGAGCGAACGTGCAAGGGAAAACCCCCAAAACACAAAACAAACAAACAACTCCCCGTCCGCCTGGGCTACCATACTAACGAGAAGAGGTCATAGGTCGCTGCGGTGGAATGAATGAAAGCTACTGTCTGCTAGGCGTTATGGCGCCTAAAGCTTCGATACTAATTAAAGATAAGATGCACCAGTGGAGCAGTTATAAAGATATAATATATGTTCTGCTGGCAACGGCTATGGCCGACACAACTTGCGCCTGAAGAGGAATAAAAAAAAAAAGTAGATCGCTCTTGCCCCTCAACAGGGTTCGATGATACTGTCATCCCGAATCCCATTAATCAAAGCCGATCAAAAATGTAATGTTTGGAGACGAATTATTATTTTGTTTCTGGGTGAGTGACCTCCCCTTTTGACACCGTTGCGCCTAACAAAATTATAACTGTCCGTAAAATTATCAAACGTTAGATAATTATCAGTCAGTCAAATGCAGTGTGTTGACGGCGATTATTGGTGAAGTCGTGTGCTAATCTTCTCAGTTGCGTACATTGTTTGCACTGGAGTACAAAACTGACGCCATGAGACACCGCGGCTTGAAAGATAGAGCCTTGGCAAAGCTCGGCAAGTCCTTGTCTGCTGGGATCGAGGAATGGTCCGATCGGCTTTGCAAGCGAGCACAGTCGTGGGGAGGCTGGGCAACTGTAGGAATGCAGCACGTAATATAAACCCTGGAAAAAATGTTGCGAAACTAGGACAGTGGGCAGTTTAAATCACTAAACTGGTCGAGTTATACAGTTCAGTTATGACCACTAGAGTAAATTATCTTTGACAATGCCTCCCTTCTGTTGTCGAGTTAGTGTTATAAAGTTTTTGTTTAGAATGTGCATGAATTATCTTGGGGGGGGGGGTCTGCTTGCTTTTGTTTATTTACATTGACAAAGTGCTGTGACGAGGACGGAAGGGGGAAGCAGATAATTAGTACTTTTACGTAGCCCAGGTTACACTGACCCTTACCTCATGCTGACTAACTCTGGTGGTAACTCCCTCCCCACCCACCCCACACTTTGCGCTCGCTTTTAGCTATTAGCTGAAACCGGTTCTTGTAGCCAATGACAATGTGGATTTTATGGAGGTCGGCTACAACGTCCATAAACTCTTTCACAAATATCCCATAATAAGCTCAGCAAGGGGCGTAGAGTTTAGAATTGTCATACACAGGCACTGAAGATACTTGATACTTGATATCACGTGACTGTGTGTGTGTGTGTGTGTGTGTGTGAGTGAGAGAGAGAGAGAGAGAGAAATTGCAATTCTTTCATTAGTTGTAATTGAATCAAGCACACATGGATATAACTTTTCTAGGACAATGCTTATAGACTTTACTAATTATTAAATATATACATTTAAAAATGAACTGCTGGAACGCAAAATGGATTTTTTAAAACATGTAATGTTTCAATTACTGAATTAAATTATGCACAGAATGAATGAGCGGATCGACACCAGTGACTAATATTATGACTAATACTACATATATTGTACAACAGGGAAATCTGTCAATTTGGAGCAAGCGCCCACTCACTAAGGCGCCTTCTTTGACCTATTTATAATGTTAGTTAATTGCAATTATAAGGCTGCCATTTCGAACTGTAGAATGTAATAGAGGGGAATCATTTATGGTGATAACATCATAATCCATTGACAATTACTCCGCTCCCCTTTACTGTTTAAAAATATATATCTGCTTCTATAACAAATGACCAACGCAACAAGATTATAGATATGCTTTTATTAGTTTTTGTAAGCAAGGAGCGCGCGCGCGTTGGCAGAGCTGAAATTGACGAGTGCATTGCTTAGTAAATATTTTTAGGTCGATTGTATTTGGAAATATTTAATCTTAATTAAATAGATGATATTTTTTTCTTTATTCGGTTGTGGTAAATTTCCAATTAATCTTAAAACCGAACGTATTGTCACATAATAGCTGTACTTAGTTATGTATATTTCGCAGAGATACATACGAAACTAAATCTCTTATCTGTAGAACGTTTCCTAATTTAGAATTCAGGCTGACTGCACTCAACATGGCGATCAGATGGTAAGGTGCGTTTATCAATTTGTTTAGAACCGTCGTATTACGTGTTGAATGTTTGCATTCCACGATTTATAGAGTTCTTTTTGAAAGTATTGGTTGTAGTCATTTTTGTTGTTTCTTGTAAGTCATACTATTTTTGCAGTGTACTGCATACAGAAATTTGTTTTATTTATTTTTTCAAGTTTGTAGTGTCAATGTATGGCATTACGATAGGTCTGTAGATAGACACACATTTATTCTTATGATTTGAAATTTTGATTACTTTGTTTATTTAATAGATTGTACTTTGATAGCACTTTTCACAATCGTAGTCTGAAATTAAAATGGAACCTTTAACGAGACATGCATTCAAAATAATACTGTATTACAAGTACAATACCATTATCAGATGAGAGCTTTAAAGTACACGTTATGTATGACATGTATGTAATGTACAGGCCTACATGTTTGCAGTTCATTACCTTATACTACTCACTTTAGCATCTCCTGACTATAAGAATTAATGCAAACTGCAAATTTGTATTAAATAATAATGAATATGGCTCTGTTATACCAAAATATTAAATATTATTAGTATATAAACTAATAAAGGTAACTAGGCCTATAAGTTTCTAGTTTATTTAGTACAAAATAGAATTTTAAGACAATCACAATGTGATGTAGAACTGTTAATGTAAATTGGTAAAAAATAATAATTCACAGACATCATAATACATTAATGTATTAAACATAATGTTTCAAATTATAACTTTATACTATGATTTTGTTAATTAAATTAAAAAATATATGCAGTAAGTTCAAAGTAAAACCAATTTATTGATTTATTGATTTTTAAGACAGAAATAGTTGCTGATTTTGTATCATTTATTATTTTAAGTAAAACTTTATAAAATGATTTTAAATTGGAATTAAAAAAATATTTAAACATTAACCATATATTGATTTATCAAAAGTTCATAATTATATTTATATCAGGTTTTTTCATCTCATAAAAAAAGTGTAATAATTTGAAAGCAGAAAGTTGCTTACGTGTAATCATTGAAAATAAGTCTGTTTTGGAACATAAGGCTTTTGAAATTATTGCCAAAGCACAGTATATCCTGTCATAAACTCATACCCCACTCCAATTTATATTCTTAATTATTAATGTGTTTGTGTCTGTGTGTATATATTATTTACAATTCTAGTTATTAAACTTTAAGAAATGGAGTGACTTTTAAGACCTTTATAACTATATAATTGCAGAGCTATTTACATGTTCTGTTAAATTAAACACTGATTAACCCTTCTCCAAATTGGGCTTTTAAAATATTTTTATTTAATGTATATTTTATTATTTATATTGTGGCTGGTCACAAAGTGCATACTTGTGTATTGTCTGACCTTCTTTATAAATATTGATATTCAAATTAACATTTATTAATAAATTAAATGTAAACTCCACATATTTTACAAAAATTCAAAGTAATATAACTTGCATAAGCAACAAAGGGATATTATTTCACAGATTTGATTAAAGTTTATTAACCAACAGTATACTACTACTTTTTCAAAACTGCTTTATATTTGTTTTAAGGGTTATAACTGTCATCAGTTTGGTTTAGGTGTATATTCTTATTTAGATTTAGTTTAACAATAACATATATGCATTAAAAAGAATAAATATTTTGCTTTCAGTTTTGTATAACTTTGTTAATTATTTATACTGTACCTTTGCTTCCAATTTTATGCTAGGAAAATGTTAATGCTGTTTTCATCATCATTAACTTTATGTATAGAATTAGAAAGCAGTAATACATTCTGATCAAAATCATAAACACTGAAGCAATGAGACCTGTGATTTTCTAATTTGCATTTATTCACCCGATCGTATTGGCTGGGATAGATTTATCTTATGTTATTGAGTCATTCATTTACTTTATTCACTGTCATCTAATTGCCTTGGCCGAGATATAATAATCTTGTTGAGTAATGTAATTGCATTGGTTGGGTTCCTTTATTCACAGTCATCTGATTACATTGGCTGGGTTCTGTTGAATCATCTGAGTGCACTGTTGGGGTTCTCTTACTTTATTCATTGGGTCATTTGATTACATTGGCTGGATTCTATTTGAATCATCTGAGTGCAATGGTTAGAGTTTTCTTACTTTATTTATTGGGTCATCAGATAGCATTGGCTGAGATTCCTTTACTTTATTCATTGAATATTTTGATTATATTGACTGCACTCTATTCAAATCATCTGATTGCATTGGATGGGGTTCCTTTATTCATTGAATATTTTGATTGTATTGACTGCAGTCTATTCAAATCATCTGATTGCATTGGCTGGGGTTCCTTTACTTTATTCATTGCATCATCTGATTGGTATTTGCATTGAATGGGCAATCTGAACCATCAGATCTATTGGCAAGGGTTCCATTGCTTATTCCTTGATTCCTGTGATTGCATTGACTGGATTCTCTTAGAAAAGTTAGAATCATCTGATTGCAATTACTGGAATATCTTTATTTTATTCATTGAGTCATGTGATTGCATTGACTAGGTACTCTTGTGAATCATCTGATTGTACTGGTTAGGGGTATCCCCTTTATATATATATATGCAGCCAAATAATTCAAATACACAGCCATGGAATCAGATGACTTAATGAATAATTTGGCTGCATTGGCTAGGGTTCCTTTTCTTTACATTGAGTCATTTAACTGCTGTAGCTTGAATATCTTAACCTTATGAAGAAATTTAATTGCTGAAGCTTTTTCTATCTTTACTCATGAAGTCATTTAACTGCTGAAGCTTGGGTATCTTTATCTTGCTCATGAAGTCATGTAATTGCTACAACTTGGGCATCTTTACTCATGTAATTGCATTGACTTGGATATCTTTACTTTTTGAATCATTTGATTATAATGACTGGAATACCTTTTCCATACCGAGTCAGTTGATTGGAATCATAGGTATACCATTACTTATTGAGTCATTTGATAATTGCAACAAAGGGATACCTTATTGAGTCATTTGATTGCAACGACAGGGATACCTTTACTTATTGAGTAATTTGATTGCAATGACAGGGATACCTTTACTTATTGAGTCATTTTATTGCAATGACAGGGATACCTTTAACTTATTGAGTCATTTGATTGTAATGACTGGAATATCTTTATTTATTCAAGTCAGAGTAATTGGATTGCAATGACAGGGATACCTTTACTTATTGAGTCATTTGATTGCAGCATCTGGGATATCTCATTGAATCATTTGAAGGGATACCTTTATTTATTGATTTATTTGATTACACTGGATAAGATACACTTATTGAGTTATTTCTTTGTACTCACTGGGATGCTGTCACCATTTCCTTATTTAGTCAGTGAGTTGGTGTCATTTTTTGATTAACACTTTAACAGGCTGGATACCCTTTTCCTTCCTTATTGAGTCATTTAATTACACTGGCTGAGATATCCTTATTGAATCATTTGATTGCACTGACTGTGACACTCATATCTTACAATTTAAGCCATTTGATTGAAGTTTGAACTGGCTAAGATAGTTAGATACCCTTACTTAATGATTCATTTTTTTACATTAGCTGGGCTATCCTTTGCTTATTATTTCATTATATTGGCTTAGGTACTGTTCCCACTCGTTGAATTGCTTGGGATACCTTTACCTTACTCAGTAAGTAATTTGATTGCATTGACTAGTAAAAGTAGTATATATTTCTGTTTTATTCACTAACTGATGGTCTTTTAATTGCATTGCTTTGAATACCTTTATTTTACTCATTGACTGATTGAGTCTCTCAGTTGGTTGGGATATCTTTATAGACAGTTTGTGGCATTTGATTGCATTAGTTGTGATTATTTTATTCATTGAACAATGGAATCCTTTTATTACATTAGTTGGGGTACCTTATTTCACCACATATTGCAATGTGTAGTTTAGCAGTTCTACAAGCTTTCAAATAGGTGTGATTTTTTTTCTTTCAAATAAACATGTATATTCATTATCCATTCTTGAGAAATGAAAGTTATATATAATGACTTGGTCTGTTTGCGGGTCCTGTGTTTGTTATTTTAAGGAAAGTAATATGCCCTTAGCTTTCAAGACTAAGACTAGTAAGAGTACCTTTTGTGTATTAAATTGTAAAATTTCTTGAAATAATCAGATGCAAATTATTTTAGTATTGTTGAAATTAGAAATATATGGATGGTTACATTAACTTCTCTGACAAACTATTAAAACACCGTTTTTAAACACCATTCCCAGAATTTTGTCCAATGTTTTTATATAAACACAGGCAACTGTTTGAAACTAGTCGGACTGTAGTCTGGAATGAGAACACGAGTAATTGAACAAAAAATGGTAATAGCAAGTTTTTGAAAAGTTCTTCCCTTGAACATAACCCATATCTATCATCCCAAGTTTGATTGATGCAGTAGTTAACCCCAGAACAGAGGAGACATGTTTGTAACAATTACAAAATCCCCAAAACCTTTGTGTTCTTAATTAAATTAGGTACCAAATGAGGCTTAAATTGTTAAAACATATGATTATATGAACAGACTCATCAAACACATTTTTTTACTCGCCAGCAAGTATAATTAAATATTGCAAATATATGTTTAGGTAATATTTTCTTTGTGTAGTCCTGTCCATTTTTAGTTCTTGCCTAGTGCCATTACTTGGTCAGTAATACTATACATATATAGCTGTCTTCCAAAATTATAATGTTGAAATTTTATATTTCCTTTAAATAAAAACGAAGAAAAAAATAATTCATATATTCAGCTTTTGTTACAACTATTTTGGGATTTCTAGCTACCACATTTATCCAATACCTCAACTGCCCATCCAAACACTCACACACACACACACACACACACACACACACACACACTTTTCATTTAGTGCCTGAATAAAATTTACTGGGCTTTTTATTGCATTATTGCCTGCAGTTAATTGCAAAACTTATTATTATTCTTGTACCTTATGTGTAGCTTTCAAGTAATTAAATTTGTAAATATTGAAGTAGTCTGGTTGGATATTTATATCATTTGTTTGATTTGTGGCTGTTCACATTTGTTTTGTTTCAGACCATCATTCTTCATTACCTTGAATGAAGACAGTCTTCGTTGAAAAGAATGTGAAGCCATTGAGTGAAAAATGTAAAAAAAAATAAAAATAAAAAATGCCAGATGAAACTCTCCATCTATACGTGTATTAATAAATAATAAAATATTCGCTCCCTTGTAAACTTACCATAATTCATATGCTGTAGAGAGCATTTTAGTAAAATTTAATGTTTGAAATTCCAAGCTTTCGTGAAGCTTGATATAAGATAAATAAATCTGCTTTATGTGCACACCTATATTTGGGAAATCAGGAAATGATGTATGATTCATGAAAATGTGGATTATATCAAAGCATTTTTCTTCCAAACAAAACCTAAATTTAAGTAATATTGCATTACTGGTTCTAGGATTCATCAGGGTAGTTTAAATGTATTATTATACATGTTGGACATCTTTGAGTTAAATGACAGTGTTTGTGTTTATGGATAAATCATTATCAAAAATTAGAATCATTCTTAAATATGTGTAAAGATTCAAGATGAAGAAATCAGACATGTTTTCTGAAAGCATAATTAAACAAACTTTGCCCTTTTAATTGTCTCCATGCAAAACAGTGATACAGTCTGTTGTCTTAGCATGTTGTAAAATCAAGTTGCATTGCAGTGGTAAACACAATTATAGGGAATGAATGAAACACATATACTTTACATAACAAACAGATTACCTGATAATACAGATCTGAGCAACGCTCACCTTGGTGATATTACTCAAGGTGTGAGCTAAGGCCATGTAAAAGGACGTCCCCAGTATGGCCAAAAAGGCAGAGGGGCGAACCTTCAACATCAGTGTTATTGGGTTGTCTGGCACTGAGCGGGAAAAAGGCCAGTATGGCGTTGGAAAGTCCTGCCTTTGTAATCGATTCATCCACCAGGTATTTTTAGATTAAGCTATTTTTAAAAAAAAGGTATTCACATTCATTAGCACTACTTAGTCATTTTAAAAGTACTAGTTTTATTTGTTTATTTTCTCTACCCAATTTTTCAAAAGTTATTATGTAAGTTGTTTTCTTGTTTATCTGTGCGAAGTTAAATTACAAATGTTAATGCATTTATAATTATATATGAATATCATTCATAAATGCAAGAACAACTTTCTGCTAACTGTTTCAGTTATGAATATGGTAGCTTTTTCCAGTTTTAAATTAGTTTGCTAATAATGGTTTAAAATATATACTCTAGTTACTGTATGTGTTAGTATGTTAAGTTTTAAATTAGTATGCTTATAATAATAATAGTATAGAATATATAGTTTGTTCAGTTTTAAATTAGTATATTAGAAATAGTACAGGCACTACTTTAGTTAATATATGCAGTAGCTTATTCAATTTTAATTATTACACTAGTAATAGCGTAGATCAGAGGTCAGCAAACTTTTCGGACTACTAGGCCGTTTTAGGTCAAAAAGGCATACTAGGCTAGAAGAAACAAGGTGTCCAAGGAAAGGTTTTTTTCAGAAATATAGTATATCAAAAAAATGAATTTTAAACAAAGCTGGCAAGTAATTTGCAATTTTTGTTCATTAAAATATGGTCAAAAGTACACCATTACTAGGCTTGAATAAAAACCTTTGCACTTTATTTTGTACAATTTAATGTGTAATAAAGAGAAGACTGTACAGTGTACAACTTCAAGGGTTAGCAATGGGGGAAAAAAATGATCTATATAGATTGATTAGGCCAGTCATACCTACAATACATCCACTAATGTTGAATTTTAACTTACTAAGCCAATGCTTGTACAATTAAAATAATTTCGGCTTTCATACTTTTCTAAAATAAACTATATTTAGATTGTTGAATTGAAGGGGAACAAAACCAGGACAATTCAATTAGGCCGGATCCAATAATAAATAACTGGGATAGGGGCATTAGGCCGCTGGAATACTACTAGCTAGGCCGTATCTGGCCTAAAGGCCGACCCCTGTAGATTATACTCTTGAAAATGTATTTTAGCTTATTCAGTATTAATTTACTTATAGTAAACTGCCCCTCGTGGCTGCCAAAAGAATTATGAATAAGTATAAACCAATGAATACCGACAACAAAAAAAATAAATAAATAAAACTTGTTCAGTCTGATGCAAGATATATGGAGACTAGCAATAAAAGATGTGTGAACCTGAAACCCCCAAATAACTTTTGAATAGACTAGAGTATTTTTCAAATGTCAAATGACGTTTTTTCCATTTGTTTGCAAATTTGTTCCATCCGATACTCTAAAAGTAGAAAATTCCTTTCATTTTAGGAATGCATTTAGAATGATAACTGATGGAGTGAACCGTGGACTCATTTGAGTGCCAGCATTGATTTGCAGTTAATGTTGTAATTGATGAAGTGAACAGTTGGCTCGATTTCTTGCCAATAATGGTAACATTTTTAAATGACAAAGTAAACAATGAACTCATGTTCATGCCTGCCAATATTATAGTAACAGTTATAACTTTATAAGTGACAAAGTAAACAATGGACTTATTTTTGTGCCAATTTTTTTTTTAAGTTATAACTAATAAGTGATAAATTAAACAATGGACTTATTTTTGTGTCAATTTTTTTAAGTTATAAGTGACAAAGTAAACAATGGACTTATTTTCATGCCAATATAAATTATAATAAAGCAATTAGAATAATAAATGATGAAGCAGAGTTGCAGGGACTGAGATGAGAGATAAAACTTCACCTCCTAATGCATTTCAGGTAACACTATATGAAGATTTATTTTGCACAAAAGTAGTCTCGGTTAAATAAGATATCCTGCTAATATATGATTATGTATGTCAGTATATGATATCACAAAAATAGCACTGAACTTTATTGAAACTGCCCAAGCAAACATTCATATGAAAATCTCATCTATATTTATGTAGCACTGAATATAGCATAATTTGTTCCATTGTTCATAAAATTTTATGCTGTTATTAAACTGGCATTTTGCTAGTACACTGGGATTATCCAAGGCAAATAACATCAGCAATCAAACAAAATTTATTAGTTATTGTACAGATACTACTTATTCTTTAAAAATATTTGTGATCAGGACAAAAAAATTAAATATATTATTTTTGTGTTTGGTTGCCATTTAGATTTTTATTTTTATTTTAGTAAGTTGTAAAAAAAAAAAGAGTGGCTTGACAATGAGAATGAGTTTGTAGAGAAAATAAGAATATTTTTGTTAATAAAGAAGTGTAGTGTGTGTGTGTGTGTGTGTGTGTGTTAAGATATACACAATTAAAAACTAATGCTGTTCAATTAATTCTACAAGCTATATTCTTATAATACAGAAATGATTGAAATAACAGTGTGTGTATTATCAGTGAAAGAAGCTCAATTTCAGATTAACGCAAACTTGAAGAGAATTGCCCCACAGCAGATTTTCATGAATTTTAATTCAGCATATTTCTGAGAAAAATTACTGAAACGAATTTGGTACCAAAAGAGTCAAGATTTATCCCCAAAATATAAATATTGAAAAGAGCGCATACATTTTTGGTTTAATATACAGTTTGCCAAATATTAATAAAATTAGTTCAATAAGTATGTCATAAAATTACCTTCATAATTTATATTAATAATACATAAACGAATCAGTACACCATTAGAAACTGTCTTTTTTGTACATTTCAAATATTTCAACTGATATTGCATTTGTTACTTCAGTGTCTTTTTCTCTTGATCACTTACAGACCATAATTTCTGAAGGTAATATACAACCCCCCAATACTCAACAAAGATTTTACAATAGGCCACTTGTTTTATTCTAACAAATATGAAACAAACTTTTAATTATATTTATAATAATTAATAGACACTTTTTTTTGTAGATTTAGGAAAGGAACAGGACCTTTTTTGTTTGATAATAATGAGAGTAGCTGTTTGAACTAGTTTCTTGTCTTTATACAGGTCGCAGACAAATACCACCTGGAGCATATCTCAGTCTTAAGTCAGAGTGACTTTGCAGGCCGCATCATCAATAACGACCATTTCCTGTATTGGGGTGAAGCCAGTAAAACAGATGAAGGGAACAATTACACATTTCATGTTGTGGAGCAAACTGAATTTATCGATGATGTTTCCTTCCAGCCATTCAAGACAGGTCGTACAGAGCCATACATAAAGCGTTGCATGGCAACCAAAGTACAGTCAGCTGAAAAGCTTATGTACATCTGCAAAGACCAGCTAGGTAATGGTTTTGATCCGTTGCTCTATTATCATGCTATAACTTTAAATAAGTCCGAGTTTTTAAGGGCAGGTTTGATACCCATAAATAGCATTATGGGATGTTTGGTGTGAGTATGGGGTGTTGACGGTAATTTGACAGTCTACAGTTAATATGATTTTTATAATGCTTTGAGTGAAAAATATTTTATATTTATATCAATAAAAAATATTTAATACATATCAGCCTGTCATTTGATTTTATTTCTAAATGTGTTGCATTTTGAAAAATGCACTTTTCTCATTGCCACTCTTGTCTTGTAAGCTAAAGAATGCAGCATTATTTCCCCTTAATTAATAGAGTTTTTTCTCTGGAAAATGGGCTAGTCAAAATTAATTAAAAGATGAGTATTTAATAAGTGGTATGTAATAGAAATTTTTACAGAATATGTAAATTTTTATGTTATTTTGGGTAATCAAATTCTGATTGGTCATTTTAGTTGAATGAAATGTGCCTTTTGAATGACTGGAGCACAGACGCTTAAAGAATAAAATATGGCAGCTGAAGTTAACAAGTTGTTTGATGGTTGTTTGTTTTAAAGTGAAATGCCAAATACAAAGCAATCTAGAGCTTAGCAGCTACAGATGGCCTGGTTAAAGCAGAAAACAATGCTGATATTTTAGAATCATGAGCATGAACACATGGTTAACTTTATGCTAGTTTCATTATTCTTTATCAAACTGATACTAATTTTGTGCACACAGAACATCCCAAATTTGTTATTTTTCCTTCAGGTCTGCAAGTTCTACTATTGTGTGTTCTTGTCTTACAAAATTCTGGATATATGATTTTCTGTTAGATTTTTCGAAAAATCAACTGTTTATTGGAAACTGACTGACCTAGGCATGCATCATTTTGATAGCTGTTCCTTGTATAAACAGGTATGGAAACTGACAGTTCCTATGAGCAGAAACTCATGCCAGAAGGCCGACTAAATATTGATGGGTTTCTCTGCTGCTTTGATGTCAGCCAGGTAATCTTGATCGTTTCCTTTGCGTTTTCCCCCTCTATGCTTTGGTAGGCTTGCTTCTTTTTTCCATGCTCAGTCACCTTGAAACACACAGACATGAATTTAAGTACTTTGGTATTTGTCAGGTGTAATGGGTTTCTGCAGACACACCTATGGTGTGAGGTAATTGCTTATATTTTTGTTTTAATTTCAACTCACTTTGGAACACACATAAATATGCATTATTTCATGTGCAGACATCGGCATTCACAACATGTCTACCTCACACTTTAAACATAAACACATTTACACACCTTTTGTTAAGCCATATGTTTTTTTATTACTTTTAACTTCTTTTGAAGTGGGCCACCACAAATTCTATTTTTTCCCCATTCTCATACATCCTGAGCAAACTAGTTATTTTCTGCATCGTGCTGTTTTCATATATTTGTACTTTCCAACATATGAAATTGATGAAATGAATAACAAAATGCATTTATATGTTGAATGGCAAGCAACACTCAACACAAGACTTGTAATAGTAAAGAATCTCAGAGTCAAGAAGATTGAAAAGACTCATAAATTAATGTTATCAAATTATTAAGTTGGAATAGTTTCATTATGTAAGTATAATAGCACACGATTATTTGTAAAAGTTGTTTGTTAACCCATTAAATGCCTTGGACATACTCATCGTCCATCATAGTTAATAGTCATGACAGTCAGTGCCATTTTAGCATGTTTGCCTGGGTCCTCACAAGCTTTACAACGCGTTTGATGTTTAAACACTGATTTTGTTGGTACTAGGGGCCCCATTGCACTGCTTTGCCTGGGGGCCCAGAATGCTGCTAAGATGGCCCTGAAGACAGTAGATGTCATAATTAAGAAAGGCAATCCCACCAAACTTGTTGAATATCATTTGCTCACTTATTCCCCTTCTGTCATTCCAGTGTTGTCTTAGGCAGTTACTATTAACAACTCTCTAATGCGAGGTATTAAAAGTGTTTTAAAAGCCTAGCATTGAAGGGGTTAAAACTATTAATTTGGAATTAATTTATTTGTTATATAAACTAAAAGTATATACCTGTATCAGGTTCCACAGAGGTTATGTGAGAAACAGGTGGAGTTTGTGGCTTCACTTTTATCTGCTGCATTGAAGACCAAGAAGCCTGTCGTGCTGGCTTCCACTAAACACGATGAGGCAGATGAGCAGATGGTTCGTGAACTAGAAAAACTGCTTGGGCGGAAAGAATTCAAGGGTAATGTGCCCCTTTTGGAGACATCTGCTCATGAAAATGTTAATGTAGAAGCAGCATTTATGCTGCTTGCACATCTTATTGATCGCAGCAAAGCACGTTTCAAAATACTGCCATATGTGGATGCTGCACGCCAGCGTCGGGAAATTTGTCAGGTGAGTGGTTGACCTCATTTAAAAATTATTTTCTCTAAAATAAAATGACTTTTTTTAAATGAATAGTTAGACATTTCACAATTTTTTCTGAATTTTTTCTACATCTTAAACTACTTGATCCAGTTGACTGGATTTGTTAATATTGTAATCTTTGGCACTATGTTTGCATGCGAACAAGATGTGATTTTAATATTTTTAATGGTGCCAGTTAAGATATCAGTGTTTCGCAATTTTGTGATATTGTATTAATAATAATGGTAAGGTCTTAATGAAAATTGCAAACATTTGTGCACCTGTACTCAATATTGCAATAACACCATCAATAAATAAATTACAGTAGATCGTTGATTATCTGAACTAATTGGGATAAGGGCTGGTTTGGATAATCAGACATATGTGAGAATACTGTTTATATGTATGACACTGACGCCACCTAATTAATTATTATTATTTTTAATTAATCATCCCAAACTAATTGTAAGTGATGAGAATCTTAATTTAGTTTATTAATGATCCTCCAGCAGACACCATTCGTCTCTCTCCTACTTGGTGGATAAACGTTTCTCTCTTCCACCACATTAAAGAAAAAAACATTTACAGTCATACAATCTTTCCGTAGGTGGAAAACTTCTTACTAAAGGAGAAGACAAATCTATATTTAGCAAGCCCCCATTCACCCACTTTCTTCTCCAACATAAGATTATCAATATGCGTAAGAAGGTCAATAAATTTATGAAATCAGCAGTGAAATATACATATGACAAATGTAATGATTTTAAATATGCAACTACACAAATGATATGGTATGATATCAGTCTCTGAAGGAACTTAAATAAGAAAATAATATCTACTGCTTTGAAGAGTTGATGAACTGAAGCTAATAACATTAGATCAGCACTTTTCAACTTTTGTGCTGTGGCACACTGGTATGCTGCTAAAATTTGGAAAAAGGTTGGAAAGAAATGAAAAAATCTGAAGGGAAAAAAATCGAGATAAATTTTACATTGTTGTTTATTTTTCAGCAATATGTTGTTTTCATTATTTTCAGAATGAAAATAACACTGTTGTCAAATAGCACAGCATGTTCAACTATTAAATACAGTCTTAATACTCGTTTTTTTAAATGAAAAATCTCTCCTTAAAACCTGATGGTGTGCCTTGACAATTTTTGTGCCTGGTTCTGTATGCCATGAGGTGAAAAAGGTTAAAAATTGCTGTATTAGATTTTTCAACCTTACTATCATTACTTTGAAAATAATTTAAA
This sequence comes from Sinotaia quadrata, assembly GCA_028829895.1. Classification (NCBI taxonomy): domain Eukaryota; kingdom Metazoa; phylum Mollusca; class Gastropoda; order Architaenioglossa; family Viviparidae; genus Sinotaia; species Sinotaia quadrata. The sequence goes on from CM054184.1 coordinate 16,260,971, forward strand.
GTCAGTTATAGCACATAAAAGAGGAAAACAATTCTTTATTCACATATATACATTATAAACAGTCACTATAAAAGAATATATGGTTATTCTGTGTGAGTATTTTGGGGGTTTGGGAGATTACTAAACATGATGCTTGTGAACATCTACTGATACACAACACTTACATATTTTTTTCCTCATATTAGCACTACTTAGATTTTAGTAATACTAAAAATAGAAATACTACATTTATCTGCCCATTCCATCATTAAATGTTCTGTGCCTCTGGGTCCTTGATATCAGAAATTGGTTTTTAATATTTAATATGAATAAATAATGTCTTTCTTAATCTTTGACCATAATTCATCATTTTTCTTTTTCAACAACCACTAATTAGTTAATCATCAGCTTTATCATAGATTGTTTAGACTGTTTTGTTTATAGGTAGTAAGGTTTTGATTTGTTGCTGTAAATAGCTTACGAAAATAATGGAACTATGGCATAGATTAATTAGACTTACAAATTTTTACAGGTGGCAACAGAAGCCTATCGACACCTTTTACGATCTCACATAGTAGAGCCTCGTGCTTCATGGGCCACATCACGTCGCCAGCTAGAAACAGAACAGGATTTTATCCATTATCTGGACCTCTTTGGCACTGACACAGCACTTAAAGAATTTAAACGACATATCAAGCGTTTGCGGGATGAGCAAGTACGTTTGCGAGAGCACCACTACCTACAGCAACTACCTCGACTGCTGAAGCATTACCTTCCCAATCTGGAGACAGTGGCTGATAGGTCAGTTGTTGTCTTATGTGCTGTTTAGGTCAGTTGTTGTCTTATGTGCTGTGTAGGAAAGTCAGTTGTATTATCACTACACAAAAACCAAACATGAGGAGGAGGAAGTCAGTTGAGATCCTGTATCATGTTGCCATAAGATAAGAGTTGGCTCTTGTTTGAACAAGGTTGTGCACAGAGGGAAGCCCTAGTAATGTGGGTACTTGTTTGAATGAAAGAAAAATGCACATAATTTTTTATATACATGTGATGGGGTGAGGTGTTATGTTGTTGTTATGGGTCACCCCAGGATGCGAGGCGATGATGAAACGATGACGATGCAATGGGACGATACGGCAACCACAGCAGGAGAGGCAGAACACGCAACACGTGTTTACATTTTCATATATCTTTATTTCGGCGACACACCGCCAGCCACGCTCCTCTCTTGACCAAAGACGACTAAGGACGAACGCACCAAGACGACCCAAGACGAACGCTGACCCACCCTCTCGCACACAATATATCTAAAAAGTCCGGGCGGCAAAGGGGACTCCACTAAACAATTCTGGAACTGCTGACTAAAACTACTGCTAACGGGTACATCTGTGCTAACCTACTTTCGTTCTAACATAAATTTCTCCTAAACTACCTAGAGTTATAAAACACTTAAAGTATCAAAAAATACTACATTAAATACTCTCTAAATACAATACTTCCTTACAATATAATTCACAAAATAAATTATCAAATAAAATAATTAACTATATTCATGTGCCAGGGGAAAACCATGTACACACACATAAATCATAAAATACACTTAGAAAACAATATAAACTAACTTACAAAATTATATAAATATAAACTACATCCCACTAACTATTAGAATATCTAAACATTAACTTTACTTGATAAATGAATAATATAATAAGTGGCGGTCAAACGTGTACCCAATGGCACAGCCACACATTCCTATATAGCAGACCGCGCAGCGTGATTCAAACAAGCGGCCGATGACCTACTTTGCTGCCGGACAATCACAAGCGCTACGCACACACTCTGTACACACGTACATCCACCCTTCCACATTCCTGGCCACTAAGATTGAATCAGCGTCCTCGCTGATTAAAAATAACATCAACAATCTTTCATACTACATTCAACAAAAGAGACAACCTCACATGTGCACCCATCTCCGCCCATTCGCTCTTATTTAAAAAAGTACACATTATGGGTAAACTGGTTAGCGGTCGGCTCCGCGCATGCGTACACATGCCTAAGAGTACATACTGGGGTCAGCAGATATCTAACACATGGCCGGCCGTAACAAGATCCCACTTATTACCCCCCTGGCCACTAAACCCCTACCAGCCCCTAGCTGATAGACACATCTCACCAACAAAGAGATCCAGATATCCTTTACTAACAACTTAAATGCTAGTAGCGCTGCCCATTAAACACTGAAGATCAAATTAGTCTGATATGTTGAGAAATCGGATACCTTTCTGTATGACCGGTTCTAAGTCTATCATCAACTAACCATCTCTAACAGAATTTAACATGCACCTCTCAATTACAATTTAGACCAGAATATACCCAATAATCAAAAAAATACAAAAATCACAATAAAACAGGATACATCAAAACAATGACAATATAAAAAAGGAAAACAGTGGAAAAAATAGTCCTTAGAATTATCTACCCAGCCGTTAATTCAAAACCAAACTTTAGGCCTAATCCAAAAAAAATGACTAAACTGCATACAAACGCAGCAATCAAACCAGAATATCTGCTCAAAGTCGGGCAACAAATATTTGCTACACATCTAATCAGACGAGACAACACGTAACAAGAGAAACGCTTTCCAGCCAGCGTCCACAGTGACCTGACTAAAACTAGCACCACCTAGACCACCCACTAGGATGCAAACTATCTTTTGCCAAACCTCAGTGATGAACTAGGGCTAGCCAAGGAATTCCAAATTCCTAACCCAGCGAAACTCTTAAACAAAGATACAGAAATGAAACTACAAACTGTATTGCCACACGGAACATAAGTTTTCTTACTTATAATAAAATAAGTATTGCCACAAAATTTACATCCCAATACCTATGTAGTAACATCACATAGCAAAATAAATGCACGCCCGAATTTAGCACAATTCCAATAAAATATCTAAATATCTATATATTCTTTCTTTAAAAAAAAATAACTTGATCATATCAAACAATCCAATTCGTAATGCTGCACATTATCATAGCAAACATTCTAACTAAATAATCACACAAAACAATCAAATTAAACAATCTACATAACGCATCTATTGATCTAATACTAAAGAGTCATATAAGTTTAAAGTCTTTCAGTATTGAAGCAAGTTTTTGTGACACTTTCTTTTCTTTTTCTGCTGACATTTTCTTCTTTCTTATAAATACAGTTCATACCTTTAACAGGACACAGTTTCTGATCTTTCGCGATGTTGTTTGTCACTGTGTGGAAATAGACATCTTTACTTGTCCCGACCTTGTTGTTGGTGATATCTGGCGTCCGTCATATCACGATGGATGGTTGTCGGCGTGTCGTCAGCGCCATGCGGTGTTCTGTCCGGGCCATGTCGGCTGTCACTGCCGTCCCTCTCTGTCATGATGTTGGCGTCCGTCATGCCGCGATGGATGGTCGTCGGCGTGTCAGTGCCATGCGGTGTGCTGTCACGGCCATGCCGGCTGCCACTGCCGTCCCTCTCTGCCCTGATGTTAGCGGCTGCCGTCCGTCTGTCCAGCCAGAAAATGTTGTTTGGCCATTCCTCGCACCCTTTGAACCCATCCTGCTCGCAGCGCCATTTGTGATGGGGTGAGGTGTTATGTTGTTGTTATGGGTCACCCCAGGATGCGAGGCGATGATGAAACGATGACGATGCAATGGGACGATACGGCAACCACAGCAGGAGAGGCAGAACACGCAACACGTGTTTACATTTTCATATATCTTTATTTCGGCGACACACCGCCAGCCACGCTCCTCTCTTGACCAAAGACGACTAAGGACGAACGCACCAAGACGACCCAAGACGAACGCTGACCCACCCTCTCGCACACAATATATCTAAAAAGTCCGGGCGGCAAAGGGGACTCCACTAAACAATTCTGGAACTGCTGACTAAAACTACTGCTAACGGGTACATCTGTGCTAACCTACTTTCGTTCTAACATAAATTTCTCCTAAACTACCTAGAGTTATAAAACACTTAAAGTATCAAAAAATACTACATTAAATACTCTCTAAATACAATACTTCCTTACAATATAATTCACAAAATAAATTATCAAATAAAATAATTAACTATATTCATGTGCCAGGGGAAAACCATGTACACACACATAAATCATAAAATACACTTAGAAAACAATATAAACTAACTTACAAAATTATATAAATATAAACTACATCCCACTAACTATTAGAATATCTAAACATTAACTTTACTTGATAAATGAATAATATAATAAGTGGCGGTCAAACGTGTACCCAATGGCACAGCCACACATTCCTATATAGCAGACCGCGCAGCGTGATTCAAACAAGCGGCCGATGACCTACTTTGCTGCCGGACAATCACAAGCGCTACGCACACACTCTGTACACACGTACATCCACCCTTCCACATACAAATATAGAAAGAATTTGTCAACACTTCCAAATGGTAATATGGAGAGTATTTCTTACTTGCATGTATTTTTTTTATCGAGAGCTTATATGTGTTTGCAGGGGATGGTCTACCATTCTGCAGAGCTTAAGGACTCATCCAGACTTCTCTAGTCATTTTGTTGATGTTTGCCAACCAGGCGAAACCTGGAAATCGACAGACAGTTTTCTCTACAACCTGGAAGAAAAAAGAATTCCTTTTGATTTGCTCAGTTCTGCAGAAGCTGAAATACACTTCAGGAACCATTTACATGAGCTGCAGGCCCGTCAGAAAAAAAAAGAGTGAGCAAGTTCAGCTTAATTAATATCAAGGGTTCAAGGGTATTTTTTCGAATGTACTAATAATGCTTGTAGGTTTATTTTTGAAAGTCTTCTTACCTTTTACTGAAGAGTGTATTTATTGTTTTTTGTAACAACCAGTTTTGTTGGTAAGCATATGAAATAATGTATAGAATTTCCTGGGGTAAAGATATTTATATTTTCTTTGCTTCCTCAGTATTTATTATTAAAATGTGCAAGGTCATATAGCCATTTTCATATTATATATATAATCTTTTCTTATGCTATAGATAAACACATATGATATTACATGAACAATTTTCTAAACAAAGCAAACTATCTCTATACCAGAGACATCATTTATGGAATTATTTTACGTGAAACACTTTGGAATGGTGCTTCTCTGTTGATTCGTTTAATTTTTAAAGTCTCACAAACAAACATGCACACACATTCTCTTTCTTTTGAAGCATTCATTCTCCACACAATTTATTTTTAGTTCTTCTGTTCACAGTAATATTAGCTTTTCTATTAAAATAAAAATTTCTTTATTAAATTAAATATGTATTTTCTTAAACAGATTTGGTACATTAGCAGATATTAAATTACTGACTATTGAATTTTGAATTAAATTTAGAGGTCTCCTGTTTAGAACATACAGAAATGCTTTAGGCTATGTGTGTAGGAATGTTTTCCAATGTGAGTATATTATTGAACTGCTTTCAAAAGTTTACAATAATTATAGTTAATAATAAAAAGAATGTTAAAGACGATTTGAGTCAGAAAACCAGTGCTATCTTATTCTTTTCTGAAACAGAATATAGATATTGCAAGCATAAGTTAGTATTCACTTACAAATTATGGTTGATAGTTTTGAAATTTTAAAATATATATTTGTTGAGCAGACTTCAGCGACAGTTCAAACGTTTGTTGGAGGAAAACATACAGGTGAGTGTGGGTCGTCCATTGAGCGAGACATACGTGTTCTTGGTTGGAAAGGAATGTTATAATGCACTGGAAGAAAATGAACGTGCTGCAGTGTATGAAGAACACCAGCAGGAATTGCGATCAAAAGCACGACTTGCTTTCCATGAGCTACTTTGGGAGCGTTCAGATGTGTTTTGGAATCTCAGCTCTACCCAGCGCCTAACCCGAGAAGATCTCAATACAATTAATCAGGCTTTGCAAGATGATGAGCGGTCAGTTTTGTTTGTGTGTATTTGCAGTTTATTTTCCCCTTTCACTCTGTCACTAGGGACTTTCAAAATTAATTTGAAGATATAAAAATAAAATTTATTTTCTGGCAGAAGTCCTTGATAAAATATTCACTAAAAAATTTGCTTTGTGAAAGGTTTTTAAAATCAACTGATTATTTTAATAAAATATTTAATAGTCTAATGACAAGAGTGGTAGTGAAATATTGAATTGACAAGAGTAGTAATGAAATACTGAATAGTCTAATGATAATAGTAATACTGAAATATTAAAAAGTCTATCAAGATTAGTATTAATCAAATTGTAAAACTCTAAGACTGTTGGTGATAGTAGTAATGAAATGTTTGAAATGCATTTGATGATAGTACTGATAAAATGTTTAATAGTGTAACAGTGGTAGTCGTAATAAATTATTTCCTGATCTAATTGTAGTAGTAATATTTCAGCTTTTACTAATCTAAAACAGTGATGGTAACAATGAAATGTGCAACAGTTTAATGTGTCATCACCCTTCCTTTTCCCACCCATGCCTTCACAGTCCAAGGGATGCGATTTGCAGTCAAAAAGTAGGTTTGCCAGGAGAGAATACTTACTTTCATTATGGGGTCATAACTTATACTTGAAAGTGTTATTGTTGATTGTCATCAGATTAAAAAAAATATGTATGCATTATTATATCGAGACATTGAGAGATTTATTTTTTGCAGTTTGTGACAAATCTTATTTATAGCAAAAAAGCACAATTAGTGATTTACAGAAAAATGATTGTGGCTTCATTGTCCTTTCAAGCCTTGGTTTGGCTGAGACATAAGCTTATCTGCATACCTGCCTACCTTCCGCTTTTAGCGGAAGAATCTCCCGCTTTTACCTCGAATCTCCCGCTCTTCCGCTTCCAAAAGAAATCTTCCGCTTTCATTTTCATTTTCAATTTTTTTTTCACGATCGATTATGACAGGACGAAAAACTTACCGTGCGTTCAATAGAGCTAACGGCGGCGTAACTCTAACTGCTTCTCTGTCGTCTGCTATGAGCTCTTCAGCATACAAGTCCTTTTCTAACACTTCCGGAATCTTATTCGTCGGCCGTTATTAATTTTAGTTGACAAAACAGAATTTCGCTCGTGAAATAAACATTTTCTTTAAATATTTTTTATGTTGAGAAGTCAGAGCTTAGCGGGATAAGCAAATTCGGTTCATAACGTTTTTACTGCCCGTTCGACCGATAGACGAAGTTCGCTTTTTCAAAATGGCGGCCACGTAGCGATAGTATATGCGTGACAATTACGAAATATTTACTTTAATAAATAACATTCAACTTACATGTAAAACAGTCTATGCAATTTTCTTCAGAAATTATCCGTCCAAAACGAGCTACTTTGACGAATTATATTGCAATGCTAGGAAAAAGATTGGCGTTTTCAATAACGGTAGGCCTATGTTTGAAACCGCATTGAGGTTCAAATAATCATTTTTCTAGAATCCGTTGTAATTACTCTTATTTAATATGTAAGGCTTCAAAATTTATTTTTTTAAAAAAAGTGACACAAGTTTTAAAACAAAAGATCATCGGCGATAAAGAAATGATCCTGAGTCAAATTTGTTTGAAAGTAATTTACGGAATTGTGAACATTTTGATTTAGTCGAATTTTTTATTTTAATCATTTCTGCTAAAAAAATAATAAAAAATTAGAAATATATATAGGCCTATATATATATATATATATACATGTATTTGTAAATTAGCCGTTGATATTTTGTGATTACGCAGTACACACATTATTATAATAGAATTTTAGAAGGTATGATAATAAATACACATACATTGAAGACAAAAGAAATACATAAAACATTAAAAATAATAATATTAATCATATCCAATTCTTAATTAACAAAGCATGCTTATTGAAGAATAATGTCTTTTTAATAACATTTTAAATGTTACAGGAAGACTTTCACTGTTTTTTCTCTAGTCTAATGGACATGTAAATTTAGAAAAATACAGGTGTTTCATATATTTAAATCATTTATATTATAATTATAAATTAAAATCTGAACCAGATATTCTAAAACTAATAACTGGTATTGCTTTCTCATAACAAAGACAACATATATTCCAAATTTTATTAATGTGGATTGATAAATATATTTTTAAAAAAATTTCTTTGCAATATTCTGGTTCTATGTAGTATTAGAAAATAAAAAGACTGTACACTGAGGATGTAAAGGATAGTAATATATAGTATATTTAATTCTGAGAGAGCTAAATGACTAAGAGCAGTCCAATGTAGTATGGATAGGGTATATTTATTTTAAAAAAATAAACCACTTGAACACTTTTAAAGTTCTGTAGTCTTTATTTTACTTTAAATGTGTTTTTCTCAAAATGACTTTTTTCCTCTGTTGAACTAAATGCTAAGACCCCTTTTGAATAGTTCATTTAGTTGTAATTATTCCATGTCCCTGAAATTTGGTATACTAGTTTCTCATACATAAAATTAAAAGGTTGTGCATGGATGAAAGTCTATATGCTTTAGGTTTTACTTTAAGTAAATTTTATTTTTTTAAATTCTACATGTTCTCCCAAAATATATATTTTAGATGGATACAATAAAATAAAATCATAACTTTTTTCTTAAAATTTTTCAATAGGCACATGTTCCTTTTTGTGGCTTGTACATTAGATTATAAAAAGTTAAATATATATTTTAAAAAAAATCCATTTATGAAATATTTAATGAATTTCTGTAAAAGTGAAAATCATGATGCGGTACTTCAATGGCCCATTATTCTGAAATGTGAAGATCCTTCTTCAAATGAAGTCTAAAGAAATATCTAAATAAAACTGCCTAACACTTGGTGTGCTTGACAAAAATTCATCTAAAATAAACAGTGGAATGGAGACTTGACAAAATGTAAACAAATTGTTGTGCTTTGCATTAATCATTACATTATTGGTAAGTTTATTTACATTATTTTTTTATTTTGCATTTATTTTATATTATTGGTATTTCTATTAAAAAGCCAGACTCCGCATAAAATCTTCTGGTTTCCATTCAAAATCTTCTGGTTTTGGACCAGTGATCTTCTGGTTTCCTAAGGTGGGGGGTAGGCAGGTCTGTATCTGGTTAGTAGACAGATTTGTAACTAGGTCCTTAATGTATATGCATTGTTTCACCTAATTATTTCTGACACTGATTATTTGAATTTTAGCACAATTTGAATAGTAACAATTTAAAAATTGAGTACTTGAATTTTATTGCAATTGAATAGCACAGTTTTCAAAACTGGATGCAATCAGAAAAGTGAATTTTTGGCTTATTTGTGCATGGGCATAATGCTTGTTTTTGATTTGTTAGTGTTTACATTATTCATTATTTACTTCACTATAGACATTCAGTACATTGAACTGTGAATGAAAAGTATCAGTTGCCACATACACACTCTAAAAATTAAGCTTGTATTTTATGCAGTCTTTATGACATTTTCAATATATATTGAATCAGTTTGTTATTTTACATGTATTTGAAAACTGAGTTGTCGGGTGGTTTTTTTTTTTTTTTTTTGCTTCTGCATTTTAAGTTGCTACCATTTTTTACTAAAATAGTAGCCAACATTTGCCACCAGGAAATAAAATTAATTCATATCCCACTTAATGACAATAGTAATAATAAAATATTTAATAATCAAATGTCAAAAGTAATGATAAATATTTTTTTAAAAATTATATATACTTATCGTAGTCACATGAAATGAATAAAGTGCAAAATTAAATACATTTAATAAGTGTTAAGTTATAGAGACATAAAATTCACAAAGATATGTTTTTCACATTTCATTGTTCAGTATTATTGTATTTATGTGACCTTTCATTAAAAGTAAAATTTTCACTTATTAAAATTATATATATATATTTGTATTATCCACTTAGCTAGAAATAATGAAAGTTTTATTTAATTTTCAGTGTTTCTTATTTGGTGTACTCAAGGTTAATAGTTGAATGCAATAGTAATATTTTATTTTCTTTTGCAAATTTTCTATTCAACAGTTTTTGTTGAATTTATACTGATAAGTAATAATTAATAGCTTTATTACTCCCTTACGACATATTTTTCTCAAATTAATTATTAGATAAAAAGTTTGCTAGCAAGTTCAGTGAAAATAAACATTTTTTACTAGGTTCTCTCCCCTTATAAAATTTTCTTTCTTTTGTAGTGCTTCATTATTTTGAATTTATCAGATTTTATTTATTTATTCATTATTTTTTCAAGGTATCGGGCATTTGTGAGGTTGGAAGAAGAACGTAATGTTATGATTTTGAACCATCTGGGGTTCCTACAATGTCCTTCTCGTGATCGGTGCTACTATCGTGATTCCTGTGTTGACAATCAGCTCATCAATATTCGTGCTGGTTACATGTCCAGGTATTTGTCATCTAACAGTTGGAGCTTTGATAAGGTGTTGCTTTTAATGTAGAAGTCTGATAATAATGCACTAATTTATTATGTGAGTTGGGATTCTTGAATTGTTTCTTGTATGCATCTTAATGCTAGATTACTACATGAACAAAAGAAAATCCACAATGTTCGAATATGCTGTTGTCTTCGCTGTACAAAAGCAGCCATGCATTAGTTTTAAAATATTTTGTTAATTTTTTATTTTATCAATTTAAAAAAAAAATTAATACAAAAGCTAATGTGCAGAATATAATTCTGAAATTGGTTTCTTTTTCATCTGGAACATTTGCTTGAAAAAATTATAACTGCACATTAAAATATTTTTAAAGACTTTTAAAGTTGCGATTTTAAAAAAAAAAAGCATACCTATCAGAAACGCACAAAATAACATAAAACTTTCAATTAAAATAAGAAATGCAAAATAAATAAACTGAAATAATACAGGTAGGCCTTTGCCCATGTGTAACTCTAAATTGTATGTCAGAGGAACGTATACCAAATTCCAAGATATCAGAGGAACGATACCAAATTCCAAGATATCAGAGGAACGTATACCAAATTCCAAGATATCAGAGGAACGTATATCAAATTCCAAGATATCAGAGGAACGTATACCAAATTCCAAGATATCAGAGGAACGTATACCAAATTCCAAGATACTGTCAAATTAAATCCATCCAAAAGAAGTCATGGCAAGCTAACAGTTGGAATAAGAAACTAGATTTTAGAAAAATGTATATTTAAGTGTAAACTATATTGTAAAAATTTTGTAAAAGTTTTTTTCTTAACTGTTAGCATTCTTATATAGTGTTTATAAAATGTTCACAATTAAAATATTGGTGAATTTAAAAAATATATTGCTTAATTTACATAATTTTAAAGTAAATTATACAGTGATTAAAACTGGAAATGCATTTATTTTATGCTTATTTCAAATGTATACGATGACAGAACCAGAAACAACCAAAAAATAAAATTTCGATAATTTTTTCTTTGCAAATTGAAAACAAAATAGAAGAATTTTTTTTCCCAGTAACACTGTTTCCTTGTAATTCCATTTAACACTTTGTAAAAATAACATGAATTGCCATGATATGTTTCAAAACATCAATTAATGGTCAGCTTTTTAGGAAAATTCAGTCTGACAATATTTAAAAAAAACAAATGCACTGACAGAAATGGAAAAATAAATGAAATGGATTTACCATGGAACAGTCTGAAAAATGATACAGGAATGTCAGTGCTTTCTTGCTTGAGTAATTTGAACATTAGTCCATGCTCAAGCTTTTCACCAATAGTTAATTCTATTTACAGTTTTGATTTTGTAGATCTCCCATGTTTTATTTTCATTTGGGACTTTAGCTCTTCTGGGCAAGATGCTAGTGTGCGGGTGGAGGAGGAACCTGGGGAGAGTAATCTGAACCTTGTTTTACTGGGCAAGGAGGACATGGCTGTTAGCCTCAATCGTGATATTCGGGTAAGTATTTTTTTTAGAAGATAGGTCGGCTTGCCAATCTTCTGCATTTCTGCAAAAATAATCTTGATATCAGCATTTATTTCCGGGATCTCTGAGCATGTCCCTTTTTTTCTGATTTAGAAAAAAAAGTCTAAGATATTGTATTTCTGTTACTGCTCTGTTTATTTGAGAGCAAGCCTTTGGGTTATGAGTCATATAAAGGTCTCTTGTTCATAATAGTCTGTATTCTGCCTTTGTGGTTGTTGATTCATTCATTGTGCTTTGTTCTATTAGTCATGTAGGTATGCATTATTTTGTTCAGAAAGAAGTAAAACCTAATAATTCTTGAGAATAATGTCTTCACTGATCAAAAGAGAGCAGATTTGCAAAAACAGCTTGAACTTTTCATAACCTGTTACATGATCATCTCAAAAGGTCCTGTTCTGCCACCATTCATCACCACCCTAACTTGCAATATTACATATGTAGTTAAATTCTGACCTAATTACACAGAAATATTTCCTTTTACCAGTTAGGCAATCTACAGAAATTCTTTTGCTATGTTATGAAAGTTGGTTTTCCTCTTAGTATCGATAGTGATGGGAGCAGGACTATTATGAATCATGTAAATTCAGAAAAAAGACCTGAAAGGAAAAATGTAAGCCTGTATGCATAGAACTTAACAGCACTGATTACTACACCATTACAATCTAATTACAAGTGAGGATCAAGTATTTCTAGACATGTTGTATTTCATATCAGTATACTTTGCCAGATAACATCTTTATCGGATTTTTATAATGAAACTAGTGCCTTGTCATGTTAAGTTTATCTAGTCAGCTTGGCACATGAAGCCATGGAAATAGTGTCTTGACATATTAAGTTTTTCTAGTCAGCTTGTCACACGAAGCCATGGAAATAGTGCCTTGACATGTTAACTTTATCTAGTCATCTTGTCTCATGAAGCCATTAAAATTGAGATATCCGCTATGGAAGTTAGCTCAAATTGTAGAACAATTACTGCTGAAGATTAATGTTTAATTGTCTCCCATTTATTGGTAACCCTTTGTGTGTCCTTGCCACACAAATGTATCACAACTTGACTTGATAGAATATCTGTGTGCCAAGAAAATCTTCATGGTATGATGTTGATGAGTTAAGGAGATTGTATGATTCTTATGTGTAAGTCAAGTGCCTGTAAGGAACATACATAAACTCCATTTCATGGTGGTGTAAGGAGTAAGCAGTTAAAGTATACCTGGTTATGTGGTTCCAGAGCACAGAAAAAGCAGTGAAGGCTTTTTTGGTAAGTACTCAGGAAAAAAGAAATTTTTTCTCTGTAAAATAAGATTTTCCTGACTATTTACACATGATGGATCATCAGGGAATCATATACATGCACGTTAGCCCAAAGGACCACACATCCTTTTGGGGAGATAAATGATAAAGTGCTTATCCAGTAATGGGTTCTGTGAGTGATGTCCCCTCGTTATGTCCTGCAGTTAGGGTATATAATGATAAAATGGAGAGGTTGGAAGGTCTCGGAGTCTAATTATTTGGTACCTATTAAGGAGAATAATAATTTTATTTTAAAAAAATACCCGTGTTCACAACACTACCAATAATGGATAGGAAGCAGGAATTTCTCCTCATGAAAAGTAAGGAAAGTTAGAAAGTCATAGGTACTTACTTAATTCTGATTGACTTAAGACTTCCCTTTCACAGTATAATGACTTAAATTTTGATTTGTGACTTGTTTGTTTTTGTTACATCATTGAATACTTTATTTATGAGTATATTTATATTTATTATGAGTATTAATACATTGAATTCACTTGATTACACAGTCTTGGTTTGCCACTCACTTTGCATATCTACCCTTCTAAGAAGTTGGCAAGTCTGGGTGGGCTATACTGTAGTTATTGTTTTATTTTGTAAGAAGAGAGCGCTCACTTTTATGGCATTTTATTGTAAAGTTGCTGTGAAATCAAATTATCTGTTCACATAGGTCAGCACACTTTCATATTTATAATGTTCCACTCTTGAAGAATGTTTGTAAACTGATTACCATGGTTAGAATGAATAAGAGAAAGCTGAAGCAAATGAGACATACAGACACTGTAATTAATGAGTCTAATGCCTGTTGAAATTGACCAGTTTTAATGCCTCATTAAAGAAAAAGTAACTGATGATCATTTAAATAATGAAAATGTATTTATATCAGTTTAAACTTGTGGTTCTCAAACTTTTTGGCCCCATGCACCCTTTTCACCATGTGTTGGAATGTTATTTTCCCCTTTTTTAGATTGTCTGTCTCAAAAGGTGCATTCCAAATAATATGCTGTTTGAGTCTTTGGTTCCGATTCCCCCCTGAAACCCTAAAAATCAACCCCCTCCAAGATGAGAAACTCTGATTTAGACCATTTTGATGCAGATTTGCTATAAAAATTTTGTTATCTACTTACCAACAGGCATAATAGGATCATTAGCATTACTGAATAGGACTAGTAGACATTGTGTCATTGAGTGAATAATGGTTTGGATTTCTTGTGGAATCCAATCCCATTCTTGCTCTAGGTGATATTACAGCTCCATCACAGTCTGGGGCTGATGGCAGTGAATACATTGGTAATTATGATTGGAGACATATACTTTAGAAAACCATCCTATTCTTCACAAATCAATAAAAGTATGACTCTTACAAAATTGTGATATACATTTATGACTAAAGAGGACTGAATACACGTACCACTAAAGAGGACTGAACACATGTATCACTAAAGAGGACTGAACACATGTACCACTAAAGTGGACTGAACACATGTACCACTAAAGAGGACCGAACACATGTACCACTAAAGAGGACTGAACACGTGTACCACTAAAGAGGACTGAACACATGTACCACTAAAGAGGACCGAACACGTACCACTAAAGAGGACTGAACACGTGTACCACTAAAGAGGACTGAACACATGTACCACTAAAGTGGACTGAACACATGTACCACTAAAGAGGACCGAACACATGTACCACTAAAGAGGACTGAACACATGTACCACTAAAGAGGACTGAACACGTTTACCACTAAAGTGGACTGAACACATGCACATGTACCTCTAAAGTGGACCGAACACATGTATGGCTAAAGAGGACCGAGCATGTGTATCACTAAAGAGAACCAAACACGTGTATGACTAAAGAGGAATGTGTGTGAACACACTGCAGTTCCTTATCAAGTTTTATGTTTGTGTTAGAACATTGTGTGAACACACTGCAAATCCTTATCAAATTTAATAACTGTTTTAATCATGTCCATCTTCATTAGCTACTCGTTATCTTGAAAATCATTTTATGACATTAGATTGGAATGCTAACATTACAGTATCTGTTCCTCAGATGAGCTGTGGATGAGAATAATTACAAAAAACTTTTACAGTCTGCTTACAAATAGTGACTCATGTTACTTCAAAGCAAAGTCTTGCCCAGGTGTTTTGTAATTATGCCTATACTTGTACAGTTGGAGGATTTTTATCCACAACCCAGGGACATAATACTTGTACAGTTGGAGGATTTTTATCCACAACCAAGGGACATAATACTTGTACAGTTGGAGGATTTTTATCCACAACCAAGGGACATAATACTTGTGCTGCTATTGCTTTGTTCTGTTGTTTTATCATAAATTCAAAATAAGCTTTGCAATCATTTTGTGTACTTGAAAAAACATTTTATGACTATTTCAGAATGTTTGTGTAGACGATGAATTTATGTGGGAAGGAGTCGTATACAATCTGGATTATCGACCAATTGATGGGGACGTTAGCCGTGAGCAGAATGCTTTGGCTACTGTTAACTTCAGACCACATGGTAATTGTGTACTCCTTTTAGCCACTTTTCACTACTTAAGAGTGCATACTTGGTGAATTAGAATTTACAAATTTATATTTGTGGAAATTAAATACTGATACAATTGACACCCTAGTCTACACCCAAGTTATTGTCAGATTGTTCATAAATTGATAAAATTAAAATGTTTGCAAAGCTGCTCCTTTTTTTAATTTAAGAATCTGGGTCCCAGAGCAAGACCCAGCTGCTCCCTGTAATGCATCTGAGCGTCGTCAGTGCTAAACCTAAGTTTTAGTTTGCTTATATAGTTTGAGTCCACCCTGTTCTCATAGTAACTAATCACTCTAGCTTCTCGTGCTTAAAATTACTCTCCTGCTTCTCAATAATTTCTCGTTCATGTTTTCGTGATTCCCACGGTACCTATATTGGACTGTACAGGCAAGCAAACAGATCGCAAGCAAGCGATTCTCATGACCTCTGCTCTTCGCTTGTCAATTAAAGATATTTTCGGCTTTCTCCACGCAAGGTGTGACAAAATAGTTGATGACAATAGGATAAAAATACTTTACCTCTAGCCATCAGTTAACAATGAATTACTTCTATAATAACAATGATACCTGTCTGAAAAATTTATAAGTAAAGAAAATATACATTTTCAGAGCATAAATGGAAATTTGCCTTTCTAAATTTGTAAATCCGTACACCCTCATGCTTTGCAAAGATTCTTTTTTGCTATTTAATTCCTTGACGGCAGGCTTTTAAAACTATCTTTTTGTTCCAGAGATTGTTTTATCAAAATTACTTTGTCAAATATACTAAATGTTCAAAATTTACAATGAATGACATAATCTGAAATAGGTGAATAATATGTAGAATGTTAAGGTCAATTTTTTCCTTTAAATTTGAATGTCAGCCAACATTGTTCCAATTATTAATTATGATGGCAATAAAGGGATTAATTATTAATGTCCAAGGGTGTGAAAAGTCCTTTTTAATAAGGGGGAGAGGGGGTAAGGTTGGAATTATTATTATGTTTTCAGTACAAGTTTGAAATTTTCTTCCTTTTTAGTGTTTTTATTATGTAATTTGTTAAATGCGAAGATTTGTTTTTTTTTAATAATAAAAATGAAGTGTGCGGTATGTTTTCTTGTGCATTAGGATGCATATGTGTCTACAACTCTGAGGAAACTCTAGAATACATACAATCCAGCTTGGAGCACTCCTTGTTTTCACAGGCAGGCAGGGAGGAGGACTGGAGGTTGCAGAATATGCCTATTGTTCTCCTGCTGGAAGGCCATGCTAACCTCTCCTCCAAGGAGCACGAAGTTTTGCGAGAGCTAGGACAACAGCTGGCCATCCGGTAAGCGTTTTAGAGAATTCCTTTTAATCCCTCTTTGCCCTCATTTCAGAAATCGGTTTTAAAAAAAATTAATTTCCTTCAAGAGGCAAGACCAGTTATGCTGTTATATAAATAATTAATAAAAACTTACTGCATTTCATTTCCTGCAAGAGGCAAGAACTGTCATGCTTTGATCATATGTATATCGATAGCGATATCTTCTTTTTATGTTGTAATTGTATGCCCTCTTCATTCTTCTTTTAAAAAAAATATTTTTTTTGTGTCCAGCTTAAATAATTTACTTATGTATAAAACTGTGTATCTATAAATGCATGTGATTGTTAATTGGTTAATATGTTTTTGTTTCTTTAGAGTTTTTTTACTATAAAATTTTATTTTTGTTATATTTATTTACGTTTCAGACTACATGTAGAATTCATAGACACTGTTGAAAACAGTGTTGAGAAGGATGTTGATAGTGATAGTTTGGTGGACGAAAACCAGTTGCCACATTTTTCCGAGCAGCATATTCAGGCAGCACTTCAGACCATTGTCCTTGGGGTAAAAAACCTGGGACTACATGACTGGCCATCTGGGCGTGACTTGCGCCCAGACATTCAGTAAGTTTTGGTTTCACCATTCACGCACACAAAAAAATTATAATCAGTCTCTGCTTTCTTATCACCCTTGATTTATGCAGGGGAAACTTTTAGTGGTATGGCTTATGGGCAAACATTCAGAAACTATTATTTTCATGAAACGTTAACATTTTTAGATTGCTTCACTCTTTTTTCATTTGTTTGTTAACAGGAGAAATTCTTTGAGGTGTGTGAGACCTACAAGATATTTGCCTGACATTATAATTCATTCATCTTACCTCCCTTGGCGTTGTTTTTTTTCCCCCAAAACCTCAGATTACTGCTGTTGACATTCTATTAAGAACTCAGACAAGGTTATTTTTTCACTTAATTTAAATAAAACAACAATCATTTCCATACACACTGGAAAATAGTTTTCCTTGATATAATATCGGTGTTGACATTGCATTCTAACAGTCACAAGGGTGCTTTGTTATGGAATTGAGTCTCGGGGGTGGGGGTGTAAGGCAGTGAGAAGATAACTGAATGGGCATAATGACGAACATACTTTTTTAATTTAGACCCTTCAAAATTGCAGCAACAATAAAATTGAATGAACATATTCTAGTATTCAAAATTCCACAATGCTATCAAACAATTTGACAAACTGCTTTTATTCTGTAAAAGATCCCAATTTTTCCAAACTGATAATAATGCTAGTGCAGTTTGGTAGGAATAGGCTTATTAGGATTTGCATATATTCATTAGGATCACGAATATCAGAATATAACACTTTTTTTTTCTCTCTTTTTGTGAAGTAAATCAGATTTGAAAATCCTAACAAGTTTGATTCCTTGGCTGTCATTACAATATTTTTTGAGAGATCATAAATGGCTTTAAATTTTGTGATTCTTTCAGAAAAGATTGTAAACACTGTTTTTGTCCTTACATGAGACTGATTCGTCAGCTTCTGTTTATTTTTTTAACTCCAAATCCACGCACAACAGTTTTGACATAGAATTCACTTGTAATTTTCATATCACTGGATTGGCAGCCATTTTATTTCCTTTGTAAGTAATCTAAATTATCAAATGGCACTCCAAATTCTTCCTGATTGGACTGAACTGTATAATTCAGAATAATTATGTCCCTTTCCTGAAGAAGAATAAAATATTTAAACTTATTTCTTAAGTACTGTGTGCACCTAGATGGAATTCCTTTGGTAGTCATTCCAGTAGAGGAATAATTTGCCAGTAGCTTGCCAACAGCTAAGCTTGCACCCCATTTTAACACTTACCTAGATTAAAAACATTTAATAAATTGTGAAGGTGCAGCTGTCTTTTATTATTTTGCTGCTGTTTATTTAATATATCTAGTTTTGATATTTTTTTTTTTTACTTTGTTGCAGTATCTGTATGTGCATAATGTGTGGGGATCCTTTTCCACTTGAGTTGCCCCTTGGGCCTCTGCTCCAATGTGAAGGGTTAAAGGTTGAACCTGAGAATCCTTATGCTTTCACGCTACAGGTAATATAAAGAGTTACCTCCTCCTGGAAAAGAAAAAATCAAAATTTTGTGGTATCCACTTTGTTTTTGTTTCTGGTTATTTTTCCTGGCATTTCATTCTAACATAGCCATTTTTACCAGTAATTTTATGCAGTTGTTTTATCATGTTATTCCTCTATTTAAGCAGTATAGATGGAAATTTCATTTAAAAAAATTTAAATCTTATTGCAAATTTAGTTGTTTTAACAAAGGGGACATCCCCCCCCAAAAAAAAAATAAAAAAATTTGTGCATATTTATTTGCTTTTTTTTTTTTTTAAAGCAGCTCCAAACACTTCTATAAAAAGCAATTCATACAAACTGATTCTTATATGTGCATTGTCCACACGCAAGCAGGCACGCATGCACACACACACACACACATACACACACACACACACATACACATACACACTCTTTTGATTTGATATAGTTGTGTATTACTTCTTAGAGTGCTCTTTACATTTTATGTTTTTCTTTGCAACGTGATTTGTTATTTTAACAGGCGTACCTTGAGAGTCGACGTCAAAATGTGGAAGTGGAAGTTGTGTCTTATCATGGGAGAACCCCAATCACTCACCGTCCTATAACTCACGGCTACATCCTCGTATACTCTGCTGAAAGACTAGCTTCTTTTGCAACTCTCAGGTGGGGTACATTTAAAATGTTTTTTTAGCATATTCAAACCTCAAAAATAAAGTATCCTTAAATTTATTCTGCTCAGGATTAATTTATTATAAATAAGTTTATTTAACTCTCACATCAGACATGTTAGAAATATACTTGAATTTATAAGAATGCAATGGAATATGCCTAATTCAGACTGAGACCAAAGATATATTGGAGTAAGTTATATATAATTGTGTGCATGTTGAGTTTCTCTAGAATGTATCCCTAACTGTTAATTACTAAAACCTCAAACCTCGTGTTGCGCTTTACTGCATCCATATATTGCAGTACCAGACCTTGTGGAAGCTGGCAGGATGACTCAGGAAAAAGCCAGATAATGCGCATATCATATTCAAAACCAAATCTCATCTATCTTTAAAACAAAATCTGGCATTCAAACACATTTCCATGACACTTAGATATAAAAAAAAACGTGTGTTTAGCATTTTGTATTAACATGGTACAGTAAATTGATTTTACTTTAAGCAAAGTATTCTGAAAACTGACATTTATGCCAGTGAAGCCATGGGCTAAAGCTAGTGATTTATAAAGTCAATGTTGAATAGTTTTTAAATTATGTACATAATTAACCTTTAAAATGCTGGATGTGACCGAAAAGTAATTTCCAAGACATGGTACTGACAGATAGGGTACTGTTAATAATCCACTTGGAGCACCGTGAACTTTAGAAATAACTAACGTAAAACCATTATATCCTATTCTGGTATAGAGTTCCTTCTCATGGGTCATTATAGTTTTGATTTCTTTTGTTCGCTTAGTTCAGAAATTTGTTGGTGTAGATTGGTTAGCTCCCATGAATTGAAATAGAAATTATTTGCAAATATGATATCAAATAAAGTGACTTAGGAGAATTGATACAAGGATAATTTGAGAGCAGCTAAGTGGTGAGAAATCAGTCCTGTGTGGATAATTTTATCTTTTGTCGTAATAAATTTGTAAATTTTGTTGTTTTATGATAAATAAAAGTACTCTTATTATCAATAATTGTCAGCTGATTCACTGATTATATTGTAGGTCAGAATATTTCGCTTTTGTTCTTTGTTATTTTATTATAGGCTGACAACAATGAGAGTTGTCTTTCACATTTTTGGCTAATGAAACTAAATCTTATGATTGAAACTCATATTAATGTGCTTTGGCATTATTCACACATATATAAAAAATATAAAATTGTTTCATTTAATAAATATGAAAAGGTAAATTATATAACCACATATAATTCACCCCAAATTTTCTTTTTCACATATTGATTTAGTATTATTCAATTTATAACACCTTTAGAAGTATTTTGTATCATTAAGATTTGCATACTCATTTATTATTCTTTTATCTAAAACTTGGGGTAAATTTCTGAATTTATTATTTAAGAAAGTTGTATCAGCTTCTTTGTTGTGTTTTGCTCATTCTTGAACAGTGGGAAAAAAGTATGGCTTGCTAAAGCTTAATATGTTGAGTTCATTAAGTGACATATGTCAGAGGTGCACTTGGTCAAATGCATAATAAATTTATATACTAAGAGTGAACTTTTGTGGAAAACTGAAGCCAATTTGGAATTTATTTTTTTGAATTCCGATTGTTTTCTCTTGCAATCATAAAAAACATTTACTGACATCTCTTGCTGTTTGTTTTATGCTGTGATATTATGTAAGCATATACTATTATGTCAGCACCTACACCAAAACAATAATCAAAATTAAATGTTCTAATGATGGTAGAAATGTGACCTAAACACATAGCATTATCACAGTAATCAAAATTAAATGTTCTAATTAGATATATGATTTACACATAACATCACAATAATCAAAAGTAAATGTTTTATTTCTAATGATAGTAGGAGCGTGACTCACATAATGTTTAGTGGAACTAAGCATCACAAAATAACCAATCAATACTTAGCACTTACATGACATCACACTGATTTTAAAAAAATAAAATGTGGATAGGTTTTTTACAGTTTACATTTTGACATCAGTACATTCTTGGCACCACAGTATATGACATCACTCCTATCCACCCACCCCCACCCCACCCTCCAGTTTAAATACATCTACTTGTTTATCATAAGCCTTCTATTATATTTATTTATTAATAATGTCCAACAAACATTTGTTCAAGAGAACAAAATAGTGTAGCCTTGTAAAGAACCTAATTGAGAATAAAAGTTAGACTGTTCTATTAATAAGAGAAGATAAAAGTCATATAAAAGCCATATTGTCAGCATCATTTCAAGCAGAAAAGGCTGATATTTAATTTACAGAAACGGGTGCAACAGCTTCATTCCAGTCACCAGAACAGTAACAATCTTTGTGGTTAATATATTTTACACACGACTACACCTTTATGTTTGGAACTGTTTCCCAGGTCATAATGAGTCCGGGCATCCACTAATTTAATTCCATTGTACTTCCTTTCGCAGTGCTTCAGAAGGTATATAAAAATATTGTGTCCTTCAGGAAACTTCTTTTTATTTTGAAATCTGCTACATACTCATTGCAGGGCATTTGCATCTCGTCTCCCTGCAGTTCCTAAATTGATAGTGGCAGTTGCCGACAGTGGGGGAGCTGCTCAACTCTTTTTTAACAATGAAGTCAGCCATACACTCATCCGGGAGGGCAATCAGTTAGCTGACGAACTGGACGCAGTGTTTCTGACAACCACGGCTAATTTCATGCAGCAAAGTGAGTGCTAGTATCACATAGATTTGCATTTCACACACAAGCAGAGTATATATGTTATATTAGGAAATTATTCTTTGTTTTTTTTTCAGAATTTTTTTTTTTTAACTTATAGTATAATTTGATGCATTTTAAAAAAAAAACTTTTGCCAGATCACATATTTTGAGGGTTTTCTTGTTTTGTAAATTATTTAACCTTAGACAAGCTGTGGGCTTTGAAAAGCCTGAGATAGGGTATAAGAAATTCTGACTTGGAATACTCAGAACTTTAGATATAACTAAAGACATCTTATTTCAGAATGGAACTTCTTTTCAAGAATAATGGTCAATTTCAGTTGTGTTTTTTTGTCAGAAAGAATTTTTTTCATATAGCTTAATTTTTGTTTTTTGTTTACATGCACAAATAAAATAACTGCAGATCAAACTGTAGTGGACAGCATTCACAGATTTCTATAACAAAAGATGACTTAGGAGAATATATAAAAGCAGATAATTTGATAAATAGATTGTCATATGGTGAGGAAGTAACCATGTGTAGGAGGTCAGAATAATGTTGATTTTGGACCTCTTTTGAATTTATCAGAAAATATAAGACAGTTTCTGATTTTTTCAGATCATTTAATGACAGTCATGGAGTTCAAGTTTTTGACCATCAGGGTCTTCAAATTTTATTTCTCTCAATAACAAAATAGGATAATTTATTTGATAATATTAATTTATTTGATAATATTATTTTTAATCATGTTGAATATTTGTTTCAAAGCACTTTGTGACCTGAAAATCTTACACGTTTCCACTCGCTCTCTCACAAATAAAAAAGTACATCATTGAAAAGTTGGAAGATCATTTTATTCAACAAATTATTTCACAAGCATGATAAATTTGGAAAACAAACACAGCACTTGTGACAAAAGGGTAAATTTTGGGAATTTAGTAGTTGTCCGATATCATCATACAGAGGCTGTAACTACCTACTGAAAAGGATGTAAGTTGAATGAATGTATTTGAATTTTTTTTTGTGTAAGTTATTGAATTTCAAATTTGATATAGTGTCACTTATTCTCACACTGCAAAAAAATTTTAATTGTGTTGAATTGGTAATTAGTCAGAATGTGTCAATACTTATACACACTGAATGAGTATATTCATACTTAATTTTTAATTTTAAGCATTTAATTCAAACGTGCAGTTTCCTGAAAGAAGGCAGAAACAAACAAAAAAACTTTTGTCATCTTATTCAGT
Source organism: Sinotaia quadrata (assembly GCA_028829895.1). NCBI lineage: Eukaryota > Metazoa > Mollusca > Gastropoda > Architaenioglossa > Viviparidae > Sinotaia > Sinotaia quadrata. The sequence continues at coordinate 16,284,754 of CM054184.1, forward strand.
TTGTAATTTTGATTTGAATTTACAGCTGCGGCTTACTTGCCATTTTTCCGCGATGTGCTGGAATTACGGGATCAGTCAGAAGCCATTTGCATGCTACCTCTAGAGGAACCTTGCCCTCCAGCTTATGAGGATGATCGTGCTAGTTTCATGGATCGCAGGCCACCAGCGCCACTACCCAAGTATTATGACACTTACCACACAACCAAAAGCAGCACTAGTAATAGGTATAGACGTGCTTTGATGTTTGTACAGTGAAATTAATGTTTTCGCACGTGCACACATATGCATAAATGTGTGTGTATACCTCGTACATGTGTACATGGCATTTCCTTTGCTTTTTATTTCAGAAGTTATTTACTCACTCAGGCATTACTGTAAAAAAATTAAAATGGCATTTAATAACTCATTGTAGCTCTGGTTAGAAAGCAGTGACAAACATATATATGACACATTGAATAATTCACTGTGGACTAGATTTAAAATACTTGCAATAACAAAACCAAACAAAAATGGTATTTAATAAATCATTGTAATCTGGTTTAGAACAATAACAGTAGTAGCAACAAAAAAAATTCCCAGACAATAATAATATTTAATAACTTTGGTCTGGGTTCAAACAAATTTCAGTAAATAGTTCTTTTTGCCCAATTGTTAACTTGATGAGAGCAATGATCTTAGTTCAGCTATTGGAGTCAAATTGGAGTCGTCATTGCAAGCAAAATGCTTGATCACTGTTTATTAGAAGAAAATTAAATATTACTGCAATTGCAAGAAGTGTATAAAAAATTGCACTGGTGATATTTTAGTTCATGTAGATCATTTACTGACTGGTTAGGTGGCAACTCACTGGTTAGATGAACTCACTGGTTAAATATTAACTCATTCGCTGGTTAGACGACAGCTTGCTGGTTAAATAACTTACTGGTTTAATGATAACATTTACTGGTTGGATCACCTACTGATTAATTGATAACTCATTGTTAGCATCACCCACTGATTAAATAATAACTCATTGGTTAGATGACTATTCTCATGTGTTGCTCAGTTTATTTTCTGTGTCAGTCGGTAGACATTGTATGTATGTTTATTTTCTATGGAATTGAATAGCCATTATGTATGTTGTTACTCCTGTGACTTCTCTTCCTGTTCTTTGCAGCCTTAGCATGAGAAATCGAAAATCCATTGAGATGAAATTGGCCATGTGATATATATATATATATATATATATACATGAAAATGAAATGTGTGAATATATTTAATCACAGTATAATGAAGAATAAAAATAAACCTAGATATAGATTCTCATGATATATCGTTTCTTTGGGAAATTAGCAGATCTTAAAGTCCAATAATAGAAAAAAGATTTTAGCTACTCTGAGAGGCTATTTCCACATTTGATGATGTGCTAAAGTTGGAGTTTTGGACTATTCCTCTTATCAGATAAACACACAGTGCAATGATTTTGTTTATTCATACATGCGACAGTGCAGTGACTATCAAAAACATAAACATAACAGTGCAAAGACTTTTGACTCTTCATGGCATCCAGTACATTCAAGTGACAGTTCATTGACTTTTGATTGTTCTTGTTATGAAGTCATAAACATTAACAGTGCAAAGACTTTTGACTCTTCTTTGTATCAAGTACATTCACACGACAACAGTGACTTTTGATTGTGCAGTGACTTGGCAGTTCTTGGTATCAAGGACATACACTTGACAGTGAAGTGACTTTGCACTTCTTGGTATCAAGGACATACACATGACAGTGCAGTGACTTGGCACTTCTTGGTGTCAAGGACATACATGTGACAGTGCAGTGACTTGGCACTCCTTGATATCAAGGACATACACATGACAGTGAGTGACTTGGCAGTTCTTGGTATCAGGGACATACCATACTTTTCACATTTCTTGTAGAAACAAATTTTATTTTTCAGATGTTCTTCATAAAAAGCTCAAGCTGAAAGAATTTAAATAAAATATTTAATTTATTAAAATGAAATGAGATATTACATAGCACTACTGAATTAAGAAGGCCATACTTTATCATTACTCTCTAAATTGTAGGAATGAGAACAGTTGGTTGAGAAACTGGAGGAAAGTAAACAAGAAAATGTGTTTTCACTCGTGTTAGGAATTTATAGATATAAATCATCTGACTTTCTCTTAGCATCATACATTTAGAAAGCATTGTGTTTTCCACTGTGATGCTGGCTATCAATTTCACTCTGCTTGTTGTTCCAGTTTTACTAGTTAAACATTTAAAATCATTATAGCTATTCCTGCTTGACTTAAAGCACAATCTTATTTTGAGAATTACAATTTAACTTTTATCCTTCACAAATACATTATTAATTTGCAACAGTAATCCCGTTAATTTGCAAAAGTAATCCTTTTGGTTAATTTGATTTGCAAAAATTAATGCAAGATCGGTACAATGAAAGAGTATCATTTGAAATGAGGTGATTAGTAGTAAGGAAAAATTATACTAATTTTGATCCCCAAAAGTTAATTAACATAGAATGGGAATTTGCAACACTGCTCAATAAAATAAAATCTCTTGGCTTTTAAGCAGTGAGAAACAAGTTGAGTAGAAAAACAAAACTAGAATAAAAAATTACTGATTAGATTGTTATATTAGTCTTGGCCAGCTTATCTATATAACTGGGTCTTATCTAACATGTAAGTTAAAACTACTGCATCAGTAGCTAAAACTTGAGTGAGTTAAAATCAGACAGCCTTATGGACACATTAAAATTAAATAATGATTCTCCTCTCACCCTGCATATATAATTTTGCAGCCAGAGTACAGACTCCGAGCCAGTGTATGATCAACCCAATCTGTATCAAAGTCGTTATTCAGACAGTGAGCACGAACGTGCATCTTCTGTTTCACCACCAGTCTCGGAAGACATCTACAGTGACATCCCATCGCAGGACGGCCCCAACGGCGAACATCTAGTCAGACCAAGCTTTGTTCGCACACGAAGAGACATGTACAAAGGTAAACTTTCACATCTCAACAGTTCTGTTTTTTTGGTGGTTTTTTTTTTTGTTGTTCTTTGTTGTTAGTAGTCTCTTAAAGAATTTCTTTTTATTTGTTGTAGTTCTGTTAGTAGTATCTTAATGAATTATTTTTTTATTTGAGGTTTTTGTACTAAGGTGTTCTTATCAAAAGCTCTAAGCAATAGCCATTGTTTTCAGGATTTCACAAAATGTTATGGATTTTTGTTAAAAGGTATTTAACTTTTCAAGAATCAAACAGGAAAAAAATCAACATAAAACATTAAAAATTTATGTTTTTAAGTCATTTTGAGTCATTCATGTTTCATTTATGCCTAGTTAAACTTGTAGTATCCCCTGTGCCGGAACTGGTGGTGAATTTACCTGTAATTTGTTTTTATTGTCTTGACTTGACTTATCTCCTTGGATTCCCCGTGGAACAAAGGGCCTCAACAACAGCTCTCCATCGCAGTCTATTCTGGGCAGTCTTTTTCAATTCACCCCATGACAGGTTGCAGCTCTTCATTTCCTCTTCGCAGGATTGTCTCCAAGTGGTCTTAGGGCAACCGACCCATCTCTTTCACTGGGGGGTCCACTGCAAAGCCTACTGGGTGATGTCTTGTGGGGGTTTCTGGTGTGTCCTATCCATCGCCATTTATGCCTGCTTTCATGTTTTCATTTTCACTTAAACTTAGCATACATGTATTTTGTGATTACACAAAATAAGATGTATTTCAGCAAATACCAAACCCAATACATGGTGTACAAAATTTGGAAACAATCCATACTGTTTGTATCTGAATAATCGAATCTGTTTTTAATATGAACTTGATGCTTTATAAATAACAGTGCATCAGAACAATGGTAAAATCAGTGGCAAACTTCAGTACATTATGTAAATTCGAGATTGAAAGTGCAAATCCTGTAACTGAAATCTGACTCTATGCATGCAGACATTATGTTGAATGATAATGACAGTTCTTTAAAAGATGAAGAGACGTACGTGATTTGCTGATGCTTGAAATAGTTATCAGGCATGGGAATTGTATGAACTTGGAATGTATTTATGTCCCTCAGACTATGGCTATATGACCCTCACGATGCTCAGTATGACCCTGCGCGAATACCTCTTTTGATTATTTTTAACATAAGAAAAACAGTTGAGAGTTTGAGAAAGCGAAAGTATCAGACTACAGTGAATCGAACTGAGCAAACAACTAGGTGGAATTTTAATACTTGTGCTTGTGCTCTCCCCTGATGTGTCCAGGGTGGGTGGGACATATGAGTTGGGGAGAAAGGCATACCGTGTGGAGAGACAAATGGCAGCAAATTGTGCTATAAATGGAATTGGCACTGGTTGGACAAAGTGACCTCTGACAGGACAAATACTAATAGTCACAATGTGGAACTTTCTGTTAAGTCTACATCTACAGTTTTATATATATGATTTTCTGATACATGATTAATAGTAATAGGCATGGTGAAGAACCTTTCGTAAAGTCTACATCTGATATTATACGTCATTAGGATTACCACTGTAGTTACTAATCCCCCAGTGTGACTTAAAAACTTGAAAAGGCCAAGATAAGAGAATTTAAGAAACACCTATATTATGTTGCAATTTCATTACAATAAAAGATGAGATTTCATTGTATGTTTGTTTTTAAACGTGAACTTGCCAACACCCCATAGAGCCCAGCCTAAGTGACAACTGTGACCCTAGCCCTTTTGTCAGTCCTCATGCCTGAGTTATACTGTTCCTTTCAGGAGAATTAATGAAAAACCGCACATATATATTTATATGATTGTGTATCTTGGTTCTACTTCTAGTTAAATTATGACATTTCAGACATTTTCCCTCTTCCTTTAATGTAGACATTTGTTCCCCCCTCTCCCCACCCCAAGCTTGCACACACTGTATAGCTTAACTGACCTTTCAAGTTGTGGGGAAGATGAACTGTTATCATATGAAGATTAATGTATGTATATTATATTACAAAAGACATTTTTTAAAAAGCAGTTACAATGAACTGATAAGTCCTGCTTTTCAGAAACTAAAATACTTCTTTTTTGTGGTAAATATTTAGTTTTTTCTGTTCTGTATTACTAACATATTTAGGTTTATAATGTCATAATAGAGGCATATAATTAAATTTATAATGTTTATAATAGGGGCTTCAATATGTGACATATTATGTTTATAATGTTTATAATAGGGGCTTCAATATGTGACATATTTAGGTTTATAATGTTTATAATGGCTTCAATATGTGACATATTATTTAGGTTTATAATGTTATAATAGGGGCTTCGATATGTGCCATATTATTTAGGTTTATAATAATAGGGGCTTCAATATGTGCCATATTTTGTTTATAATGTTTATAATAGGGGCTTCAATATGTGCCATATTTAGGTTTATAATGTTTATAATAGGGGCTTCAATATGTGCCATATTATTTAGGTTTATAATGTTTATAATAGGGGCTTCAATATGTGCCATATTATGTTTATAATGTTTATAATAGGGGCTTCAATATGTGACATATTATTTAGGTTTATAGTGGTGCGATATGGACTACACTGTAAGATTGCCTCATTTTAGGTTTATGATGTTAACACTAGTACCTGCACTGTATGGCTCTTATTTAAATTTATAACATTACGGTATAGAATACTGTATGCACCCTGGCTGGTTAATATATTTTGTTTATTGTGTTATGATATGGACTATATTTTAGGATTGGCTGATTTAGGTTTATCTACTAATACAGCCTACACTAACTTAGGTTTATAGTATGGTCTACACCAGGGGTCACCAACCTTTTTGATACTGAGTCATACGAAGGGCTACCAGTTTGATACACTTTCTAGTTTGCCTTTATACATTATTAATAATGTGAAGACTTAGAAAAGGCCTGCATCGACTCATGTGGTCTTTGTGGGCGACCTGGTACCCATGGGCACCGTGTTGGTGACCCCTGGTCTAAAGTATGGTTGATATATTTGGGTTTATGCTACCATAGGACTTACACTATGGCATTCGCATTTAGGTTTATAAAGTTTAAATAGTATCTATAGTATATGATTGGCTTATATAGGTTGATAAGGTTAGAATAGGCCTACACTGTATGACTGGCTTATTAAGATTTATAAAATTTAAATAGGCTCTATACTATATGATTGGTTATATAGGTTGATAATATTATAATAGGGCCCACACCGTATGACTGGTTTATTAAGGTTTATAATGAAACAATAGTACACTATTATATAGAATTTAACCTATAAGACTGGTTGACATCTTTAGATTTATTAATATTAGGTTACAGCAGGTCCTACACTATCTTACTGGCTATTCATGCTTTGTCTGGGTGTCCCTCTAAAATTAACTCTCTTTGTGATCAATCACTTAAATTAGAAACTAATCCATTTCCATTCTTTCTGGCAAAGATTAGACTTTCTGACCAAGATAGTAGTCATATTCTTTTCATTGTTTAAATGTTTCTTCCATACAGGATCAGCTCAGTCATTAAACATATCTCTGTGAATAACTTTACACATTTTTGTCTATCTCTTCCAGTTATTTGTCAAACATTGTCACCCTGGCTAAAGAAAGTCATTAGAGGAGCATATATAAATATTCTCTGCATGCATGTCGAAATTCAATTCAGGCAAAAAGTGTTTTATTTAGAAAAATTTCTTTTACCATTTTCAAAGATATTTAGGCAACCTGTCCAGATGACTGCATTGTCTACCCTGCATTTGTTAAAAATAGGATGGTTAAATTATTGTTTCTACTGTTTAAATAATATAAATCATCTTTTTGTATGTGGATTGTCTAGGTACTTGCTTTAAAGGATGTTGTACCCATGGTTTGTGAGCACAATAGTGTGTGAAAACTGACCTAAGAAACTGCTGTAAATCTGTTTTAAGTGTAAATTGTAGTGTAAATGTAAGACACATAGATTGTGGTGTAAATGTAAAACACATACACATAAATTGTAATGTAAATGTAAGACATATACACACAGACTGTAATGTAAATGTAAGACATAAATTTAGATAGTAGTGTTAATGTAAGACACATATAATAGATTGTAGTGTTAATGTAAGACACATATAATAGATTGTAGTGTAAATGTAAGACAGTAATAATCATGGTGTAAACTAGAATAATTAAATATGTTAGTGTCTTGTAAGAGACATATACTTTTCTTGCTTCCTTTTGAAACAAAATGTATATCCTTGTTTGGAGTTTAGAGTGCTTGTATTTTCACCTCTTAGCTTGGGCCTTGAATGATCAGCACCGAAGAAAAGTGAAAACACTTCCTCCTGTCTTCAAGACAAGCTCTAGTGGGGACGAGGGTGATGTGTTTGATCTCTCGTGCATGCTTAGTTTACTCTAGTGACATTGTTTTGATCATGGGAGAACGTGTAGGTCTTTGCGCATACAAGTACTTTGTTTGCATGATGAAGACTTGTCTTCTCTGAGTTAATTCCCTCTTAACTGCAAGTTCATGACCCCTTGTATTCTTGATCCCCTTCTGGAGTCAAAAGCCACAGAGTGCATGTGATGTTTCAACATGAATTTAATAGATGAAACGAAAGTTTTGACTTTTTTTAATTTTCTGAGAGTTTCAAATTTTTTTTTTTCGAGGCAGGCATGATTAATGTAGCATAATTTTAACTGCTGTTTATTTAAGTAATGGGAGAGGCATGGATGTTTCTCTCCTGGTCCTGAAAAATATCACTAAATGCACTTAATGGACTGGTTATTTGCTATGCCAGTCAGTATCTTCATTTTGTCTAGTTATTTATCTTCACTTTTGTCTAATTATTTAGTATGTCAGTAGTTATTATTAATATAACTTTGTCAAAATGTTTCTTATTTTGAAAGTTTTTTGACTCGTTATTTATTATGTTGATAGATATTATTAAACATAATTTTGACTAGCTATTTATTATGTTGATAATTTGTATTAAACATCACTTTGACTAGCTACTTTTATGTCAATAGTTATTATTAACAAGATTTTGACTCATTATTTACGTCTCTTGTCATTATTAGACTTTATTTTGACTAATCATGTATTATTGTTGGGATTTATTATTAAACTTCATTTTGACAAGCTGTCGATAGTTATTATTAAAAATCGCTTTGACTAGCTTCTTTTATGTCAATAGTATAATTTTGACTAGCTATTTGTTATGTTGATAGTTATTATTAAAAATCGCTTTGACTAGCTTCTTTTATGTCAATAGTATAATTTTGACTAGCTGTTTATTATGTCAATAGTTATTATTAAACATCACTTTGACTAGATATTTATTATGTCGATAGTTATTATTAAACAACATTTTTAACAGCTATTTATTATATCAGTAGTTATTAAGCAACATTTTGATAGCTATTTGTTATGTCTTTATTTATTATTCAACATCATTTTAAAAGCCATTTTTTAAATCATTTATTTTTATTAAACATCATTTTACTAGCTATTGATTATGTCAGTAGTTATTATTAAAGAATATTTGACTAGCTATTGATTATATCAGTAGTTATTATTAAAAGTTATTTTGAGACTAGTTATTTATTATTGTTGGTAGATATTATTAAATAACATTTTAACTAAGGCTATTTATTATGTCGATAGTTATTATTAAATAATATTTTGACAAGCTATTATTTTTATGGTTGGTGACTTTATAACACTTGAGAAGTAGGATGAAATATTCAAGAAAATATTAAGCTAAAAATAAAAATACATAAAACAATACACATTGTTATATTAAATGAGCAAGCAAAATAAAATTTTAAAAAATATTTTAAAAAAATAAAAATGACTGATATAAATTTAAAGAAATAGTTTTTCCTTGAAAAACACACACCTGTTGATGAACGTGTTTACATCTAGATGCCTCCATCCTAGTCCCTTCAGTTTTCTTTTATTGGTCGACAATCATTTCCCATTCTGTTACATATTGCTCTTTTATTGGTCAACAATCATTTCCCATTCTGTTACATATTGCTCTTTTATTGGTCAACAATCATTTCCCATTCTGTTACATATTGCTCTTTTATTGGTCAACAATCATTTCCCATTCTGTTACATATTGCTCTTTTATTGGTCAGCACTCATTTCCCATTCTGTTACATATTGCTCTTTTATTGGACAACAATCATTTCCCATTCTGTTACATATTGCTCTTGTGTGAGCATGCATGCATGCGTGTGTATGTCACATTTCTTTGGCCTTAGCTCCCTTTTCTGAAAATCTCGGAAAAGGGGGTATTGGGACTAGGAGAGGCATGTTGGTTAAAGCATTTTAATAGAAAACATTCTTTCTGCTGTTTATTTTCTGCCCCCTTTTATACATTCTGTACATTATTCATCATTGTAATCTCTGCTGCTATACATTCTTCTTCACTGTTTATCTCCCATGTTACTATACTTTGTTCATCACTGTTTATTTCCCTTCTGCAAAACATTATTCATTTACTGCTTTATTACATTATCATTTGCATTGATAATCACTAAAAAGTTATTTATGTTCTTGGTGTTTTCCACATAAAAATAATAATTAATTGATATATCAAATGACTGTTTTGAAAAAAAAAATATAGCAGACTAAAACCTGCAGATAGATTCCCAAAATGTTAATATTTTAATAATATAAAAGTATTTGTGTTAAGATGTACATGAATTTTAAGGCTGTCAAATAAATTACCTTTGTCAACAAAATACATTTTAAAAAAAGATTTTGGTTTTTTTTAATGATTTTAGTTAGTTTTTAAAATATGTAATTCCATTACTTAGCATTTTCTTGTATATTTTAGTTGATTTATCTGCTCATTTTAAATGTTATTATCTCAGAAACTACAAATAATTCTAATAAAAATATGTTGTATTAACAGTGCAACATGTGGGGTTTTTCCTTCTCATATCACTTTATATAAAACATATACCATAGCTCAACAGCCATATTTTTTAGGACATTTGCTGTAAGTCTTAAATGCGTTGAAGTGAAGGGGTTAGTCACTTTATTGCAGCATTATTCAGAATTCAGCATTACATGATCTCTTTATTTGTAGCAGGCATGCATCATGCAGGTAAACATCACAGTACCAACAAGCTTTGTGTCCCCGCATGCCCATAAAATATTATTACAAGAAATCTTTTTTTATTTACCAAATAAATTTGCAAAATTACCCTCCTCATATATATATATATAGAATGCAAATAAGAATTGGAATTTAAACTGAGAATTTAATTTGCTCTTCACATGTGAAGTAGAGGACAGCAGACAGCAATTGGCTTAGACAGAAATCTCAAGGAAATGATGAGGTAGTTAGTTAGTTTGGTTGTACAGATTTTCAAAAATGTTTTTATTTCTAGCAATATGTTTTTGTGTTTGCATTTTTTCCCCATGCATGTAGAATGAAATTGATATTCTAGTGTGTGTTTCTCAAGATTTGATACCATTAACAAGCGTTTCATAAGTTCCATGTAGATGTAGTGTGTTGATTACTGACTGAACTGTGGCTAGGGGTAAGAATGGTTGCATATGTGCATGTAGTTAGTAGTGAGTACATAAATGTACATGTTGTAATTTTGGACTAGGGAATGTAGTATGTATTGTGTGTGCACGTGCACGCTTGGCTGTGTTTTTGGCAAGATAAGAAAAAGGGGAAGCTAATAGCACTTGTGTGGCATTTTCTTCTTTGCATTGCACTTTAGCATCGATAGTCTTTCATCTTAGCACCATCAGCCTGATTAGTTCATCTTTCTCTTATTTCCTTCAGCATCAAGAGTATCATTGTGCCCCTGTCTGAACATCAAATATCACATTTCAGTACAAAGTCTCACTCATATATTAGGACTGAGAGTTTTTATTTGCCTCATATTTAAACACAAAAATGTCTCTTTCTTACTTATAATTATATTTCAGCACCAAGAATCTAATGTCAACTCATATTTTAGAAACAAGAGATTAACAGTTACTTGTATTTTAGCACCACGAGTCTTAACGTGACTCCTATTTTAGCTCCATGAGTCTAGCTTTGACTCACATTTTAGTATCAGATGTCTATTTTGACTCACATTTCAGCTACATTGTCCATATCTCAGCACCAAATCTTGAATTGGCTCTTATTTGATTACCACACTATATTGTGTTTTCTCATATTTTAGTAGTAGGAGTATCATTTTGGTTTGTATTTCTGCACCAAGTTTTATGTGGCCTGCATCTTGGCCTGAGTCATCAATTTAGCTCATATTATGCATTTTCTCTTGTCTTTACTATATTATATTCAGAATTTAGATTTAATTATTTTGTTTTTGCTAGTACACCATATTTTAATTAGGCCTAGTAACCTAATCAGAAAGTTTAAAAAATATGATAATTTTTAAAAAATATTTTGTCATCTTTAATGGTAATTAATTTCCATGATTCCCCCCCCCCCCCTTCAATTAATTGCTCACTAACAATAAGCTCTTTTGAAGCTGGCTGAAAGAGATTTATATGCTAAATTATCCTATAGCAAATGCTGTCTTTTATATTGTCAACTTTTATTTACAAACCCTCCCAACCCACCCACTCATAAAAAAGAAAGAAAGAAATAAAAAAGAACATGAATTTATACTTGTGTGCCCAGGAGCTATACAGAATGATGTACTCTAGCAGCAAAACTTTTATTTGCCAGTTGAATACTTGGTGACTGTTTTTGGAATGACTTTTTTTTTTTAATTGACATTTTTCTTTAAGGTGAAGGTTTATATTGTTTGTTGTATAAGAGTCAAACATTTTGTTTGGCTCTAGTTATTTTAGAGGATAAAATGATTTGACAGTTGTACCCTTAAAGAAACTTTTAATTAATTTATTTATATATTTTTGGTGTGTACATTCTATATAATTGCAAGGAACTAATGTTTTGCATTTGTTTAGGTTATTTTGTTTTGTTTGTTTTTTAAATCTAGAAAAGACTACATTGTTATAAGAGTTACTGTAAAGTAACATTTCATTCAACATTGATCTGCTAATAGACTGGTAAATCTTGATATGTGAAACAATAGAAATTGTATCATATATTTTGGTTACTGGCATTATTGATGAAAATTTCAGTTTTTTACTATATCACAGTTTGGATTGCTGGCCTATCACATTATCACTGGCTATTTAATTTTGTACACTTAATAACCATTGACAGGCTATTTGTGTGTAGAGACATGACGTGCTTCATCATTATACACCATAATTTTTATTGATTTGTTGTCTTGTTTTTAAATCACAGATAGCATTGCAGAGCCGCCAAATCCTGAACTGAATGATGAAACATGGTCCAAAGGACGGTCTTTAGCTCATCCTGCCAAGTATCATTCACAGGTTAGTACCTTTGACTAGTTTGGAAACCTCTGTCTTTGGTCTGACAGATTTGTTTGGCACTGGAAGACAAGAATGTTGTCAGTGCAAGCCACTTACTGATTGATGTGCTTACTGGCATGGATTTGTTTGGCACTGGAAGACAAGAATGCTGTCAGTGCAAGCCACTTACTGATTGGTGTGTATACTGGCATGGATTTATTTGGCAATGGAAGACAAGAATGTTGTCAGTGCAAGCCACTTACTGATTGGTGTGCTTACTGGCATGGATTTGTTTGGCACTGGAAGACAAGAATGTTGTCAGTGCAAGCCAGTTATGATTGACATGAGTTGACTGGCATGGATTTGTTTGGCTGCTAGATTACAAGAGTGCTGTCAGTGCAGGCCACCGGCTGATTGAACTTGTGTTGACTGGCATGGAATGAAATTCATACATATCCAGAATAGACAAAATTAGCAATTTTTACTTTTTTTCTTCCACTTTTCTATATCAGTGTTGTATTGTTAGCATGATTGTCAAATTGATTTAATGTCAGTCTCAACTCTTTCTGTTTTTAAATTTAAGTTTTCAGAGGGTTTTTTGTTTTTAATTTGCTAATATATCTAAGGGAAATAATTTAGACTGCAAGCAATGCACTGCTTCTTGGTACTGTTATTAATTTTTTTTTTTTTACTTTTTCCTCAAGAATGTAGATTACTCTGAAAGACTAGATTAGAGTGTGCTCAGGGGTCAGAGAGAACTGACGTGGTAACTAGGAAACTATGAAGGAAAATGATTGGGAGTTCCTAAAGTTCATAGATTCCAGTCTGTTTCTTTGTTGCACTACTTTTTGAAACTAAAATTAAACAGAAAGTAAAAATACCTACCAGATATAATCAGAAAAGAATATCCATTTTATAATTACACTTCAGTATGGAAGTTATATTATTAGCTTATATAAAGTGTGAGCATTAAAAAAAAAATTTGATCATTGTTATTATTATTAAACCTTTTTTTTTTAATTGAATTGCATTTGGTGACTGATGTCCTGAGAACATTAATTAGAAATTTTAGCACAGTATTTAAAAATAGAACATACATATTAATGCACACATGCATACATACAGTCACATAACACTCATTTTCTCTACAGTTCTTTCATGAATATTTTTATATTCTTTTACGTATATTTAGGTCCACCTAATCTATGTATGTATGAGATTTATACTTTGATATCTACTTAGACACCATCTCCTCGTCTTGAAAATTTAGGAGATGCAAATCCATCCCTCTGTTACTAATCAATCAACTGGTTATCTTTCTTGTGTATTCTCTAGTCATCTGAACAAAATGTGTTTGCGTGTGTCTACAGAGTGGCATGGCATTCCGTTCTTCAGCTGTGTCCAAAAATGGTCAAGTGTCTGCCCCATTAGCACAGCCTGAACATATTGAAATTGCTGACTACTCTTTGGTCAAGGTAGATACAAGCGGCCTATTTTTCCTTCATGTTTACAGTTGCACTGACAGTATCTCTCCTGAGTGGGGTTTGTGTGTGTGTGTGTGTGTGTACACATGCCCATGTATACTGCAGAAGTTTAAAACCTTTGGTTTAAAGTTATAACTTATGTATCCATTTTCACTTTTCACTTGGATTTGTGTTCTGGTACTGCATGAATGTGTTTAAAACTTGTGGTATATGCTTATATTTTATGCACACTTTCTTTTGACTGTATGATGTATGTGTGGTTGACTTTTGCACATGTTTGCGTGCATGCATGTGTGTGTGTGTGTGTGTGTGTGTGTGTGCGCATGTGCAATTGATATCAGAGGTTTAAATACTGGTTATATACTTATATTCCAAAATGCAGTGTTCTATTCTGTGCACCTACAGAGATTGTGTTTGGGGTGAGGGGGTGGTTTTAATTTTTTCTTTTAAGAAAAATATTGTATCTTTTATGTACTGATTTTTTTTGTCTTTTATATATGTCTTTATTATTGCCTCAAGTCTTGTCATATAAATGGTTTTTTTTTTATTCAATATTGTGGCATTTTCTTTTAGACTTACCCATTCCAGTTAGTGTTTTTATGTTATACACAAAAGTTTATATTTTATATATTGTCTTTTATATTAATTGGTTTCTTTACTGCTTTGTTGTTTTAAAATAAAGCATGTGTTTAATAGTAACTTTAATAGTCATTCTTCTTTTTTAAACGGGTACTGTCTTTTGTTAATTATTAATTGTGTTTAAAAATTAATTTTATTAGCATGCATCTTATTATTTGCTGTACAGTACATTTTCACCAAAATTGATGTTTTGCACCATAAAAAGACTTCATAACTTTGACCTTGACTCCTTCACCCTTATAGTTTTTTTGAATCAACAGAGTGCCTTTACTTTCTTTGGGAAAGAAGAATTGTTGCCATTATCGGATCAACAGTAATTCCCTCCATATTCTTAAAGCAGGTTTCTTTCAGCCAATCTAATGTTTAAGAGAATCCCTGGTAATGCTTCAAGGGTAGTTAGTAATACTTCTGAGCATTTTAACAAGCCATAATTTGCAAGATGGACATTGGTAAATAACACTGATTAACAGCATTTTAAACTGAATCTAATGCAGCAAATTTACTGAAGCATCATAGCAAAGTTAACCATTGATTGAATTTTTTTTTCGGAATCTTGTGAGATTAAAGAAGAAGACAGCATTAATGAAGAATTGCTAGAAATTACAGTAGATGCAGCTATACAATATCTAATTTGTAATAATTAGATTTTGTATAGCTGCATCTACTGTCATAGGATGAAGATTCAGAAGAAGAAAAAGTGATTCACTGCTCATTGGAATTAAGGGAACTAACTCTAGTGAAGAACAATTATCAACGAGAGAAACAGTGTGGAAATAGCTGTGGCAGATTTAAAGTTGTAATAGTGTTTTGTTGATGAGATTAGCCATTTAGAGAAAAATGCGAGAAAGGAACATTGAATAAATGTCAGCCATTAGTTATTATCACACATAATATACATAATAAATGTAATTTATTACATTTATCATGCAGTCAGATGTATACCATATTTCATTATATCTATCAGGAGTAAGATTTCAGCTTTAATCCAACACTTTTGGGTGAACAAATCTCTGCAAATAAATATTTTTCTCAGGCAGACCAAACACTAGTTTTGAGAATCTTACCATAAATCCACAGTTTAGAGGACTGTGCCTGTATCTGTAGTTATAGGCAGATCTGTTCCATTCAGAAATTACTCGTAGGGTTTTGATTTATTATATTTTTTATTACTTGTTGCCAAATGGCCTCCTGGTTTTATTTTTTGTCACCTTGCTTCTGTGACTGTTCTCTTCATTATGTGGAAGACTGTGAAATACAATCAGATTTATTCTAGATGCATTTGGATATCTGTTCACAGGATGCTGTGCCGTATGAAGAAGGTGACAGTGATTATGCTTTGGTTGATGATGCTCTACCTCCAGGCCAGCTACACAGAATTCGTTCAACCAAATCACCAGGGAGATACGTTGTTAAAGGTTAGCTCACTTATGAATTGTGTCAAAATTGTACTTTAACGTTCAAATGACATCATGCATTGTCTTTATTGTTATCAGATCAACCGACTTTTCTTACGCTATGCGGTTTGCACTGATTATTTTCTCTTGCAAATTACTTGAAGCTAAAACATCCCCACATAGATAGAAAAATGGTATAGCTCTCAGAAATATTGAAAGCCATCTTAAACAATATATTTTTATTACAGTCTTGATAAAATACTTTGTTCATGAATCGGACAGCATTTCAAGTTGATCACTAGTGATTTTAACATGACCTTATTCACAGAAAATACCAGAACTGAAAGAAAACCGTTTTGTTGACCTAGTAGCTAATAACTTTGGAAATGATTGAGTACTGTATGTATTAAATTCAAACAGTCTGAATCTTCAGGACTATTTTGCGTGTGTGTGTGTAGGTATTTGTGGTATAATATTTTGGAGATTGTGTGGTGGATGGCATGTCAGTATTTGTTGTGTGTGTTGACTTATGTGTTGCATATATCATTAATAGAATTATTATAAAATATAATTTAAATATCAATACATTTTGCAAATATATTAGTTATGAAAAAATAGAAGAGTTCAATTTTTGCCTTTGATTCATATGTTATCAATATAAAGAAAATAAAAAAATCCTTTCAGTAGCCGATTACAGATGATATAAACAAGAAAATATTTATCATGCCCTTAGACTTATCATCATGTGTATGTAAATATCAGTGCAATATCACCATGTACACTTGCTGTGTTTCTAGTGTGTTTTGTATTCAAATAAACAATCGATATGGGGACCATATTGTTCATTACTGATATTTAACAATATTTATATATATTTGGTTTTAATTTCTATGAATATTTTCAGATCTTTTTTTTTTCCCTTGTTCTTTTTCCCTTTAATAATTTGTACTTGGAACACTGGTCAGTTTATTGAGATTTCACTTGTACTGGCTTAGTGAAAAATTACCATCTCCTGATATCATAACAGATATTTATCATACTTTTACTTTTAAATTTATATTTTATATTTTGTTGTCTTTTGTCTGTGTTTATGATAGGAGTTTAGCAACAGTTAGTTACTGAGTGCTTCTTTAAGTTTAATTATCTAATTATCTTTTAACTTGTTAAAAATACTTAATTACTCCCTCTTTTTTTACTTCCACTTACAGTC
Source organism: Sinotaia quadrata (assembly GCA_028829895.1). Taxonomy (NCBI): domain Eukaryota; kingdom Metazoa; phylum Mollusca; class Gastropoda; order Architaenioglossa; family Viviparidae; genus Sinotaia; species Sinotaia quadrata. The sequence goes on from CM054184.1 coordinate 16,301,852, forward strand.
AGGAAATAAAGTTTGGAAGATTTAAATTCTAATTCAAAGTTTAACATATATTTCGATCCATTCATTCCCAAGCATACTTGGTATTAAGTTTTAAAATTCATTAACTATTAAAATTTGTTCATTGCTTATTTTTATTTTAATACATTATGATTCTTGTTACAGGAAAAAAATGCACTAAAACATATCTATCTAATGACTTCCATTCACATGTTTATATATTTTTGCATATTCATTCCATTTTATAAATTTTCAGAAAGAAATCTGTAAAATTTTTTGCAAAGGTATTTTATTAATTTTTTTAATTTATGTTTCACATTTTCCTTATTTCACTTTGCTTGTTTCTTGCTTTCTGTTTAGGCCACACAGACTCTGAGGACTCAGAATTTAGTTCTTTGGAGCGTGATAAAGACACATCTTTGCTTATTAAGAGGGGCCATCGATCATCATCTCATCGCAAAAAGAACTGTAACAAGAATCATAATGTATTAAGTCAACCAAACTCATCTGTTTCTACCCAACAAAGTTTGAAATCCAGTTTGCAGTATCGTAAAGAAACAGGTTAGGAAGAATTCTTGTTTTTGAAGAGCAGTTCCTGATATTACCAATAAATATTTGAATTAGATAATGTTCAGAGCTAATAATTTTGTGTTTAGAGCTAATTTTATTTTTGTTGCTGTTTGAGATAACTATTTTTTCTTCTGATAATAATTATATAAAATAACATTTTAAAACCATGACCTTTACTTTCAGTTCGTAGCCATTCTCCATCAGAAGGTAGTGAAGGAACTGGAGATGAGATGTTAGGAGCTCAAAGCTTCAAACATCATCGTACTGTACAGAGTCAGAAAGTTAAAATCATTAGTCCTCAAATTCCAGCTAGTCAACTGCCACCTGTGATCTCAGCCACTGCTGATCCAGAATCAGGTAAGGCCACCTCACGTACATAGGACATTGAAGATGTAATCTGTCTTTGAGATTCTTTAAAGCATTCACTTCAAAAACTCTGACAAATGAAACTGGTCGACAGACATCTAAAGACTAAAGATGCCAGAATAAAATTAAGTGTAAACATCTTTGTTACTTATTGAATGTGAGAAATCTTAGTATTGCTCCACAGACATCTAAAGACTAAAGTTGTAAACATCTTATTAATGAATGCAGAAATCTTTGCACTGCAGCACAACTATCTAAGACTAATGACTCCGTAACCATTCACTTTACAAATGCAGCACAACTATCTAAGACTAATGACTCCGTAATCATTCACTTTACAACTGCAGGACATTTTAGTATTGTTGCTGCCATTCACGGGGTCCTGATAAATGTCTTGGGTGTCTGAAATACCAGTCTGCAGTTATACCTCGGCCCACCATCAGTAAATCTGTCTGTATTTAAAACAAATGATATTGATGAGCTTCTCATTTTAGAATGAGAGTACGCCTGTTTTCCTTTTCAAATACTTATATGTTAACCTTTTAACAGACAGTGAGTAGAATGAGAGTACACCTGTTTTCCTTTTCAAATACTTATATGTTAACCTTTTAACAGACAGTGAGTAGAATGAGAGTACACCTATTTTCTTTTCAAATACTTATATGTTAACCTTTTAACAGACAGTGAGTAGATTATTCTGCCACAGATAAAGGCAGAATTCTCATTTAGGTATAACAAACTTGAAACATATTCTGCATCTGGAATGGATATTTTCTCATTGGTTGGAACCATTTTGAATTGTTTGGTTGGATCAGAAATTTTTGTATGATTTAGTTATTTTATTTACATTAAACAACAACAAAAGAAAAAGCTGCCAGTCAACTGATATGGAAATTATTAGCACATTCTCTCTCCAGACAGTATTTCAGAGAATTTTTAAAAGCAAATAAGTAGTGAAATTAATTAGACTTAGTGAGAATACTGATTGTGTCTTGATGATTAAGATAGTGGTTTGGGACCTGTTCCATATTTATTAGAAAATATAAGTAGTTTACAGTCTGAAGAACATAAGACAGTCATAAAGTTGGGAACTTCACATTAGATTTTACTTCACCAGCAGAGGATAATATATCATTCTTTTTTTCCAATCTTAATAAATATTTGTTTATGACATTTTGTGAACCCTAACATTTCAGTAAACAGTCCCAAACAGGAACTCCACACTTATTGCATAAATGTTTGGGGGGCTTTGAAGATTGTAGTGTCTTACATGAATCAACATTCTGTCGTATGAAATTTTGACTGTTGGAAATATTGATTTAAAATTATTCTGTCAGAAGAGAATTATTATTGTCATTATGTTCATTCAGCTATATTGCATTTAGCATTAAATACTGGTAGTTGTAAAATTTATCATATAATTCTTTTTTGTTACATTCGATTGTAATTTTGTTTCAGGTCGTGATGACCGGGAAAGTTTATATGAAGCGGTCATGCACTTCCAGACACTTCCTACACGGGTAAATACTTAAAGTTTTTGTGTTTCTTTAGCTTTTTACTTCCTTTGGTAAATACTGAAGTTTCTCAGGTTTGATTTTAGTTTTTCTGCTTTGCAAGTGCAGGACTGCTGGAAAGCATGGAAAAACTGAGATCTGAAGTGTTTTTCATTTTTTAGAATTGATTGGTCTAAAATCTAGCACATACCTAACATTACAGTGTGCCTCTTTCAAATACTCAATCAGATACATGTAGAATATTCAGATTTCGATAGAGAAATATGACGTAGCTTTTGAGTTTAGGAATTAATTTAGTTTCAAACTTCACATTGTTTCTGTCAAACTTTCACTCTGATTTGGGAATAATGGAAAAGAAATGATTATTTGTTGCTTAATTTTTAATGTTTCAAGTGTGATTAGAAATAAGAGAGTTATTGTTTGGCTTGCAGGCAATACTTACTTTAAATGTTGTGTATTGTGTATGCTCATCAAGCTTTGACATTGCTTGAGAAGTTTGTCTCATGCTATTCCTGTAGGCTAGAATCCGCATTTTGTAACCTAATCTCCAATTGTTGTTCAATTTTCTGTAGTTCTCATGCATTGAATTTTATTGTGTAATTATTTACTTTTTATTGTGTTTTATTCACTCTGGATTCCTGGTAATTCCCAGTTTCTGGATTCCTGGTAATTCCCTGTTTATGGATTCCTGGTAATTTTGATTTCTGGATTCTGAATTAGAGTTATGGTACTGAAATACTTTTGCACTAAGATATTTCAAGTGCACTCTGCAGCTTTTCCAATTTTGTATGCATTTGCAAGGGATGAATGGTGGGTAAAGGAGGTAAGGGTGGAAATGAGTAGGAGAGGGTGGAAATTTTTCAATATGACTTTTACAAATCAGAATGAGTTAATGCTTTCAACAAGAAAATATTGTATTTGTCAGGTCCTGAATTTTTATTAAGTTACTGATACTTTATTATGGGAGAAAAAAAATGTAATCAAGACAGATTATTAATACTCAAGGCAGAACATTATTCTCTCTGTAAAGAAAGACATTTTCAATCATGACTAGTTATTGATGTTTCAGCCCAAACATTTTTCCGTTTGTAATAAATTTTGTATATTATATCTTCAAGATATTGCAAAACATTTATATCCTCATACGATCTTCAGGGCATGGATTACAAGTCAACAAATTGAAACTTAAGTCTATGCACATCATTTTACAAATTCATGTAAATTTATGTTATAATAAGGCACATCATTTTACAAATTCATGTAAATGAATGTTTGTGTTCCAGTATGGCACAGCATTTTTACAAATTCATGTAAATGAATGTTTGTGTTCCAGTATAGCACAGCATTTTAAAAATTCATGTAAATTAATGTTTGTGTTCCAGTATGGCACAACATTTTTACAAATTCATATAAATTAATGTTTGTGTTCCAGTATGGCACAGCATTTTTACAAATTCATATAAATTAATGTTTGTTCCAGTATGGCACAGCATTTTTACAAATTCATGTGTAAATTAATGTTTGTGTTCCAGCATTTTTACAAATTCATATAAATTAATGTTTGTGTTCCAGTATGGCACAGCATTTTTACAAATTCATATAAATTAATGTTTGTGTTCCAGTATGGCACAGCATTTTTACAAATTCATGTGTAAATTAATGTTTGTGTTCCAGTATGGCACAGCATTTTTACAAATTCATATAAATTAATGTTTGTGTTCCAGTATGGCACTGCTGTTGCAGAAGAAGGAGAAGACGAGTTGAATGACAGCACTCACTGGAGTAACAAGATTTTAAGTTTTAAAACTCTACGTGATCCCGAAAAACAGCGCAAGAAAGATGAGCGCAGGCGCCAGAAAGAGGAGGTGAGTTGTTGTGAGAAGCGACTTTTCCTCCGAAATTTTATAGTGTTAATAGTTTAAAAACCAACAATATATGGGCTTATTTATTGGTTATGATGGAAGAAAATTAATAGTTTTAACTCTTTACCTGACAGACATTTTTCCTTTTTTAGCTCTAAATGGGCAAGATTTTTCAGGGTGTCAGTGAGATTCAGGGGTACGTCGGTAAAAACATCATATCTTAGGTATTAGTGCATATATTTCAATATTTCAATGAAATAAAATGCAAAATGAAAGGAAATGAAAGCAGCTTTATTAATATCCTTAATTGAAGTATACTTTCGGGTGTTAAATTTGAATCCAATTGTGAAAATATATATTTACACAAAAAAAATATTGTCCATTTATTGTCCGCTACAAACACTACGTACACACACTTTATTGATGCCAGGAATACTAATCTGTCGTCAGACGATCAATACATCTCTTTTTTTGGCAGGTTGTAAATTCCTATCAAAATCATAAGTCCAAAATAAGCCTTAATTTCAGTGGCATTAGTTTCCTTCCAACCTGGATCGCCATTTTGTTTTTTTGCAATTTTCGGACATGCGTACTTGTTCATTTATTCCGCTATCTTGTCAAATGTTTCTTCGTTGAAAAACTGATAGAAGAAAGCCAGCTGAGTACTATCATTAGTTCCAGTCATATTCAGCCCCATTTCTGTTATAAATTCCGATATATTCAGTGCTAAAGTACTACTATTCCAACCATGTGCATCTCCAGATACCCCTTCCCCCTACTCCTCTTCGATATCCTCAGAATCTGATGCACTCTCCTCCAAAATTTGAAAGATACTACATGTGCATGCTACTGACACTAATGTCACTTCTAATCCTATCGTCCAATTCAAAATAAACTTCTCTTACCTCATTATCTGATAAATTGAATCCATTAAACTTCTCATTAATGATCGACGATTCTAAGAAATCCATTTGAAACACCAAATGCGAAAACAAAGAAAACTTTATGAAAAAATGAATCCTGCCATATGAAAACGCTTCAAAATGGTGCGGAAATCGTTGTACAAACGTCATGCTTCCTGTAGACACCGGATAGGATGTAAATATGGGAAGGAAAGAGCACTGGTTGCTATGGGTGGCGTTGGGCGTTGGGCGTTCCGCCCGGTAAAGAGTTAAAAAACCAACAATACATGGGCTCATTTGTTGGTTATGATGGAAGAAAATTAATAGTTTTAAAAACCAACAAAACATGGGCTCAATTTTTGGTTATGATGAAAGAAAATAATAGAATCAGTCTCTGCCTGGGCTTTTTAAATGGATATTTCACTTTGAAGGTTTTAAACTGCTTGAGTGTTTCTCATCCCTATCTTTACTGATCTTAATGATTTTTTAAAAAAACTTTACATGAAATGCTTTTTTCTGAACTCTTACCAGGTGATTACTCTTGTATAGTGTTGTAGATACCTGTTTGTACAGATGGGGAAACTAAAATTTCTGACTTTTTTTTACTTTCAATATTAAGGCCTTCTTCACCCATGATCATACAAATTTTATTTTTCAGTAATGTTCCTAGTGCAAAGTTTGGAACCTATTTGCACACAATACAAACTGCTCAGTAAACATTCTCAGTACTTGAATGATTAGCTTCTTCTAGTTGCATTTCAACAGTGTCTCAAATGACACCACAACAGCAGCGCTTCAGGGCTATGAAATTTCACTGATGTACAACTATTGTGGTGGCTATAAGATTTTTAATATTGCCATGCTGCTCTTGTAATTTTTTTTAATAAAGTGAAAAAGAAAAGAGATTAGCTGGCATGGCATTTAGTTGAATCTAATGAACTAGGAGTTAGATGTACAGTGCATATGATGGATTGAAATGTCATGGATACACTAAAAGAAAACGGAGGTCAGCCTAACTCTTGATTCAAAACTTTGAATAACAAGGTGAACATAGGAGTATAAAGAAATTACTTCACATCACATCAGAGATCCCCTGATCCAATTCACATAACAGTGATATCAGGTTGTTTTTCAAATATTTGCCTGACTATTGCACCTCTGAAGTCTAGCAGTGAAATTGCTTTGCCTGTGTGTTTTTTGTAAACAACCACAAGCATTGTGCACTATGGTATTAAGAGAGTGGAAGTAAACTTTCTTGTATCACTTAATTGTTTTTCTTGTTACAGGCACTGTTGATATAAAACAATTGTGTTATTATAGCTTCTTTTCTGAAAGGAATATACATTTTCAATCTACAGGTCGGGCTCAGTTATTATAGATCAGTTTTGTTTTAGCATAATTTTTGATCAGTTGTTATTTCCAAAATAACATGCACATTTAAACAACTGTTTATTGTTTTATTAGTGAATGGGTTTTTTCCCTTACTAGTGTATACTTTTACTTCATCAATGTATGTTTTGCCATATCAATGTTTTATGTCATATAATGTATGTTTTTTGCCTTATCAAAATTTGTACAGGAAAGGATAAGTCTTCCCTCCAGTAGTATAAAAACAAAAGTGAATTAGTTAAAAGGAAAAATGTGGTAAACTTAAGATAGAAACTGGATTTGGTGAAGCAGAATGAAAATGAATAAATCAGAATGAAAGCGATAAGCTTGGAGCGAAAAGTAGATATAATTAAGAGGGTATGAAAACAAGTGAATCAGTAAGAAGCAATAAACTTAGAGCAAAACCAAAATGTGAGCAAAACAAAAATGTGAGCAAAACCTCAATGTGGTTAAGATGGTATAAAAACAAGTGAATTAATATGAAAGTGATGAGCTTAGAGTAAATCTGGATTTTGGTAAACAGTATCAAAAACTGAAAAGTCTTTGGAGGTTCCTGCGAAGAAAGAAGCTATTGAAAAAGAATTTAGTACGAGCAGCAATAAGCTTAGAACAAAAACTGGGTGAGGTTAAACAGTATAAAAATGAGTACATTTGAATTAGTAAGAGAAGTAATAAGCATTGAGCAAAAAAAACTGGATGTAACTAAGTGGTATGAGAATTAGTCAATCTTTTATTTTTATCAATACCTTCATTTTCTCAGTGTCTAATCCATTTTCATATAATGTCGTATGCCCTAGTTTTCATACCATTCGGTTTTCAACAACTTTTTTCATCAAAATTTTGTCCCAGTTTTTGTACATCCGCTTGGTTTTTGTACTAAACAATGTGACTCAGCCACTCATTTCCCAGAATTGAGTGCCCACACAAAGCATCCCATGTGTTCCTGACTCAGTCTGCCTTTGTTTCTCGTTCAGTGAGCATCACTCCACACGTTCATCCAAAATATTCCATAATAATCCATTGTTTTTTGTGTTTGTTTATTGAATGCGACTGCTAAATAAGCTACCATGGGGTCAAAGAAAGTTCCAAATGCCAGCCCTTTGATAAAGAAGGCGAGAAACACAATAGAATTAAAAAAAGAACTTGTAGCAAAGTACGAAAGTGGCGTATATTAATTTCTTTTAATCAGATGTCCCGAGTACAATTAAATCATAAGTAATGCTATTCATCAGCAAAAAATGCAGGATTTATATATGCCATCCAAACAATAAGCTCTCCTCCAAACGCCAACAAGAGTCTTCAATAAAAGGAAAAGTGATGTTAAATGTTCATTTATCTATTTCATTAGTCATTTATATATATTTATCATTGTTTTCTGTATGTAAAAATACATATATAGTTATTCTCTATAAAATATACATATATTTTTTGTTAATATTTTTGGGTGTCTGGAACGGATTAATTGGATTTACATTATTTCTTATGGGAAATATTGCTTCAGTTTTCGTCATACTTTTTGAACAGATTAATCACGAAAACCGAGGTTCCACTGTAAAGGTTTTTTGTTTATAACTGTACATTCCTATTCATTTTCTTCATAGGTTTTTAAGTGGATCAGAATTATCAATAACTCAGTCCACTAATATTTTCTGCTTTAGATAGACAAGCTCTTTGCTGGTACATTAAAACAGTTGCATAGCAACATTTCTTTCTACTTTTAGCAGTTTTGCAAGTATAAGCAAATCAAGGGAAACAATCCAAATGGCATGAAATCTTAGAAAGGATTACTTTTTGTGTATTTTTGTTATACATTCATTATTTATTGTTGTTATCACTCCATTTAAAAAAAAAATTATTTCTTTTATTTTTTGTTGTTTGTTTCATGGCTTAGCAAATGATAAATAAATGATAGATCAGCCAATTTTCTTGAGTGTAAACTGTATACACAGCATACATTTGTAAGAAGTTACATTAACTTCACGTGAATTCTCAAAAAAGTTATGGTAAATGTATTGTCACTATGAAGGGTCTTGACTTTGTTCTATCATAAGATAAACATGTTCAGTAGTATTTCTGAAGAAGCAAAATAATATGGATGAGTGATTTTGGGGAGGTCAGTAATGGGGAATATGATGGATATTTTATATATTTGTTTTATTTATTATTTATTATTTTTTAACACACAGTTAGATATACTGTCAGAAGAAATAGGTATTTTTATGTACAGCAGACCCTTGTATTAAGTTGGTTTTACTTGATGCTTAACGTGGAGTTATGCTTTCCATAGATACTTTTTTATATTTATATGTTAGAATCAATGCATAACCTTATCACATTTGCACCCTACTTGGACTGTCACACTCTGCCTGAAAGCTCCAGCTTATCTTAGTCAATCAAGAAATCTTTTGCAGTATGTTTTACATAGTTGGCTGCATTACTGTAATGAAAAATATTCACTATAAATCTGTCATATTGTATTAATTAAAGTATCTTCAATAAAGAACAATGGTTTCTATACCAAATGTTTTAAAAAAGAAAACAGACCAAGGAAACCGTTTCACTGCAAACCAAAGATGAAAATTGTAGCAAAACACAAGAATGGTGTCAATACAAGTGTGAATGTGGCTGTGTTTTTTCTTTTAAAATGACCTCTTATCAACAGATTTTATTAGTCTTTTCACCAGTTAGATTATATTTATTTGCTATAATTCCTACACTTGCATAAATTTATTTTTTCTCTGTTGAATTAATTATATTAAAACAAAAGTCCACTGTACTAACTGATGGTTCAATTTAGTTACAGATGTGTACTTTTTTACTAAAAAGAGGCATCCTTACGAAGCTAATCAGTTATTATCTCCCCTTTGCCAGTCATATAAGATGATAATACCAAATGGGGCTTGAAATCAAAATTATGTTATTGAAGTAATCAAACCTTTTTCATCCATGTGTGAGGGTGTGTGTGTGTGTGGGGGGGGGAGGAAATCACATATACAACATTTCCCATATCCGCACTTTAGTCACGCTTTTTACAGTATTTATTTTTAAATATGTGTGCAGTCAAAGTCTTAGTATTTTGTGAGTTTGCTGGGTTGTATCACATATACTTCATTGTTTTCTTTCCTGTTGATGCTTTACAAAGTGTAATATCTTGGAAACAGATAAGCAGTATATCTTGTCAGTAGTTCTTACATTTTCTTTTTTCTTCACTTGGTTCTCTGTTTTCCTATACAGTCATATTACAGTTTAGTTGTTTTATGAAGTTTATATTAGAAAATGTTTTGAATGATTACATTGGATGTACTTTGTATTTATAAAGGTTTTATCATAATGAGAGTAATTATTATTATTATTTATCTATCATTGATGTTTCAATAACAAGATAATCCCCAAGACAGTTTGTGTGTAATGTTTGTAAGTGCATTGTTGCAATAATGTTGCTTATATAAGCAAACTATTGTGTATAAAATAAAATGTTACATTGCTGTTGGCTGTAATAATCCATATTTGCAATTTTATGTAAATTTAAATGTCTGTCTCAGCAGTAATAATACATACTTGCAATTTCATACAAACTTAAATGCCAGTCTCAACAGTGAATTTGTAAATTGAATGATAATGAAGAAAACTGCATGTATAATACACTACAGTAATCAGTTAGCATCATGACCATATTTTCTATGCAGAACAAATTTGCCTCATGAGGTTTGGCTTAAAATCACATCATTTACCAATAATTTCCAGGCATTTTTTGTATTGGGATACAACCGAGCCCCAAAATGTTGTAATTTAACTATTAATATTTTCATTTATCATTGTTAAATACATGTCTAGAATAGTATTGTTTTCGTTAATTTAGGGTGATAGGGGCTTCTGGCTTCCACTGATTTTGTCCCTTGGCATGATGTGTGCCTCTGTAGGGAGAGTTGAATATGATGAAAGACATAGGGGAAGGTAGTACTAGTAGAAAGGAAAGTGATGATGAAGGGTGGTCTATTTTCTGTTGCAAACATGTCCAGAATTCTGTGGGCTAAAGTTGTGGTTGTTGTTGTTGCTGTCATTCCTTATGTTGTAGTAGAGGTTGTCGTACAGAGCCCAGGCTAGTAGCACACCAAGTCTGTACCTAGTGTGTATGTGTGCCCAGGATGTTCAACCCCCTGGCCTCCTCATTGGTGATGTTGTTAATCGCTGTTATTATGGTCGTTCCTGGTGTCTGTTGGGATGCGCAAAGATGAGTGCTGGCATCCAGTAAAGATGGGCAAAAAGCAGTTGTATCATGTCCGCAGTGGGGTGGTTGAAATATCCCCACTGCTGATACTGTTGTTCATAGTACTGCCATTGTTGTCGGTAGTTTCTGCAGCATTGTTGAGGCTATTGTTGGCGCTGATGTGTTGAGGCGGTCTGTTTCTCTTCTTTTCTTTGCATTCAGCTTTCATATCTGTTGATGGCTTTGTTGTTGATGTTGTTATTGATGTTATTGTTCTGGCAGTGGTGAAAGAGTGAGAACCTCCAACACCCTTGCACAGTCTTTGAGGAAAACCTCGATATTGACTTGCCTGGTTGTTGTTGCTGTTGTTGTTGTCTTGTGTTTTATCTGGTTGTTTTCTTCCTTTGTTTGTAATTTATTCATCTGCATGTTGGCAACTTTAAGTTGCTTTTTTTTTCTTCCTTCTGCCATTTGGATTTATTTGTCTTTGGGTTTTTTAGCTTGAGTCTGGATTTTTTCCCCCCCCTGCAGATTCTTTTGTTGACTGTAGTCTGCGAGAAGTTTACTTTGGTTTTTGGTGGTATCTTCCAAATGCTGCTGCTTATTCATTCCTTTTCATATGTTTTTGTTGTAGTCTGTGTATCTTTGTTCGCATGTCATCTTTGTTGTAGTTTGTTGCTTGCGTGCCATCTTTGCCGTTTTGTCTTTTGGCATTCTTCTTTGTAATCTGTCAGGGTTGCATGTACTATCAATTCTTCATTTAGTGGCTGGTCCATATTACTGTCTTTGATTCACTGTATCAGTGCACTGAATGCTTTGTTTAGCTCTTCATTGTTAGATTTTAGTTTCAGGTCAGTAGTTTGGAGCACTTTTCTCATGTGGAGGAGTTCTGTTGAAGATGCTTTTGACGTGATATCACGAGAGGCCATCATGAATGACATTTTTGTCTCTAATAGTTGCTGTTTTTTGGCCACTTTAAAGTTGATCTCCCTGCCCAGAAAAGGGTTTTTTCATCCAGTCCTATAAAGGGTTAGGAGTGGCGCTGGCCGCTGATCTGGTGTTCATTTTTCCATTTGTCTTCCAACCCGCTAGTCCATTTGGAGGGAAGGCTAGATGCTTCCTTTCACATTGAAGTCAGCAAGTGGAATGTACACTAGTATAAGCTTTGTGTATGGATAATAAGAATGTAGGTCAAGAATAATGACAAAATGATTTTTTTTGTGACACTAAGTGGATTGATGGAAACTGGAAAAGTCTCAAGATGATTGACCTAGTAAAGTGAAGCAGAATGGAATGATTGTAACATTTAATAATAAGAGTCAGGACACTGTTTTATCTTCACTATGCAATATGCAATCTACATATTGCCAAGTTAGTACCTGGAAAAGTGCTCACTAGCCAGGTAAGAAAGAAATGCCAAGTCATATGTTGGAGGTATTAAGTCTGTCACAGGTGTGAAGTAATTACTAAGTGTTATAGAAAAAAATCTTATGCTTAAAGGCAAGGTCAAAATTTAATGCCTTTCGCATGAAGCCACTGACCTCAAGGCAAGAAATTAAAGTTCAGAACTCTGATTTTGAACTTGGAGCTAACATTTTGAGGAATAAAATCTTCTCAAATCCTTAAATAAGAGTGCGATAGTAAATGTCATTAATTGACTCGACATTCGATGAACTAAAAGAAGTAAAATGCTAAACGTTAGTGTGTCCTACAATATGTGACAATTATAACCTAGTTGCAAGGGCAGCTACTCTTACCAGAAAGTGACAGCAGTGAAAGTATATTGCTTTATATTTCAAGGAAGAGTACAAAATGACCAAGGAACTGCATAGTAGAGTACACCAAGAGAAACGTTTTTTTGGATAAATTTTAACTGAAATAATTTCTGGCTTTCCCTCATGATATATGCAAACTATCATAAACTTTACTATAAATTGCAAATGAACAAATCAGTGAGGCTTGTAAGGTCATTTTATTTATATATATATATATTGTGTGTGTGTGTGTGTGTGTGTGTGTGTGTGTGTGTGTGTGTGTGTGTGTGTGTGTGTGTGTGTGTGTGTGTGTGTGTGTGTGTGTGTGTACTACATATTTATAGAACTTTTGTTACCAATTCCTTAATTAATAAATTATTTTGTCATATATTGTTAATTCCACTTATGCCTGATTATAGTAGATGTCAGACTTGCAGGTGGGGTAAAATTATGATCAAGTCAGGTATCATTTTCTTTTAACAGTAGAAGTCTCATATATGTTCTCCAATTGTTGTGAATTGCTCAATTATAGGTTTACATGGATATTGTGATACATGTCATATTGGGGAACCCAGTAAATCATGATATGGAAAGGAGTGAGATGACTGGTACATCATCATTAATAAGGGGAGGTAGTCTTGTACATTTTTCTCTCACATTATAATAATTATTCAGATCAGATACGTTTTTCTGTTTTTTGATAAATTTATTGAAATCATTAGTTGGTTTTTTTTAAAACAACCACCAGTTGTGCATTAGCACTTTAAACTCTCAAGCTAACAATGCAGACAAAGAGGGATGTAATGTCATATGACTAAGAATTCAGGAAATTATTTTTACTAGTGTAGTTTTACACAGTGATTTTCCAGTTATAAATATTAGTCATATATTTCTTATAAATTAGTCATGTATTTTTTAAAACTTAAGTACTGTATGTATTTCTTCAGTTTTATTAAAACAAATATTAATAAAGTTTGGTTTATAACGCATTGCCCAAGTTGTAAGAACTGTAACTGATTTATTCAAATAGTACAGATATATTTCTACATTGACTTTTACGTTTATTTTAGAAAATCTTAACCTTTTCATGATCGCCCTGAAGTAGGATAATTAGGCTGACATTACTTCTGGAATGTTCTACAAAACAACCTTGCATACTTCTTACATTCTAAAAATTATACTGAAAAGTCTACAGCAGCTGCCATATCAGGATAAATATCATAGTTAATATCCAAGCGATTACTGAAGGCATTAGTAGCAAACTAAGCAACCGCATGCAGCGTTGAGGCGTTTCTGACATGAACTGCATTAACTTTAACAGTTCAAAAACAGTCAAGACGTATGGAATAAGGGTGAGAGTCAGTTTCATGTATTTATTGCCAATATTGTGCAGTATTAATTCAGTAGATATATATGCCTGTTCTCCGTGCAGTACAAATTTCATTTTCTAAACTTTTTTTTTTAAATTGAACATCTCATTCTGTAGTGTTATAATTGTTTCTAAATGTTGTTGTCTTTCAAATGATTGCAAGTATTTTTGAGAAGGTTCTAGTTTCTTGGTGTTTTAAAATAAAAACAACCCCAAATAGAAGATATATGTATTAAAGTGTGTAGGGAAACTGAAGATGTTTTTTTTATTGTTATTGTGGTATGGATTGAGTGATGTAAGGCATTTATTGGTGCAATTCTTTAGTGCAATTTTTTCACATATTTTGTCCACAATGTGTCTATTCACTTTCTCCTCTGTCAAGAATTCTTATCATGGTGCAGCTAGTAAGACACAGGTCCTGCTTTATTCCCCCCTCAGATGGACATAGACACTTCAGTCCACCACTGTGAGCTAGGGAGTGGTAAAGTAGTTGCTTGTAGGTAAGTTTCCATGGTGTTTGGTTCGAAACCTAGACATTCTAAGTAAGCCCTGGCTATGCCCCTATAGCAGTTATAGAGCAGTTTATTTTTTTGAAGTTACTACTGTTACTACTATACTACTTCTATTATCACCATTACTTTCACTACTGACCACTACCACTTCTATTATCACCATTACTTTCTCACTGACCACTACCACTTCTGTTATCACCATTACTTTCTCACTGACCACTACCACTTCTGTTATCACCATTACTTTCACCACTGACCACTACCACTTCTATTATCACCATTACTTTCTCACTGACCACTACCACTGCTGTTATCATCATTACTTTCACCACTGACCACTACCACTTCTATTATCACCATTACTTTCACCACTGACCACTACCACATCTTTGTGTTTCCATGTATAGTGGTTGTTCATCATCACAAACACATGTATTGTGCTGTTTGCTTCTATGAACATGGTGACAGAGCAATACACATCGATGAAACATGGAAATGGAGAAAGAAAAATGGAAATAATATTTATTAATTTCAAAGGCATAACATTCTACCATAGCATTGCAGTTCATTTAGTGAGGTTTTATAATGGAATCTTGGAACGCTGCTACATACACATGCATGCATATATACATATATACATACATACATACGTGTTATTATAAATTAAAAATTTTGAAAGGACAGTCATCGTTTGGGGTTTTTTTTTTTACTTTTTAAAAAAACAGTAAACAAGTGTTAATGTAGTTAGAGTCCTGTTCTGTCCTAAATAAGTTAGGTGTACTTATGTAGATGAGTTAAAAATAAAAATCTGCAAACTGTGTTTACTTAGATAAGGTTCTGTCCTAATTAGGTGTACTTATGTAGATGAATAAAAAATAAAAATCTACAAAATGTGTTTACTTAGCTAGGATGCAACAGGTTTATTTTTACCATCCTAGGCTTAGGACAGGTTATAAAAATTAGTCACATGGTTTTTAAAACTTAAGTACATGTACATATTTCTTCAATTTTAAGGTAGAACAGAGTTGTGTCCATATGACTGACTTGCCTGTATGAAAATTTAGAGTTTTAGTTGTCTACTCCAGACTTTATCCCCCAAGAGCACTCCTCTCCAAAACAATACAGTGAAACAAAAAAAGCAAAGCAATTAAATATTTCTTATTCCTTCTTGTAGTAGCTGTACAAACTAGTTAAAATGGGAAATAGATATGATTGATAAGATCCTCAGAAGTGGTGTATACTCTACTTTATCCATGATATTAAAACCATACTATCACGGACCACACATACGCACAAGACAGTATTTTTATTATACTATTGGGCAAGTTAATCATATCTCTATCTGCCTATCTGTACCAGTTATATTCTTTGTCCCAGACATTTCTCTGTGCTCACCTAGTTTGCAGAGGTCATGAACTCTCTGATCCCAGTACATTTTAATATTGTGGCTAACTGGCTTCTGCAGGCAATATCTCAAGTAAGCACTAGCCTGTCATTTGAGAGATAAGCTCAAACACAATAATTTGGCGGTCAACTCTTATCTACTCTCTAGCACTGTGTGGGCTTAGTGTCCAGTCTATTTGATAGATGAAAAATCATTTGCTTGCTATAGTGATACAGGACCAATGCATACTAAGGACCTTCTGTTTTCTGGAATTCAGAAATCTAAGACCCTTGTGCACTGATAATGGCAAATCTGGTCAGAAAAGTTTCACTTTAAATACATTTGTGTGTGGGAGAAGGGACACTAATATTTATAATTTGTGGGTAAGAAATTCTAAATATTAAAGTGCCTCTCCCCCCCCCCCACACACACACACAAATGAGCTCTTAGACTTGCATGCATATACAATCTCATTTATATGCACACAATCAATTACATGTATACAGTCACAGTTAAATTGTGTATGCAATTTTGTGCATGTACATGCAGATGAGTCACTTTTTAAATTATTTTTTTAATGTATAGATTAAAGACTTGAAGGAATTTTTTAAAAAACAAAACAAAACATTTTTGATTGTGCTCAGATTCAAATTGAGTGCCTCTCTTCTGATCCACTCACAATTTACTAATATGATAAGTTATATCAACTCTGAAAAGATGCACACATTTATTAGATTAAAATAAATATTATCTGTTGAAATATTATTTTCCACTCATCATCAGTGCTGCAAAATAAAGTCCTTGAATTTGATTTTAAATAGTGCATAAAATAGCACTTAAAGATATATTTTCTTCTTATTAAATAGTTTTCTTACTATTACATTTATTGGTTTATTCTTGTAATCACCCTTTTAACGTAACACATATATTTATAAAGCAGATTATAACTTTTATAATTATGTAAATAAAGATTGATCATACTTCATAGTAATCAGTTCGTTATATAGAGTTAGTCTTAAATAAATGTGTTAAACCATCCACTGTCTTTTAAAATTTTACAAGAAATTGTTCATTGTATTTGTACATGTATTATCAGGAAAGAATAGCTGGTGAGAAGTGAAAAAAGAGAAAATTGTTTACATCCTGTTCAGGAGAAATTCATAATGGATCCAGTTATATACAGAGTAGCAGTATACAACACACTTATCTTGAAAAACTAACCAGATATAATTATCTTGATAAACCTCTCCAAATATAATTATCTTGATAAACCTCTCTAGATATAATTATCTTGATAAACCTCTCCAAATATAATTATTTTGATAAACCTCTCCAAATATAACATATCTTGATAAACTATAAAAATAAAGTTATTCCTTTTGTTAGATTCCAGTCATGAGGGTCCACTTCTTAGCATTAAATGCCATTTTACCAGACATTTATTCTGCCAGTTGAAAAATTATAATTTAAAGAAGGAAAGGTAAGTTTGAATAATATTTTACAGGCATTTTAGTTGTCTGCGTATTGCAAGACAGTACATTGTACATAAAGTTGAAATCAGTTTTTACCATCATATTATTTTTGTTATAATATGTAAAGATATAGTGATATATTTTAAAGATGGACATTGATGGTAAAATTTACTTGTATGCTATTTTTTTAAATGCCACAATATATAAGAAATGCACGTAAACTTCATTAAGTGCACTCTTATAAGATCACACACACACGCACATGGCTTAAAATTTCTGAATTTTGTGTGTGGATTTTGGAATTTTGGAGATTTTAGAGTTTGTACATGAACAGAATGTAGTTGATGCACATAAGCATACATATTTGCAACAGAGGGGTACATAAATATTTGTTTATACATGAATGCATGCAATAAGTACAAAGAAATGTGTATCAATCATAGATAGGTATAACACCTGTGCCTGTTTCATGCATTTAAATAATAATTTAGAGACATGTTTATACTTTATCAGTTGAAGCACATTTTTAAATAGTTCTTCTTTTATAATAGTTGCAAATACTTTTTATTTTAAATACTTTTCCTCAATTTTACTAACACATATATGTGTATCAATTCATACTTGTGAACCCATCACATGTAGCAGAATTAAATACTGTGCTGAACTTTCTTTGGGTTTTAAAAGCAAAGTAAACTTTATATTGATTTAACCAGCAGTGAAAAATGTGACTTCAGCAAGAAGGGCTGACAGGTGGGGAAAGCACAAGACTATTATGTTTGTGTGAATGAACACTTTATATCACCCATGACTCTAACTTTGCCCCAGATAGTAAGTTGTCAACAGGAATGGCTTACTGTTGCCATGAGCAACATGACCTGTCGAAAGTAAAACACTCCTCTTATCAATAACTTCCCTTTCGTTTGGAGGTCTTTGAGAATTTGCTCCACTAAATATCCGAGTTATAAGAAAAGAGAAGTAAAGGAAAAAAGTGGGTGGACATTTAAGTGTATGTATGATTCTCTGATAATTAAGTGTATGTATGATTCTCTGATAATTAAGTGTATGTGTATTTCCTCTGATATAATTAAGTGTGTGTGTATTTTCTCTGATAATTAAGTGTGTGTGTACTTTCTCTGATAATTAAGTGTTTGTGTATTTCCTCTGATAATTGTGTGTGTACTTTCTCTGATAAATAAGTGTGTGTGTATTTTATCTGATAATTGTGTGTGTACTTTCTCTGATAATTAAGTGTATGTGTATTTTATCTGATAATTAAGTATGTGTGTATTTTCTCTGATAATACAGTGTATGTCTATTTCCTCTGATAATTTATGTGCAAGTGTTTTTCCTCTGATAATTAAGTGTGTGTGTATTTTCTCTGATAATTAAGTGTATGTGTATTTCCTCTGATAATTAAGATATATGTGATTTATCTGATAATTAAGTGTATGTGTATATTTTATTTTTGGGATAATTAAGTGTGTGTGTATTTTCTCTGCTAATTAAGTGTGTGTGTGTGTGTGTGTGTGTGTGTATTTTCTCTGATAATTGTGTGTGTACTTTCTCGATTAATTAAGTGTAAATGTATTTTCTTGGATAATTAAGTGTATGTATATTTTCTCTGATAATTAAGTATGTGTGTATTTTCTCTGATAATTAAGTATGTGTGTATTTTCTATGATAATTAAGTGTATGCATTTCCTCTGATAATTTAAGTGTGTGTGTGTGTGTGTGTGTGTGTGTGTGTGTGTGTGTGTGTGTGTGTGTTTTCTCTGATAATTACATGCACATGTATTTCCTCTGATAATTAAGTGTATGTGTATTTTCTCTGATAATTAAGTGTGTGTATTTTCTCTCATAATTAATGTATGTGTATTTCCTCTGATAATTTAAATGTAGGTGTATTTTCTCTGATAATTAAGTGTATGAATATTTTCTCTGAAAATTAAGTGTTTGTGTATTTTCTCTGATAATTTAAATGTAGGTGTATTTTCTCTGATAATTAAGCAGTATGTACATTTTTTGGGAAAATTAAGTGTTTGTGAATTTTTTCTCAAAATTGCAAAAGAAGAATGTACCGGAAATACAGAGAGAGAAAAAATCAATCTGTTCTGTTCAAATTATTCATCAGATTACAATTACTAACACTTTTGTTTAATATTTATACTTTTGGGGTTATTAGGATACTTTTGAAATGTTTTAATAAATCATACATTTGGAATTTGTTTTCTAGTGTAAAACACTATAAATTATCTTATTATGAGAACTTTCCAATTTGAATTTAAAATAACCACCACTAAAAACCAGACAAGGAATTATGTAATTGCTAATAGCTTTCTTTGGAGTAAACTAATTCCTCTAGAAACTGGCGACATCTGATAAATTCTGACTGGAAGAGCAGAGAGAGAGAGAGAGAGATGGAGGAAAAAAAGGGTATTTAAACAAATCCCATATCTTTAATTTATATTCTTTTGATTGGTAAGAAATTTCTTAAAATTTCGAATCAGTGGATGTCAAATATCGGTAGACAACAAAAAAAATACACATTTTCTTTTTGTCAGTGTTTCACTTACATAAGTATTCCTGTCTTATGTCTTCTATAATCAGGAAGATTTATTTTGCTTCAGTTTCAGTTATAGTTGTTTTGTGTCAACTTGGTGAGGTGGGTAAGGAAGTAAAATTTGTTCAGTGTACACTTATGCTTATGCTAACACACAAAGTGCAATGTGCATGTTTTCCTAATATCAGGGAAAGATGTGAAAAACACTTTGCTCTTATATCCATAAAGTGTGAGAGTATAAGAAAGTAATCAATAAAGTGTGAGAGTATAAGAGAGTAAGGTGTGAGAGAGTAAGTCAGTAATCGGTAAAATGTGATAGTAATCAGCAACGTGTAAGAGTAGACAGGGTAGTAATTGGTAATGTTTGATAGTAGACAAAAGTTGTAATCAATAATTAATGTTTGAGAGTAGACAAGCAGTTGTAATCAGTAAAGTGAGAGTGTAGACAGAGAGTAATCAGTAAAATATGAGCATAAACAGAAAGTGAGTAATCACTAAAGTGTGAGAGTGGTCAGTAAAATATGAGAGTTTAGACAGATTACACAGTGTGAGAGTGTAGACAGAAAGATGGTAATCAGCAAAGTGAAGTGGAGACAGAGTACACAGTAAAGTGTGAGAGTGTAGACAAAGAGTAGTCAGTAAAATATGAGAGTGTAGACAGAGAACACAGTAAAGTGAGAGTGTAGACAGAGTACACAGTAAAGTGAGAGTGTAGACAGATTACACAGTAAAGTGAGAGTGTAGACAGATTACACAGTAAAGTGTGAGAGTGTAGACAGAGTAATTATTAAAGTATGAGTATAGACAGAAAGATACTAATAATTAAAGTGTGAGTATAGACAGAAAGATGGTAATTATTAAAGTGTGAGTATAGACAGAAAGATAGTAATTATTAAAGTGTGAGTATAGACAGAAAGATACTAATCATTAAAGTGTGAGTATAGACGGAAAGATAGTAATTATTAAAGTGTGAGTATAGACAGAAAGATAGTAATTATTAAAATGTGAGAGTATTGGGCAGTAAATCATCAATAAAATGTGAGAGAGTAAATAGAAAGACAGTAAGTATACTTTAGCATAGCAGACCCACAGAGGCAGTAAATAAGAAACTAGATAGAAAGATAGTACACTTCAACATATATCAAGTAAATTATGTAAGGGTAGACTCAGATAGTTTATAAGCAAGTAGATGGTAAGATAGTATACTTCAACATATTATCAGTAAATAGTGAAAGAGCAGACCCACAGAGATAGTATATAGATAAGCAAGTAGATGGTACGATAGTATACTTCAACATTTATCAGTAAATCGTGAAAGAGTAGATAGTCATCAAAAAAGTTTGAGGTCATAAACAGATAGTATAATTTATGTAGGTATATTTATTGTAAGTGCTTTCATGCTCACTGTGAAATTAAATTATCAGGTTTCATAATAAGAGTATCAAGGAAATCTTTTGTCATACCATCAGCCATCAGAATGTCAGGGTGTTCTTTTACCTACCTAGTCATCTGAATATCAGGGTAATATTTTTATATACCTTGTCATCCGAATATCAGGGTAATCTTTTTACATACCTTGTCATCCGAATATCAGGGTAATCTTTTTACATAACTTGTAATCCGAATATCAATTATCAGGGTATCAGAATGCCAGGGATAATGTTTACATATATCTAGTCATCAGAATGTCAGGGATAATGTTTATACATACTTAGTCATCAGAATGCCAGGGATAATGTTTATAAATACCTAGTCATCAGAGTGCCAGGGATAATGTTTATACATACTTAGTCATCAGAATGCCAGAGATAACATTATATATATGACCAACTACCACATAAATACCAGGATGTTTATACTTGTTTATAAATGTTTATACTTGTAATTAGTTTCAAGAGTATACATTTACTTATAGTGGTGAGAGTGCCAGTGGTGATATTTAAACTTGTAATTAGTTTCAAGAGTATACATTTATTTATAGTGGTGAGGGTACCAGTGGTGATGTTTAAACTTGTAATTGGTTGTCAGAGCATGCATTTGCCTACAGTGATGAGAGTACCAGAGTTGATTTTTGCAATTTCATCAAGAGAATGGTTTGGTCCTATCATGTGTAGGTTCACGGTTTATGTCAAAGCAGTGGTAGGAGGGGTGTAACTTAGTGCAACAAGGATATTTTTGAACAATGGGCTGTTGAGTTTTTTTTTTAAATCTTGTTTACACACATACTGCCTTGTGTCTCCATACGTATGTTTGCACTTGTGTGTTGAATCGAAACTGATTACATGTAAAATATATTCTTTGTGCATGGTGAATTGTGTTGAATCTGGAGACATGTTAATAATTCAACAACATATAAACAGTAAGATTTCAGGTATTAAACATGTACACAAGTTCGAAGTTGGATTATATATGTATATGCATACTTTTTTTCAAGTTTGTAGTATTTTAATTTATTTATTTTAAATTAATAGGACTTCTTATTTTTAAACCAGGAAAATATTAATAAATGGCTACAAGGAATGGCTGATTTAATTTTTAAAACGTGTGGTGTTGTATTTTTGTAACTTTATTGTTGCTCCATATCTCATTTTTGGAATGCATGTGCATGCACTTTAGATCGTATTGTACAGCTGATTTTATGGATTATATACACTCTTTGCGACCAAATGAAGGATGTGTGTGAGTGAACACTTTTTGTTATCAGGCATTTGAAGATCTAATCCTGGACCAATGGGTTATTAAAATTCAATGTCATTTAATGAAAAAATAAGTGTTTTGAAGAGCTCAGGCATGTTTTGTATTATCAGGCATTTGAATGAAGATCTAATCCTGGTCCAATGGGTTATTAAAATTCAATGTCATTTAATGAAAAAATAAGTGTTTTGAAGAGCTCAGGCATGTTTTGTATTATCAGGCATTTGAATGAAGATCTAATCCTGGTCCAATGGGTTATTAAAATTCAATGTCATTTAATGAAAAAATAAGTGTTTTGAAGAGCTCAGGCATATTTTCTTAATCCAAAAAGTATGACATTATGTTCCTTAAATATTAAAACTTGTTTCTAGAATCTTATTTAATTTCTTGCATCCTTTGTTAAAATAACTTTTATTCTTCATTTCGTATCAGGTGACTGACTACCTTACACTTTGTTTAGAAAAGTCTTCAAATGTTACCCATTTCTTTTTGTAGAAATCATACCTGGTATTTATATAATAATTTATATAATAATTAATATAGTAAAAATCACAATCACACACACACACACAACATGCATGCTTTGTTCACTTTAATAAAAAATATTTATTTTCACTCCTAGAAAATCAAATATCTGTTTATAGTGGTAGTTACTGTTTTTGTAATTGTATGTATGTGTGAAGATTTCAGTTTGCGTTTACAAATTTATTTTTTAAAAGTGTTTTGGTTTGAATGGATATTTGGTGAGAGTTTGGTTCATTGTGTTATTTCTCAAAATGAAGATTTGTTTAGCTTACTCAGTGTAATGATGACTTGTCATTCAATAAAGAACAGACCAGTTTATGGATTGCTGCTTGTGACTGATTACTTGCCATTAATGAAAGAACAGACTAGTTTTCAAATTTCTTAGAGGTTTAGAATTTATTTTTAAATGACTTTTGAGTTTTGCACAATTTAATCCAAATTTTGTATCAAGATATATTTCATATAAAAAAGTTTGGCATTTTCACAAATGGAATTTTGAATTAAGTCACTAATATTCTCTCACTCACTCATTAACCCACCTTTTTACTCACTCTTATACTATCCTTGAATGTAGATTAGCACTAGTAACCAAATGTGGGTCTTAATTAATGTATCTCTGTTTATATTGGATCTCAAATACAGGTTGACATGTTCTGTTTATAACGTTAATTATATTGGTGTCAAATGCGGGTCATAACACACATGCATTGGTCAGCAACATGGGGTGTGGTGCTTCAGGAGAAACAATAAATTATGCTCCACTGGGGAGTGATGCACGAAGCAGTGCATGTGATGGGCTGAAACTGTTAGCATTCAAAACTCCTCCCAGTCAGTGGCTTGAACAAGGAACTGATGAAACAAGATTTCAACGCTTAAGTCTACATAAAGAAATTAATCAAGAGGTATAGAGTAATTTTATGATAGAGGTTAATTGTACTAATCCTTTCACTTATTTTTTAAGAAAGGAAGGAATTTTTCCCATTTTTACTTCATTTGAGTGATGCAGAGAGAAATACATTGATTAAATAGAATACACATGCATGCATATATATTTGTTTTTAGCTTGTACATAAATATTCTTTAATGTGGTTTGAAGGGAAAAAATTTTGTAGCTACTATTTAAGTGCAATGGGTGGCTGTTTATTTGATCATAAGTCATAAAATAAATTGTATAAGTTTTTATTGTGCATTTAGATATACATTTGTATGTTCTTAAGTACATCACTAATTCAATCTTGCCTATCTCTACCTACCTTGTTTAGTCGCATAATCAATACACAAGATACACTGCAAAGACCATCACCCACCTTGATTAGTCAATGATTCAGTGCTCAAAATATACTGTATAGGCCTGTCACCTACCTTGTTCAGTTACTAAATAAATACACAAGATGTAGTGTGGAGTTGCAATTAGAACATCAGCACTATGTTTGCAAAGAGACAAATGTAAACATGATTAAACACTGTTTTGATTGACTGCCATTTTTTACTTTTGATTTCCATCATGGCATTACAATTATTTTTGTCTATAAATGTGCATGACATCATTTTGATGTCCATCATGGCATTACAATTATTGTCGATAAAATGTTCATGACATCTTTTTTATCTCCATCATGGAATTAAAATTATTGTCAATAAAATGTGCATGACATCTTTTTGATCTCCATCATGGAATTAAAACTATTGTCTATAAATTTGCATATCATTTTGATCTCCATCGTAGCATTACATTTACAGTTATTGTCTATAAAATGTGCATGATGTCATTTTGATCTCCATCATGGCATTACAGTTTATGTCTATAAATGTGCATGACATCATTTTGATCTCCATCATGGCATTACAATTTATGTCAATAAATGTGCATGACATCATTTTGATTTCTATCATAGCATTACAATTAGTGTCTATAAATGTGTATGACATCATTTTGATTTCCAGCATGGCATTATAATTTTTGCCTATAAATGTACAAGACATCATTTTGATTTCTGTCATAGCATTACAATTAGTATCTATAAATGTGATTGACATCATTTTGATTTCCAGCATGGCATTATAATTTTTGCATATAAATAAATGTACATGGCATTATTTTGATCTCCATCATGGCATACAGTTATTGTCTAAATGTTCATGGCATCATTTTGATCTCCATGCTGGCATTACAATTATTGTCTATAATTGTGCTTGACATAATTTTTATTTCCATTATGGCATTATAGTTATTGTCTATAAATATGCATGACATCATTTTGATCTCCATGCTGGCATTACAATTATTGTCCTTAATTGTGCTTGACATAATTTTATTTCCATTATGGCATTACAGTTATTGTCTATAAATATGATGACATTACAGCTATTGTCTATAAATGTGCATGACGTAATTTGTTAACAATATTTTTTTTTAATATTTGGGTTTTTTTCAAGTTCTTGGTAAAAGCTACTTTTGGGGGGTCAAAATATTGCTGGTTTTAAAAATGTTGAAATTATGTTTCCTTTGTTAAACAAATTTTATATCTTGAGCTTTGTTTCCCCTTTTTTATTTAGGAGAAAAAGCTGAAAGAAGCCCAAAAGAGAAAAATTAAAAAGAAAGACAGCAAGATATTTTCACCTAGTCAGAGTGGTTGTTGTCTGGAAGATTTCCCCACGTCCTCCAGCAACCCATTTATACCATTGTTTGTCGAGAAATGTGTCAACTACATAGAAGCTGAGGGTAAGAATGATACCACCAAACAGAGTGTTTTACCCTAGATAAGATTTATTATGTACAGATTATACATGTGAAATTATGCAATCATATGTTCATGGGTTTAAATGCATTATAATGAATAATATTGATTTGTTTCTCACGCTATAGCAAGCTGAACATGATCATGTGTATTAAAAATATAACATCTATATTATTAGTGGACACATATTTGCCAATTTCTTGAGTGTAGTAATTAGCCATTCTAATTTAATTAATTCAAGAATTCTTCCATACCTTTCTAAGTTATTATCCTCTTTAGGGAACAACGTCCCCACCCCCAACAACAAAAAAAAAATTTAAATTACCCCCCCCCCCCAACACACTTTACTAAATTGATCTGCTTCTTTTGAAAAATCAGCTTTGATGTTTAATGTCTGGTATATAATGTAAATGTTTAGTGTGTCTTGTATAATGTACATATTCAGTGTGTGTTGTATAATGTAAATATTTGGTGTATTTTGTATACTGTACATATTCAGTGTCTGTGTATAATGTAAATTCAGTGTATTTTTATAATGTACATATTCAGTGTATGTTGTATAATGTAAATATTTGATGTTTTTTGTATAATGTACATATTCAGTGTATGTTGTATAATGTAAATGTTCAGTGTATTTTTATAATGTACACACCCATATTCAGTGTCATATAATATACATGGTTAGTGTCTATTGAAATAATATACATATTTCGTGTTGTTTTAAGATGTTCTGTGTCTAATTTATAATGTCTGTGCTCAGTGTTTATTGTATAATAAACACTTTCAGTGTCAGTGTATAAAGTTCAGTGTCTTATATAAATGTTCACTGTCTGTTGTCAAGCAAATACAAAGTCTATTGTGCAGTTAAACAGTTAATAGACAACACCATTGATGGTTTCGTTGGGCTTGAGGGAGGATATCTATGATTTATGGCATCCATAATGTATAGATACTTAATATTTTAGGCCTGACAGGCCTCTGATTGGGGCTCAGAAGGATAATGCTTAATGAAAAAATAATTAGATACGAGTCTGGCAGTAGGCTGATGAATAAAATGTAATCAATAAACTTACGTCTTTAACAAAACCGTGTTGACAGATTTACTTTCCTAATGCCTATTGATTTCTCATTTTTCATTTGCTTGTGAATCATCAGGTGATGTTGTCTTGCAGGCAGTAATGTGGTCAAGACAATGATTATTATATTTGTATTATAATAGTGCGAAGCATTACTGTACTTCATATTTATTTTCTTATCTCTTCTTTCTGTAATGATCAGAGTGTTGGATATATGGATATTATTTTATTTTCCTTCTTATTATTAAATAGCACTTCCTGAATCAATCATGGCAGTATGTTTAGTTACACGAACCAACATTTTATATTCTGAAGAAAGGTTATGTTGACCAGACAAGCACAACCTCACTGGTCCCCAAAACAAAAAAACAACAGCTGTAGAAGATGGTCTCCCTTTCTTTTTTCATTAAATAAATGCAAGATTTAACTTAGGAGACAAAACAGTTTGAAGACTTTGAAGTGCAACATATTGTTTTTTTTAAAGGTTTTATAAACTCATATATATATTTATATAACTTTGGGTAATTTAAATCAGTAATCCAAATTATGCATATTTGTACACTATACATGTCACACTGTGTGCCCCTTTCTTCTTAAGAGCTGAGTATCTGATTTAATTTCATTATCTGTTTGAAAACAGTCGAGGATAAATAATAGCTTGTGTTCCTCATGTCATTTTGTATCACGTTTTCATTTTCTCACTGGAACTATTTCTTCTTTGGTAGGGATGAGCACTGAAGGAATCTATCGTATACCTGGTAACCGAGGGCAAGGGGATCTTTTCATTACCAAATTCAATGAAGGTAAGCCATTATTTCTGATTGTATTTTGATCATTGAATGGGAAATTCAAACGGTCATATTTGATTCCTCATTAGTTTATATTAAAGACTTTTGAAGTTCAGCTCCTTGGAGGATTAATTTGTTTTCATGTTTTTAAAATTAGTTTATATATGCTAATTCTTGTGACAGCAATAGCAATGTGCCAACTAGTTTGATCTTCAACCAGATGAAATCTAATTTTCTCTCTTTTGATCATTCATTGGTTTAATTTAATGATTTATTTTAACTTCCCACTTTTTGACACGGTGCGCCAAATGATGCAGAGAAGTTCTAAGTCAAGAACTGAAAAACATGTTGTTAATCACTTGTAGACTGTTGTCTTCACATTTGAGAATTATTAAATTATACATCTAAACTCAAGACAAGCCGGTGTTCTTTATGCATCCCAAAAAAGCATCTATAGTAACATGATACTCTGCAGGTTGGTTCAAACTTCTCATCGGTTATATTCTATTTGTGCCATACTATTTCCGTCACAAGTATTCAAAAAATTATTCTCCAGAAATATTTTAGTGTTTCAAGAATTTGTATTTTGATTTTTCAGCAAGAAAGCGAAGTTCTTGACATTTAAGATAATGTATTCTTTAATTATTTTTCAAAAACAGATGATGACTTTCTTCAGAATATTATTTTTATTATTATTTTGAATGCTGAAATATATTCTAATTCTTAGACATTGGAATTTGAGTACCTGCAGTGTGTTTTACAATTCATTATTAGGAATTTAATTTATAAACTATATAATTTTCACTGTAAGACATTTAAAGTTGTAGATAGATATGAATAAAATATTATTTCATATTGTAGAGAATATGAATAAAAATGGTATTTTGCATTAGTAATAAATATACTGTAGAATCAAGAAAAAAAGAACTCATTTTGTAGTAGTAATATTTTGTATAATAGGTTATGCTATTTAATATCAGTTATCATGATCAAGTACTGGATTATTTAGTGTGAGCGTAATTTTTTGTGTAAGCATAGTGAGGGAGAATGTCACGGATATGTCACTATTTTCATCCTTTGCCAGTTTTCACTTATTTTAATGAGGGTGACATTACTAATTCATGCAGACCTATAAATGCAATGATAACATTCAGACAATTTTTTCAAAAGGAGAGTTTTTATTGCTTGATTAATAAATTTGGTTGATTTTTTTTTTCCTTCCCTTTTCTTTCAGATCCCAGTGTAGACATTACTTCCCTAGAGATTCCAGTGAATGCAATAGCAACAGTACTCAAGAGCTTCTTCAATGAACTTGCAGAACCGTTGGTGCCACGCAGCCTGCATGAAGAACTCATGGAGGCTGCCGGTTAGTAGCGAGTGATTTTCTGTCCACATGTGCATTTAAAATTTTTTTTTAATATTCTCATTGAGGTAAGTCAGCACATTCATGTCAGTTTCAAACAAAAAAAGTAATTCTGTGTACACACGTCTAGTATAATTATAGAAAGACTTTTGCTCATTAATACAAGATTTTCGAATTGGGCATTGGTTTTGTGTTAAGTGCTCTTTAATTATTTTCTTGTTGTTTTACTTATTGATTGATTGATTGATAAATTTGTGATATGATTTCTGCATGTCTTTTTCCGATTTTAAGAAACTATAGAGCTTTAAAAAAAAGTTTCTCACAGAATACCAGACAAAAGTTTATTATGTGTTTTTAAGTGTGCCTTATTATCTATATATTTATTTTAGCTTAGTAGAAATTAGAGGAAAAATGTACTTACACTAATTTCTATTTTAGTATTTGCTTTGAGCACAGATTTAACAGTTCTCATTTCTATTCTAGTTTTTTTTACAACCAATTGTATGATTCATTATTATTTACTAATATGTACAAAACACTTTTCTTTATTGACAACTTTTGTGTATGGTATATTCAGATATATTAATATGTAGCACCAAATTGCTGATTTCTTTTGACATGGTATGGTGAAACATAATTTTTTTAAAGTATTTTCTATTCGCCAGTTGTGAAAAGAAAACATCTCATTTTTATTTAACAGGATTTCTAGCCAAAGGTAGTCATTTACTGATTTCTGTTGACCTAAATGAAAAGTATATTTTTTAGGTACTTTCTGCTTTCCAGTTGTGAAAACAACTAATTTCTATTTACCAGGTGTTCCAGACAAAAGTAGTCGATTACTGATGCTGAGGGGGGTAATTAAGAAATTACCAGAGCGTAACTTTGAGGTGCTGAAGTTTCTTATCCGACATCTATGTAGGTAAGAGAGTCACACATCGAACACACACATTAGAATTTCAAATGTTTTTTTCTTAATATTATTAAAAAAAATATCACAGGATAACACACAATTCTGAACTAAGCAAGCATTTAAAATTTTTTTTTTTAAAAAAGCCAGAAAGAAGATACAGTGCTTTCCCAGTTAACTGCTGGTAATTTGCATGGAGTAAACATTTTGCTTGTACATTTCTTTCTCTAATAGAATTGGAGACTGCATGTGCTCCTCCGGTGTAAACATTTGCTATCTATAGTGTAAGGGAGAAATAGATTTGCTTTCTCAAGAATGGGGACGGGATTTGCTTCTGAGGGAAGGGTGTGGATTTGCTTTCAGGTTGGAGCTGAATTTGCTTTCAGTGGTGTAATCAGGGGACTGCATTCATTGTATGTGTTATAACTGGGAGAGTACAATCACTTTGTGTGTTATAATTAATTAGAGACTGCATTTCCCTTATGCATTGTAATTGAGAAACCTCTTTCACTTTATACATTAGAGTTGGGAGACAGCATTCATTTAAAGCATTATATTTAGGAAACTTGCATTCACTTTATGTATTATAAATGGGATTCTTCACATTCTTGGGTATAATTAGAAGTTGGGAGTTTGCATTTGCTAAGCATTTTTTAATTATGGCACAGAGAGAAAGAGAGGGGAACCACAAAATTTATAGATAATAGTGAAATTATCTTTTTAGAAGTTGTTTGACCAGAACATTGTTGATATTCTCTGTAAACATGTTTACAGCCATCATTTACATGACAGCTATCATTTGTGTTTTTTTTATGGGAGTATTTTCTGGTTGTCTTTTTCCTTAAATATATAGAGTCTACAATATCTTATTTAATGCCATGCAACCTGAATTCCTTTGCTACAGGTTGCTATTGTTGTTGTTTGTTGTGATCTATTGATTTCTGTAATCTATTAAGATAGATTGACATAAAAATAATTTGGGTGTTATTGTTCTTTCATGTTCAAAGTTTCATTTGATTTTGATGACAACTTACTTAAATGTTAAATCAGTCTTCACAATTTCTTTTGCATGCAGAGTCTGTGAGCACCAAGCAGAACACAACATGGATGGCAGAAATTTGTCCCGGTGCTGGTGGCCAACAATCATGCGTATGGAGTTTGCTTCCTATGAAGCAATGCTGCAGTTTTCCATGTATCCAGAGGAGATCATCCTCACACTAATACAACAGTGCAATTTTTTCTTCTTCGGTGGAGACGAAGTTTGAAAGTCACTAAACATGTATAGTTGCAAGGCTTCAGTGTTGTCTGAATCTTTGGCAGTGAATAATTCTGCTAGCCAAGCACCAGTTACTAGTTTCTGAAATTTGGTTGTTTTTTATTGGATGCAACCAAGTGACAACCACATTTCTCAAAGCCAACTTATAACTGCTCTGGCAGCAGCAGCCGTTCTGAAGAAACTTGTTTCTCTATTGCTTTGATTTGTGCTGCTTTTTGCTGGCAAAATGCTACGGTTTGGGGGAACTGCTGTAATTCGGATACTTCACTGGCTTACATTTAGCCGTGGTTAGTCAACATGCATATCTGGAGAGAGAGAGACTTAAAGACTTTGATGTGTTCACTAACCACATTTAGTGCTTTAGGCTGTTTACACATGACTGAATTCTGCTTGCTGTGTGTGTATGTGTGTATGCGTGCGACCTGTAATTCCCTATGTGATTCAGATGACGACCAGGACACATTGCTTAAGGATAAGTCCATGGCGAAAGCGGCAGTTGCCTTACTGTGGTGGCCTTAGCTTGTTGTACTCAGTGTAACGATCTGGGCAGCCAACTGCTGTTGAGGGTCTCCAGTTTTGAATTTTATTCCCTTTGTTGCATTTAGTGATCGTTTGGGCAGCTGGATTCATAAGGGGGCCCGAGTTTTATTCTGTTTGGCAAAATCCTGCAATGTTGAAGCGATTTAGTCCTATAGTGATGTCACTGTCTGTAATATATGTATTTGAAATAGAGATTTAGTAGATGTCCCTGCTTTGTATGTGAGTTTCATTCACATTGACCGAAAGTGTTGACAAGAGAATGTCTTTCTGTGGATGTCTGACTGTGTGTACCTGTCAGCATATGGAGTTATTTTATCATGTTGTACTTCAGTATTGACCCATTATGTGATTTTTTATTATATCTTGTTATTGTGCCATTATTTGAGAACATCGTAAAGTTTTGTATGTATGTATGTACATTAACTTGTTGAAACATGGGCTCATTTCTACAGAGTTCATTTACCTTAAGAGTCATTGTGGTTGACCCTTTTACACATCTGGAAAAATAAAAAATAAATTTCAGCATACAAAGAAAAGCCATTCTTTAGTGTTATAAATACTTTGTACTGGATGTGTATGGGTGTCTTACAAAAGTTGTGTATTTGTGAGTATTGTATAAGGTATAGTAAATCTATACTATTAGGTACCACAAAAGTTGTGTATTTGTGAGTATTGTATAAGGTATAGTAAATCTATACTATTAGGTACCACAAAAGTTGTGTATTTGTGAGTATTGTATAAGGTATAGTAAATCTATACTATTAGGTACCACAAAAGTTGTGTATTTGTGAGTATTGTATAAGGTATAGTAAATCTATACTATTAAGTACCACAAAAGTTGTGTATTTGTGAGTATTGTATAAGGTATAGTAAATCTATACTATTAGGTACCACAAAAGTTGTGTATTTGTGAGTATTGTATAAGGTATAGTAAATCTATACTATTAGGTACCACAAAAGTTGTGTATTTGTGAGTATTGTAAAAGGTATAGTAAATCTATACTATTAGGTACCACAAAGTACCCACTTCGTGCTGTTGAAAATGGATGAAAGTGGAGAAAACTGAGGGAAATTCTGCAGGTTTGAGTCATCACTGTCCCTTTGCCATTAAGCTGATTTCAATAAATTTTATATGATGACACTCTTTATCTTCTTCTCTTTGAAGTGTATTAATTATCAAATAATGAAAGCTACTGAAGTATTATTGTACTAATGTAATAAAAACAAACAGCAATGTTACGTGTGGGTTTTGCCCGGACATGCTGCGAACTCTGAATGTTGCTGTCTTACCTCGTTTCATTCGAACAGCTGTGCATACAGTTTTCACCACTAGAAGGATGTGAGACTTTAGTGTCATACAAAGCAAACTGTAGAGAGCGTGGTGGAAGACATCACTATCTTGAAATGAAGTTCAAATTTCACAAGATTGACATTCTAGAGAGGTTTTATAATTCCTTGCATGTTATGAGAAGATTCAGGAGCCATTTTTCTTTATTCATGTGAAATTTAAATTCTGATATTTGATAGTCAAGAGAAATAACTTTGAGTAACACTCAATTTCAGCCAAGAATTTTAGCTTGGGATGGAGGGCGTGGCTGTTCCATCGACCTGGGTCACCCCCAATGTCGATCAAGATCAGGATGCTACTTATGATGGTTCATGTTCAAACTTCATCACATCTTCTGAGTCGAGGATGACTATACATAAGTATATCACTTATTAACAATATTTTAACTTCAGATATAAAATTTACAATAGTTTTATTATTATTTTAATATTATTAGCCATTTAAAACAATTGCACAGTTGTAACAAAATGGCTTGAATGTGTTATCACCATTTAAGGTATTTACACATCAATATAATTATTTCATGAGCTTAAGAAAGTTATCAACTGGAATTTTAAAAAAATACATGTTTTTATTAATGTGTAATACTGGTATCTTTGCAACACAGTAGGGTGAATTATAATCTCAAAAGCGAAGGGTACACAAGGCCGATGCCAATGGCATATTGTCAAGGTTGGACAGTAGGACTAGGAGACCGGAAAATTCCATAACTAAGTAAATGCCACAGTTCTGAAATGTATGAACTAATAGCCACTAGTTGATGTAGTTAAAATCCCTTAAAAAGATGAACACACGTAAACAGCTTCAGATTCGTGTTCATATTAATTAATATAATAATATATATTTTAATTTAATCAGGCTGTGCCCTTTTCAAGTTATTAATAATACAATATATGTATAATAATAATTAAATAGTCCTGTTTTTCAATACAGTCATGTGTATATATCATAGTACTTGTAATTCTCAATACATGTTTAAAAAAAATCACTTCTGGAATTTTATTGTTGCAGATGACTTGTACTACTATGCTACGAAAACCCATTTTTTTAATGACTGGGAAGGGCCGTCGTCCAAAGGTGCCAGCTAGCACACTGTCAAACAAGGTGTCTCCTATCTGAAGGCAGATAAGAATGCAACATGGCTTGAGATAGACTGTACTTTTAGTGGGTGTTTTTTTTTTTTTTAAAATAAAGCAACAGACACACAGACAGACCACAAACTAACACTACAAACAAATAAAAACTGCAAGAAATGGAGAAGAGGGATGAGCAGATAGAATACAAGTTGAAAAGCAGAAACTGCAAGAGTGAGGAAGAAGAAACTAATAAGTGAGAATAAGTTTATAAGATGATTAGGAAAATTGAATGAATTAATTATTTTTCCTCTGTCCCCATGTTCACATTTTTGTACTCAGGTAGAATAATGTTTTTAATAACTCGTATCATTGATCCATCCATCAGATGACCGCATGGTTCCTAAAGCTCTTTCCTGCACTAGAGAAATGCTGGAGTACCACTGTCACTAGAGAAATGCTGGAGTACCAACCTCTCACTAGAGAAATGCTGGAGTACCAACCTATCACTAGAGAAATGCTGGAGTACCAACCTGTCACTAGAGAAATGCTGGAGTACCAACCTGTCACTAGAGAAATGCTGGAGTACCAACCTGTCACTAGAGAAATGCTGGAGTACCAACCTGTCACTAGAGAAATGCTGGAGTACCAACCTGTCACTAGAGAAATGCTGGAGTACCAACCTGTCACTAGAGAAATGCTGGAGTACCAAGTGTTGAGAGTCCTGCAAACTGCGCAACATTTATTAACTGGGCAGCAATGATCATGAGCTGCCACACTATTTAGCAAATAGACGTAGATTTCAATGAGCTTCCTGAACTACTCTGGTCAAAATCAACTTGACCTAGAATAAATCTTCTGTCCCATCTTGCTGTCTACGAACCACCCCTTAACTTTGTGACGAGCAATATTCCAAATTGGCAGCACTTGACATTTTCAGAAGTAGGGAGGTCCTTCCAAATACATTTCAATATTCTTGGGTGCAAAGACTTTGGAATAGACCATTTATCAATGGAGATAAAAGCACTAAGACAAAAAATTTCAAGTATTTGTTAAAAAAAATTAAGGATACGAAAAGATTTGCATTTTGGACTTCAGAAACATTTAGGTTTTGAGGCTTCATCATTGCCCTCTCACAGGAAAAGAGTGCATTCTCCTCCAGTTTAAAATGTCTTTAAATAATAACCAGTTGTTTTAACCCAAAATAGAATTTACATGTTCTTAATTATTGTCTACAAATGATTTTTTATGATAAAAGGACAATATCTTCCTCCCAAATTTTTTCTTCCTTTTCATAATTTTTTTCTTTTCATGCAACTAATTGACCTCTGGACACTAAAAAAAAAATTATTAAAAAAACATACAGGTGATCCAATCCTCTAAAAAATTGGGATGTATCTGTGAATACGCAGATTAATGTTTACAAATTGAAAGCTTGCATCTTGTGTACTTTTTGAAATGTTTTGAAAATTGACTTTCATGCAAAAACGACATTTTTCGGTAATGTTATTTTTACAGATTTTACAGTTTTTGGTCTCAGATATATTGATAATTATTCTTGATATAGCCCTATTGTTTTCCCTGTGTGATCAATATTTTGCGGACTTTGTGCTTCTTGTTAGAGAAGGTTGTACGATTATATCTCAAAGATGGGTGTGATGTAACTTTTTCAACTTTGCAAAAATATTCCATCCCCACACTTTTAAAAATGCCACAACTTTTTTTATTTGTTTTTATTTAAAAAATAAAATACCAAAATTTCTTGGTTTCCTAGGGGCTTTTAAACTGCATTGTTTTCTTCGGTGTTTCTGTGCAATCAGAAAATCACTGTATGGTATCGAAATCTATGTTTGTGTATCTATACTGTGCACATGATAGATCTTCTGTACTGTGTATGTGATAGTTATAAACATTTCTGTAAGTGTATATATGTATAGGAAAGATATAGATTTTCTATACTATATGTATGTGTTGGGAGTTACAGATATTCGTGTTTGTGTGTGTATTTTGAAAGTTATAGATATTCTGTTTGTGTGTATTTTGAAAGTTATAGATATTCTGTTTGTGTGTGTATTTTGAAAGTTATAGATATTCTGTTTGTGTGTGTATTTTGAAAGTTATAGATATTCTGTTTGTGTGTGTATTTTGAAAGTTATAGATATTCTGTTTGTGTGTGTATTTTGAAAGTTATAGATATTCTGTTTGTGTGTGTATTTTGAAAGTTATTGATATTCTGTACCAGACGTATATACTGCGTATACTGTCAGTATTTGTGAGAATAGTTATTAATTCACTTCTTACTTGGGAATTAGGTAACATTTGAACCTGTTGTGTAGCTCAATTAATGTGATTCTTAAGAAATTAATGTGAGTTCTGTTGATTTTTTTTTGTTGCTGATGGAAGAAAAAAAGGACTGGAACATTTTCTCATTGTTTAAATGTGGCTAAACAAAATTTTGCAGTACACAAGTGAAAATCGGTATGCAGAATTTTAATACATTTTATGTATGTAAGCATTGACTGTGGACTATTGGGGCATTCTTCTCTGTGTTTATCAGTCATTGACAAAAGTTAATATATTATAAACATTTAGCATTTGAGCTAATGCTTGTCTCTTTATGGCCAAGATTAAGCTTTCCTGTTAAACTGATAGGTTTTTGTTTTTTGTTTTTTTAAAAAAATGAACCCTTACAAATAGATAGAGTGTATGTCTTCAGATTAAACTTACAAACTTTGCAAAATCAATCATATTTAATAATAAAGTTTATTACATTCTATTGCATTTAACAGTTAATATTTAAATGTATGATGCATATCATTGCTGGTTATATTTAAGATTTGGGTTTTTTGAAAGGGGCAATATAATGAACTACCCTGAAAAGTGTCTACATTTCATTGCCTATAGTTCTTTGTCATGAACGTCCTAAGGCTAGAAAATAACTAAATGACATATACAACATCGGCAAAGACAAAATAATACATAGAACTACAGCAAATAGATCATGATTGAGTTAAATATTACAAGTCACTTGATATTTCACACATTACAAGTCATAAACTTTTGGCCAAGCTTGGGTTCAGAACAAGCCACTCGATATTTCACACATTACAAGTCATACATTTTGGCCAAGCTTGGGCTCAGAACAAGCTACTCGATATTTCACACATTACAAGTCATAAACTTTTGGCCAAGCTTGGGTTCAGAACAAGCCACTCGATATTTCACACATTACAAGTCATACATTTTGGCCAAGCTTGGGCTCAGAACAAGCTACTCGATATTTCACACATTACAAGTCATAAACTTTGGCCAAGCTTGGATTCATGCTCAGAACCAGTCACTTGGTACTTCACACGTTGGATGTAAGTCAAAAATTTGGTCAAGCATGGGCTCAGAACAAGTCACTCGATATTTCACGCTCAGAACCAGTCACTTGGTACTTCTCATGCCAGACTCCAGTCAGAAATTTAACCTGCTTGACTTTGAGAACAAGTCACTTAGTGGTTAACATGTCAAGCAGTCAGAAATGTTGGCCAGGTTTGAGTTCAGAACAAAATTTTCTTCACATTCCTGACTATTAATTAGTAACTGGCCAATCTTGGGCTGAGAACAAGTCACTCTGTATTTCACATTCATGACTTTTAATTAGTAACAGGCCAAACTTAGTTTGAGAAC
This sequence comes from Sinotaia quadrata, assembly GCA_028829895.1. Taxonomy (NCBI): domain Eukaryota; kingdom Metazoa; phylum Mollusca; class Gastropoda; order Architaenioglossa; family Viviparidae; genus Sinotaia; species Sinotaia quadrata. The sequence continues at coordinate 16,339,713 of CM054184.1, forward strand.
AAGTCACTCTGTATTTCACATTCCTGACAGTCCCACCTGCCCTTTGTAGGCGTGTTACACAACTGTTCCAAAATCTTCGACGTGCTCACAAATCTTCTAGAATTTCACATGTGCTGTCAAGCACATCAGGAAGACTGTTCTCGAATAATCGTCGTTAATTCCAAAGACCAAATGCAGGCCACAAATCTCCACCATATTGGCTCTTGAATGGAATTCACAGGAATCAACTTACAGCAACGATTGCTGATAACTGTGGCGATATCCTGGATTCTCACACCAACGTGATCAAGTAAACTACAGTAATCAGCGTTGCCTGAAGCGAAAAGAAAAAAGGCTTGCTCTTCTCTGCAAAAGTCAAATTAAGGCAGCACTAAATTTCAGGCACATTTCATCTCTAAAACTCCTTTCTCTCTTACGAACATTCTCAACTTACAAATAACTGCAACAATTTCATTACCCCAGTACACACACACACACACAGAACATAAGAAATATAGCATCAAAAATTCACAAGTATATTCTACAACGTAATAGGTGAACATAGAAATAACGGTTCATTTATATAAAACATTCTCCAATTCAAATCATAGGTCAATAGGAAACGTATACAAAATATTTCTAAGCCCATTCTTTCTTTATCAATCAGTTACCATAAACTAACGATCACCTTTATGACCGGGCTCGTTCGTCAAAATCAATGTGATTAGAATAGAGTAATTCTTCGAGAAAGAAACTTTCGGTCCATCCCCATTGGATGAATTTGTCATGAACAAGTGTGAGACAAAAAAAAAACCCTACTCATCCAGTAGATTGCATCAGCAATTTTCTAGCATATTCCTCACCTGAGTTATTTACTTCCAACTCTGACACTTAAAAATATCAGCATAAGCAGTGCCCAAGGTCGAGTCATTATGACATTTAACAATTTATACAACAATTAAGTTTAGAAATAGGGATGGGCAAATTTATTCCACCACACACTTAAATCATTATATGATGAGAGTTCCTGTAACTATAGTGACATTTATAAAATGTCAATTATTTCTGCAGCTGCTAACAAAAAGATTTTACTACTGAAAGTAAAAAATTGTTTAAAATTATATATAGCATATATATCTACCTGCCTTCTTACTAATGCAACTTGAATTTTTTTATTCCTAAATGCATTCAATGTGTTAAGTAGCAGTAGGAAAAAATAAATAATAATAGTTGAAAATTATGTATTCTTAAGTGCACGTGTAAAGTTTTAAGTTTTTAGGGTTTTTTTTTTTTTGCTTTTGTGATGTTACAAACACTACAAGCGACAAAATATCTTTGTTTTATAAATAATTCACAGTAATACTCACCCTCTCTATTCCCCTTCTGCTGATTTTGATGTTTTCTGTGCGCGTGGCATTTTTGAAGTCTGGTCTAGATATAACAATATTCAGTAATGAAACTTCTTTTCTTGGCCAAGATGGTAAATGCTTGTACATTCTCAGCCTCCCCGCTGTTCCATTTAATTATCACTGCTCAGACCTGATGAACTTTGTTCCAGAAAGGGTGTTTAGGTGGTGTTTTTTTTTTTTGGTTTGCATTTTTGTACCAATTACCCGAAGACGTATAAATCTAACACTAGCTGTGGTGCTGTGATGTTTTCAGCACTATATTAAAATTAACGCAAATGGGTTTTTTTTTTTTGCTTTTATTTTGTAAATTTACTTGAATGTCTGAAATAATTTGTTCAATATTTTCTACTTCCCCAGCATGTTTTACCTAATGTAAATCTTTCCTTGCCTGACCAAAGTGAGTAACGTCATATACAATATAGAACTCTGCCGTCAAGAACATTGTACCAGAATGACTGAGATACACAGGCTACTAACGTTTTACTGGACGGCAATGTTTTACTGAGACGTCGCGTTTTACTGGGTAAGCAATGTTTTATTGGGTGGCAATATTTTTCTGGGACGGCACATTTTACCTGGGATGTCTATATACTACTTGGATGGCACGTTTTTCGGAGGATGGCAATACATGTATTTTACTTGGATGGCACGTTTTACTGGAGACGGCTATAGACTACTGGGACGGCAATATATTAATGAGATGGCACGTTTTACTGTGGATGACAATATACTACTAGGATGGCATGTTTTCTTGTGGTTCTTATTACCAGGTGTCATTTACAACGATGCACGGATGATGGAGAAATTTTCAAACTGAATTTAAAGTATTTTGTTTTATTTTTAAACCAACAATTGTAGCTCCAACCAGCTAAACACGTAAAATATTTGTTGGGGCAATATTAAATTTACCGCATACCACATAATGCATACGGCATTTTGTTTTTACTTTATTTATTAAATTTTATAACTGGTATACCCCCAAATTGGTGTAAAAACTTTGTATCTCAATTCCTCTAACAGCGATGGTTAAGGTCAAATAAGCCTGAATGTACGTTATTTGTGACATTCCAGCATCAAGAAAACTGGGCAGAGATTTGGTTTCGATAACTGGAAATTGGCCTCGAAATAGCCCCGAAATTGTCCTCAAACAATGGAATTGGCCTAATGCCCTGAAAAGAGTTTATAATGAAGCAACTAGTTTAAATTATACCTTCATCAGCTATACAGAAAATACAAGTTAATATCGACGACTTTCCTGAACATACAGGTCAAATAACATGCGCACTGCCATAACTGTTATAAAAATATATTTTTGTGGTCAACTTCCGGTTTCATTGCTCACGTTATAATCTTACAAAGAATCGCATTTAATATTGTTTATTAAGCTATAAATCATGATCAGAACGCACACTGCGCCAAGCGCGATTGCACATACGAGAGAAGAAAAATAAAAGAGGTTTTATTAAAATTAATCTTGTTTAGAGCATTTTTCAATCAATCGTGACGGTCAATATAATGCACCCTTCGCTGTTTATCGAATGTCATCGGAGCCAAGTCTCGAGAGGTTGTCGTTGGTTGCTTTCCAACTGATATGTCTACCACAGAGTGTTTATGTATGTTGCTTTCATTTCACCAATAGCTTACACCTTTTGTTCATAAGCAAAGTTATAGTTTGGTTATGAACAAAAGGAGTTTAAAAGCGTCGAGTGCTAGTCCGGTGTCCAGTGGCAATGTGGTCTGCTGCAAATACATGTACAAGCATACCAGTCAACCTGGAAAAAAGAAAGTCATACGCTGACGGATGCGGCAATTCTAACCCAACTGATCGATTCCCCAACATATCGTTTGATGATGCCATTTTACTTTCAAAGTATCCACGTTGTTGTTTTTGAGATTCTAAAGGGTGGCTCTCCTAACGAACAGCTGCAAGCGAATATACTTTCTCAGCAACAAATTCACAGAACCGGAAGTTGACCACAAAAGTCACGAGGATTTACAAATATCACCGACCTTGAGACATATTTTAAGTAAGGTCAGGAAAGTTGTGGATACCTTCATCCATGCCACTAGAAGTTACGGAGCGAACACGGGTTTGTATTCCTTTATTCTTCTTTCTTTTCAATGCATCAATACAAATCTCACCGCAGTATATTGTTAAATAACAAATGCAATGACAACACATTCATAATGCAGTTCAATAAAAAAAATATATATTGACTTCTGACCTTTATAAGCAAACACTAATATCAGAATCGTTGCACTATCTCTTGATACTTTTTCAGAGTAAAAAAAAAACAAAAAAAAATCTCGGTCTTTCACATTGGACGGTGACCATTAGACTTCCCAACTACAACCATGAGGCCACAAAAGTAATAAAATTAACTTACAGCCTATGACGTTAGCTTGGTCACGTGACTACTCCGTGCAATTAATTATTTAGTCTCTTAGCAGACTTTACATAATTTCCTCAGCCCTTCTGGTAGTTTAGTTCCCCTGATAATTCTTCCTAATTGCTCCATCAGTGACACACAACCTCCCCCCCCCCTCCCCAATCAATGACTTGCGATCAGTCAATGGTACCTGGTCTTGCCCACACAAACCGGTACTGTGAGTTATATGATTCATTGTTTTCCGCCTTCAGCTTACCGGCAAGCAATACTCTTGCTACCGTTTATTTGCATTCCGGCCGTACGAACCATCTGAGACACTTATGTAATATCATTCCGTGTGTCTGCACTCACACACACAAACTCACTTCATACAATTTTAATTATTCATTACAAATAATTGAAAAAAAATAGAAAGAATTCTAAAGCCCGTGACAGTCACTACCACCACCATTCTTCAGTTTAAAGAGCTTGCAGACTATTTGGTGAACTTTTAAACATTAGCTACAGTTTATTTATAATGTATATTGATTCACTGTAAACATTATTAATCTGTACTTTTTGTGTCAACTGTTAGACACGTCTAACTGTCGGAGTGTCTTTCTGTTACTTTACTTTATCACAATCTGTTCATTCTACCCACTGTCTAGAGTCTAGACGCTAATGGACCAAGATATGTATGTGCCCGTCTTTCTGGTGTTTGATCAGTCATATATTTGTGGCTTGGTTCGAGCCTGCAGCCGAGGGGTTCGAGAAGAGTGAATGCAACACATAGTGCTAACATCTATTGTCGCATTTACCCACCAGCATACTAGATATGGCATCGTTCGCTGGATTAAACCACTGCTTCTGCTAATACTGCAGGAAACACTAGCTGATATTGCAAGAAAAACGTAGCTGATACTGCAGGAAACACTAGCTGATACTGCAAGAAAAACGTAGCTGATACTGCAGGAAACACTAGCTGATATTGCAAGAAACACGTAGCTGATACTGCAGGAAACACTAGCTGATATTGCAAGAAACACGTAGCTGATACTGCAGGAAACACTAGCTGATATTGCAAGAAACACGTAGCTGATACTGCAGGAAACACTAGCTGATATTGCAAGAAAAACGTAGCTGATACTGCAGGAAACACTAGCTGATATTGCAAGAAACACTAGCTGATATTGCAAGAAACACTAGCTGATATTGCAAGAAACAGCTAATATTGCAAGAAACACGTAGCTGATATTGCAAGATACACTACCTGATATTGCAGGATACATTATGTATTATTGCAAGAAATACTAGCTATAACTGCAGGAAAAAAATAACTGTTACTGCAGGAAACACTAGCTGATATTGCAAGAAACACTTAACTGATATTGCAAGAAACCTTTAGCTGATATTGCAAGAAACACTAGCTGATATTGCAAAAATCATTTAGCTGATATTGCAGGAAACTTTAGTTGATATTGCAAGAAACACTAGCTGATATTGCAGGAAACTCTAGTTGATATTGCAAGAAACACTAGCTGATATTGCAGGAAACTCTAGTTGATATTGCAAGAAACACTAGCTGATATTGCAGGAAACTCTAGTTGATATTGCAAGAAACACTAAAGACATCACGAGCAAGAATAAAAACATCTAAGCACTGATATATCATTAGATACAATCTTTGAAAACAAAACATAAATAAATAAATAAAATATTAAAAATAAAATAATTATACAAAAATATAAACTTATATTTTCTTTGCAGGTGCTGTTGAAATGCTTTCTATTTTCGAAGACATTAAGCATCATAAAACAAACCCATAAATAACTCAAAAAAGACAGCTTTAAATTCTTGTTCCAGACAATGAAGAGATGGATATTGGCTTTCAAATCAACAGGTTTCAGATAACTCGGGTTAAATACGTGTATTTTATGCGCTGCTAAAAAATTAAAAAAATTACAATTCTTGAATTGTGGTTCTTTTACAGTATTCAAGAATGCACTAGAAATTGTATAAATGGAAAACTCAACAATTATTAGAAATAACGGAGTTTGTTGACTACAAAGTAGAGCGCCTTCATAAACGATTCTATTTCGGCGCTGGTTATCACACCACTGCACTTACAACGACATGTATTCAGACTTCAAGATAACATTCAGACATTTAGCTGATACTTCACTTGCCTCAGCAAAGCATTTGGACAAAAGGTGGAGCCTCGTTTTCGAGTCAACATGGCCGCATTGTACATTTCAAGTTGGTGCCAGAGAGTTTCTGCACACTGAAGTATTATTTCTTCTGTTTCTCTGATTCTGCCACTTTGAGGTCAAACAATAAAAATAACCGCCTGTCTGAGTTAGATAACCAATGAAATCATCTACTAAAACAATAAGTTTAGATTCTTGAAAATTAATATACAAAATATCGAAACAGAGGCTTCAGTAGGGCCTGTATCTGACGACATTATTTACTACGACAGAAATAGTTAAAATGTTAGTAGATAACGTGTCCTTTCTTTCTGGCCTCCGTTTTATATTTTCAGTGAAATGTTTTCGTATTTTGTTGTGTCGGTTGTCAGTTGAACACCACTATCATCATCATCATCATCATCATCAGTACACCACACACTCGCACGAAAACAAATTGGAATGTGATTCATACAACTTTCTAGTTCTGTTTCAAATTTATTTTACAGGACAAAAATGTCTTGTGCGATCTAATTCAACTTTCCGGTTATTAACTTAAATTTTATTTAGGTCAGGACAAATATATTAGTCGAACTTCCCTGTTATCAATTTAAAATGTATTTAGATCAAGGCCAACACGCATATTCGTAAAACTTCCGGTTATCAGTAAAAAAATAAAAAATAAAAATGTCGACGGATCGTTGGCTCCTTGAAAAATCGATGTCGTTCTAATCTAAGTGATCTCTTCTAATGTAGATCCACTTCTGATTTCGTTGCCCTGGAGACGTCCTTAGCACCGCACAACAAAAATGTTCACGTCAAATGGAATCTATAGCCCATGATTATGTGGAAGTAGTCATTTTGCACTGTTCATGTTCTTTGAATATTATTTCTAATAATACTGATTTATGACGGTTAAAATTATCCGTGGTCTCACTTTATTTCTTCTTATTTCGACTTACTCTTTCTCCAGGATTAAGGAAGATATTTTGGTATTCCTCGTTTAATTATTTTTCACACAAGGTTTCTGAACATTTTCATATTTTTCTATACTTGTAACCACCACAAAAAGTAATTACAATTTTCTATTCAGTATATTAGTTGTGCTATTTATAGTTCCAAGCCAAATACAGGAAAGTATGCAAAGAGATGTTTCACCTTTTTCTTGTTTTCCAGTCACGAATCTTGGTACACGCCGACGTGCGCGCAAAACGTGTTGTGTTGTGTGTTTACTGACACAATAGACCAAGCACACTCTGCTATGGGTCTTCAGTGAGATAATTATTTGCTTTGATTTTTCATTGAACACAGTACTTATCGGAGCATCTTTTTAAGTTCATTCTTTGTATCACTGTTATAAAATACACACACTCATACAATCCTAAAAGCTGTTTAACGACACACATTAAGCTATATCAAACAATTTTTTTTAAACGGACGGTGTAATATGCTTAGATTCAGTTTTACATGTGGGGCCTCTATAATACTTCGATAAAAATATTGTCAAAAAATTAAAATTACATTTTATTAAACAAAATATCAGAGCTCACATTAATAAAAACTAAAATAACACTTTACAGAATAAAATAAAACATTAAAGCTTTCATACCTTTAGACACGACAAGTTTAACTAATTAATTTTAATGAAATGCAGATAACAACAACACATAAGAGGAAACACAAGACAATGAAATCGCCTTTAAATTTTATTTTTTTAAAAATCATTCTTTGCATATGCTGAACATGAAAAGTATCCCATCAATGAACAAGTAATACTTCATGATAGTAAGTATCGAATAAGTGATTATGTAACACTTCATGAAAATAAGTATCCAATCAGTGAATAGGTAACACTTCATGAAAATAAGTATCCAATCAGTGAACAGGTAACAGTGAATGCGCGGACGGACACCAAGAAGAGAGGAAACCGATTTGGGATTTCAAACATAAACCATACACAAAACAGTTTGTAGGAGTGTATGTGTGGTATGGAAAGATTTTGGGTAGGAGGGGTGGGTGTGATATTTAGCTCTGAAAAAATGAATATAAAATCAAAAATAATATACAGTGCAAGAAATAAAACGAAAAAAATATTTTAACATGACCACCCGTTGAAATGTGCTTAATTTCGAAAAGAGAAACAGAGAGAGAAGGGGAGGGGGTGGGGAAGAGAAAATAAACATCCGACAAAAAAATAGTGTCACTTTTATGGCTGAAGTTTAAAAAATATATTTTAAAAAAATAAACATATATTCATGTAGTTACTAAATTTGCTAGTCAAGGGCAGAGAAAACACAAAAAAATCTTATTATGTCTCCTTCGCGCTTGTTGGTGTTTCGAGGAAGTGCGAACACAATTTTTGAATTTGA